>JAIFZK010000023.1:9895000-10392500 GCA_027481765.1 Tenualosa thibaudeaui | reverse complement strand
GGATTGAACTCTCTGCCTCAGCAGCTGATTTGTATCATGATCTGATTGAAAAGAAACACAACATTGAGGATCTATATGAACCTCCATAGCCAGTGGCCTTTGCATTACCAGACAGGGAATATTGGTCTGGGCAACTGTCAATGGATGGGTGTGTCTGTGTCTGTTTGTGTGTGTGTGTGTGTCTCAGTTTGTGAATATGTCTGTGTGTGTGTGTATGTCAGTTTGTGAGTGTGTGTGTGTGTCTGGCTTTATTGGTAGACCGTGATGAACCTTACGAGGAGCTGCACTCTTTGAGAAGGTCGGTGGGCACAGTGGTGGTGAAGTCAGAGAGCGGCGCTCCAAGGGTCCTTGCCACGACTGATGAGGGAGTGGCAGCCATTGTGTTTGTCCGACCCGCCGTGAAAAGCCCCCAGTGTACTTGGCTGCCCTTGACTGGGCTTTACTGCCACCGCCGGCCAAGCAGAGCGGAGTTGGCACAGCTGCCAAGGAGAGTCTTAGGCTGGAGATGAGCAAACACATGCCAAGCCCTGGGTGTTGTAGCCTGCCACCAGTACTGCCATGACTGAATGAGTCCTTTTAAACAAGGCAGTGGACTTTACCTAGATGATTTATATGTGGATTTAATAACCTTAGAAGATTGCCCTAACACTTATATGGAACCTTCTGTGAATTCTTAATGTGTAAAACTTCAAACTTGCCATTTATTGAAATGAATTGGTTCAAAAGAAATTTCACAAAATTGTTGCAATTTCACAAAAATTGTTTCAAAAAATTTCAGTGAAAACCCTAAAAAGGCAAGAAAGAAATCTGTTTTTTAATGCCTGTTCCTAAAAATGTTGGAGATGGTTTGGCCATCTTACCATTGTACTGTGGTAACCATAGCTGATGTCCTGAACCATCTCCCTCACCCTCCTCTCACGCAGCCTTTATGGTGGCTCCATTCTGCTGCGCTCCAATGGCCCCTGGTCGAGAGAGCTCTCTCCATCTTTGTCACTGTCCGCCCCTCAGATTGTAAACTGGCTAATTGGCCTTCAGCCGTTTAATGAGCTGGACAATTGACTTTCAGACGAACAGTGAGCCGATGTCTAGTTTATTGTAGGGGGGGGGGGGTTGGTTGCTGGACGTGATTTTGTTTTGTGTACAACCCAGTTGCTGTGGCGACGTGGTGGAACAAAGCAGGATATTTAGCTCTCTGTCAGACCGGTTTGACAGATAATGCTCCCATGCGTGGAAAAGTTTTCAGATTGTTGTAGTAACTGTATGCCGCAGCAGAGTTATGTAATTGACTATGCAAATCAGAGAAATGCCCTTTTCCATTCCATATTACTAAGGACAGCTCGAACTGAAGCTTTCTAGGTTTTGTAGTCAGGTGAAACTCACTGAAGAGGGACTCACCAAGAAGTTTCTAATATTTTTTATTTATGCTGACTTAACAATCACCCACTTGTTTAGTTGGCAAAGGCTGTCAGAAGAAAGAAAGTCAGAAACTGATACCGACATTTGTGGCTTTTTACAGAAGCACAAATTGTTATAGGACACTATATGTATTATATTAATTATCAATGTTTTTTTAATGAATTACTTACTTTTTGCACAGTGTGGACCGTAGACACATTTTTATTTCACTATATGTACAGTGTATGTGACAAGTAAAACACTTACACTGACTGCACTAATCTGTAAACAGAGGCCTCTGCAACTGTCTCAAGGAGCGCTCGGCACAGCAACATAGACACGTCACCACAGACTGAAGTGATGATGAGGCTTTGCTTCTTCTCACTATGTGATTGTTTTTTTCATTGGGGTAACAGCAGTGCACCTTAGAGCAGAGCACCTTTGCTCCTTAGTTTGCCTCAGACAAAGAAGTAAGATGAACAATGCAAGATTAAAGTTATTTAGTGGTGAGAGGCTAAAACTCAAAGCAAAAAGGTTTTGGATGCGTCCTCCGTAATTACAGTCAACCGTCCCTCTGCTTACTAGTATATCAGTTCTGGATGACCTGCAGTGACCTGCAGACTGTACACTTTGCAGGGGGACAGTTGAGTGGCTGCTATGGTTCCACTGGTAACAGGGTTCCACGCTTTCTCTGGGTCAGGTGTTCTCTGTGCTCCTGGACATTGTGGGTCACTTTGCTTCAAATGCAACAACGGTGAAGCAAAAAACTGTGGTAGATTTGGGAAAGAAAAGTTATGTCTCATTTCTTTTTTTTTTAAACTGAATGTCAGGCCAGAGAGGAGTTGCTGTGTTTCCACATGGCTCATGTGTGGCCAGTGGATCAGGGTGGTTGCACTTCTCTTGTGCTCTTTCTCCTCTTTCTCCTCTTTCTCCTCTTTCTTGCGCAAACAGAGGGAAATAATAAAATAAATCCTTCAAAGCGTTTGGCTTCTTGGCCCCAAACTGTTTGTACTGCTCCTGGATGGGCTCCTGGCAGAACTAGAGTTTGATGTCCCCCAATCCCCATCCCCCACCACCCAATCCCTCTGTCAGTCTCCCCCTCTCCTCCCTCTCTGTCTCTCTCTCTCTCTCTCTGTGTCCTCTTCATCATAGAGAGTGGGAGGAGAGAGAGAGAGAGAGGATAAAGGTAGTAAGATGGGAGGAAGCAGAGAGAGAGAGAGAGAAGAAAAAGAGAGAGAGAGAGCTGTCTGTCCCGCTGACTGGTTCTGAACAAGCACAGGCCTGTTCTACCCCGGTGGCCTATAAAATGAGAAAATCAGCCACTGTGCCACGCTGAGCGGCGGGCTGCCTGATAAATATGTTGGGTCTCTGGGTGTGTGCCTATACAGGCATTGCAATAGCCCCAGCATGTGTGTGTGTGTGTGCGTGTGTGTGTGTGTGTGCGTGCGCAAGGGAGAGAGGCCATGATTTTGTATGTACTTGTAAGTACAGTGTGTGTGTGTGTGTGTGTGTGTGTGTGTGTGCGTGTGTGTGTGTGTGTGTTATGATACTGTGTGTGCATGCCTGCATTAGGGTCCCTCATCTGCAAAAAACGTCAGAGGTCCTGGCCATGTTCTTAAGCACTCAACCTTCCTGCTGTCTTTAATCACATGCTGTACAATATAATAGGCTGTGGGTGGGTCACACCACCATGTCAGTGCACAATAACTGCTCCTCCTCCTGTGCCTCCTCTCCTGTAATTGTGCTCCTGCACTTTTTACTGCTTTTGTGTCAGCAGCAGCAGAAGAGAGGAGGAGGAGTCAGCAGGAGCAGCAGGGCCTCCCCTCATCTCCCTCCCTGCCCTGCTGGAGGAGTCCCTTAGGCAGCAGCACAGCATTAATCATGCAGGCCCCTTTACAGTGTGCACCACAGCCTCAGCACCCCAGATGGGTCTTTTCTGAATGGACACGATGGTAGATACTAGTGCTAAATCCACTGCAAGTCAGGTCCTATCTACTATGCTTGGACTGCTGGAGAGGGGGAGAGAGATGGGGGGAAAGAGAGAGAGAAATGGAGAGAGAGATAGAGCGAGAGAGTAGCTGCTCAGCAGAGTGGACACAGGCTTAGCTCTGACAGAGTCTCTCTTTCTCACACACACATACAACTGCACCAGTGGCTTTTAGAAGGGTGGTGGGATTGTGCTGTTTCATTGGTATGTGTGTGTGGGTGTGGGTGTGTAAGTGTGTGTTTGTGTGTGTGATGATGTGTGCAAGTAAATGTGAATGCGTGAGTGAACTTTTGTGTCTGTGGATGTGTGAACACATGGGTGTGATGATGTGTTTAAGTGCATTAGTGTGTATGTGTGTATGCATGCATGCTTGTGTGTGTGTGTGTGTGTGTGTGTGTGTGTGTGTGTGTGTGTGTGTGTGTGTTGACGTGTTTTACAGTGGGGTGCAATGCAGTGTCAGGCCCCTCGGCTCCTGGTTTATGAGGTGTTGGCTGTCACTTCATTGACTCCCTGTTCGCCCATTACTCATTCAACAGACAGGGCTGTCTCAGGTGGAGTTTTTAAGGGTAGGCCCACACACACACATACAATACATCTCTTTCTCTCTCTTTTTCACTGTCTGTCTCTTGCTCTCTCTCTCTCTCCCTCTCTCTCTCACACACACACATATATACATTATCTCTTTCTCTCTCTCTCTTTCACTGTCTGTCTCTCTCTCTCTCTCTCTATCACACATGGACATGCATACTTACATACTCTCTCTTCCTCTCTCTCTCAATTTCAAAGTCTCTCTCTCTCTCTCTCACACACTCAGAATGAAAAAGAGTTCATATTGAGAGTGGCCTTAAGAGCTGTAAAATGGCATCATCTGGCCCCAGGTCTCATCAAGCTTGCATACCACCTCCACTGTTCAGTTTTATAGTGAATGGAGTCCACACAGAACACTGGGCTTGGTAGAGATACAGACATCCCTCTCTCTCTCTCTTTCCCTCTCCCTCTCTCTCTCTCCCTCTCCCCCTCTCTCTCTCCTCTCCTCTCTTGCTTTCACGGGTACATTATCTGATATTTGTGGTGTTCATGGTGAGGTCAGTGATCTTAAGGCGTCTCTCAGCATGTGTTGTTTGTTATTGTAAGTTACATCCATTCCAGTTTTAAGGTGGAAGCAAAATTGATGATGAAAAAGATGTTATAGATGATTTTTACTTAAATTACATTGCTTTTTCATTAGCGTGACACATACACACACAGACTGCAGAAAGACATGCAGCAGGGGAGCGTATCTCTCCAGTAATATTGATCTGGTTTTGTTCTGAAGCCCACATGGAGACCCATTATAAGTGAGGCTGCTGAGCCCCAGTAGGGAGAGGCACTCCAGGTTAATAAGAGTGATTCCTCATGGTCACCACACACCTGCTGCCTGTCTCTTAAAGGCACACCAGGCAACGTTTTAGGTTAATTTATCAGCTTTGTATGATAAGTGATTTGTCACCTCAGTGATTACAGGGTGAAGGAAGGCTCTCATGGCGTAGATTCCACGGTTACTACACTTGCAGAATCTGAAAAACACCGGGAAACAAAACCTTCCAGATCTTTTCGCTACAGAGAGGCCATCACTCGGGACCTCAAACAACAGGGCTATGGATTGCACCACACCAGCTTTCTTTATTTTTGGTTTATATAAAATAAAACTATACAGGTTTCAGTACAGAATGTTTTCAGATGACTAAAAAATATAATTTTCTTTCTTTCTTCCTTTCTTTCTTTTTATCTTGCCTGTCAGTCAGTTTTCTTTCTTTCTCTCTCTCTCTCTGTTTTGGATAATCAGCCCATTGTCATTCCTCTACTTGCCCACTGCTCTCTCCTCGTTTCCTGCCCTTAAGTGTGACAGTGTGATGGTGAGACATATCACAGCTGCCCTTATTGATCCCTGCTGGCCAGGAGCAGTGAATAGTGGAATACGCAAGCGTCTCAGGATCCGGGGAAGCAGATCCAATCCATTAGCGTGATCAATACAAGCAAAAGCCAGAGGACAGAGACAGGGCCTAAGTGTTGACAAAATGAAATGGATATAGACATTCAAGTGAGGATAGATTTGATCACTGCACGGCACGGCACTTAAAACCTCTGGATAGGACTCTGTGTGTATTTGGTTAACCCACAAAGGAAGCCCCTGTACTGCATGTCTGGTGGTTTTCTATCTCACTGCAACATCCTTACATGGCTTGTCAGCCATATGTCCAAAGGCACGCACTTATAGGAGGTGCCTCATGTAACACAATCAGCCGGAAAGATCCGTTCTTTAATTTAGCCCCATTAACGATTAATTGGTAGTAGAATAGCAGGCAAGTGGGGTTGGGTACACACGTGTGTGTGTGTATGTGTGAGAGAGACAGAGAGAGAGTTTGTGTATGTGTGTGTGTGTATGTGTGTGTGTGTGTGTGTGCGCGCGCGTGTGTGTGAAAAGACAAGCCAGGCCATTCATGTTTGTTAATCACTGAGTCGAGTAATGGTGATCAGTATTTCAGAGAAGTTTATAATTATGGCTTAATGAAGGGGCTTGATTACTCTATTAGCTCTCTGTATGTTCCATGCGTTAATAGTCGTCATTACATCGGGATTATACAGACTCACCGACACGGCCGCAGTGATTTTCACTAGGCCAGCAGCGCTGGGAATGGCCACGGAGGGATTTGTCATGGCCTGTGATTATTACAAATTATCAAAAGCTACTGAGAGGCCCTGAGAAGGGGATTGTGGGTAGGATGAAGAGCAAAAAAAAAAAAAAAAATCAAGTCGACTGTCCGATCATCTGTCTGTCCGTCAGTCGACGAACAGCAAAAAGGTCCCGCGTGATTTTGCTTGATGTCTCCTCGCCTGTCAGTCTCTGTGTGCTGACAGCTCGACTCGTGAGTGTTTCAGTGGACTCTGCAGTGACAGCACGTTGGAAGTGCATGTAAAGCCTTGCTTGCTCCGTGACAGGTGCACGTCCAACGCTGACAGGCACAGACAGTCAAGAGTCATCACAGTCAAGCATTCAGACAGAGACAGACAGACAAGACAGACAGACCGTGATAGCTGCAGAAACATCTCTACCCACTGGACAAAGCCATCTCTCGTAAACGATTCCTCCTCTCCTGTCACAGGAAAGAGTGAGACACACAGCCCACTGCCGAAAAAGCCACATATCAGTGCTGTTGTTATCGACCTTGAGTGCCTCGCCGACTCCCTCAGCACCCTGCTCCACCCCACCCCTCGCCTGTGATTCACAGGCCTTTCAGGGGCCTGAGGATTGAGGAGGCGCCCTTCTCTGTTGTCTGTTGTTAGTCAGTTTATGAGGGACCAGACTGCACCCCCACCCTCTCCTCTCCACCACCGCCACCCAACCCCCCCTCCCGTCCTCCTGTGCCGTGCTCCCATCGTAGCTGGTGCCCACTCACAGGCTACAGTGAGCCTTGACGGCGATAAAGCCTCAGTACGTGGCCCCTTGTGGAGGTCCATCGCTCATGTTTATGAGGACGTTTACAGCCTGGGAGATCAGTAGGCCTCTGCACAGACAGGAGATGAGGGTGGGAGGAGATGGTGTTGGAAACGGGGACCTGGGCCAGGTGTGGCTCGCATTTGGTCCAGACATGGCATGGGTGTCTTTTCAAAGACAGCTTCTGTGTATCTGTGTAATCACTGCATCTGCACCCCAGAGCACAGCCAGGGGGCACAGCTGAGGGTGTTAAAGTGTAGGCAAGGAATCAGATCATTGCCAGATCTGGGCCAGTACTGGGGGAGTTTCAGTTGGCGCTGCCAATTACCTCCCTCAGCACTGAAGTCTGAGGTATAATCCAAAACACCCTCACATCTGTTTAGTTGAAAAGCAGTTCAACTAACCCCCCCCCCCCAAAAAAAAAAAAAACTCCTCCCCTACAACCCCAGCCTCCCTGAAAAAAAAAAAACACTTTCTCTACATTTCGCCAACCTTTCTTTTTCTCTTACCTTTCAAGCACGTGCAGGTTCACTAATAGTGTCCTGCCCCTCAGATTAGCACCCCTACAGTTTCAGACTGTTAAAAATAAGAGAATTGCTTGTCATATAACTTTCCCCCTATACACACACTACTCTACTCGGATGTATAAATAGTTACCGTGATCATTCAGATTGGACCATCTGTGCTTAAGTGGAGCTCCAGAGATGATTGGCTATAAAAGAGCTATGGGGCAGTCTGGAAATGATTGGCTGACGGACGAGAGGCCCAGGCATTCTGGGGGAAACAGCTGATGGGGAAGTTAATGGGCTCAGAGTGAGCAGCCAGCCAGCGCTGACAGGCTAGTCAGCGGTCCAGCAGGATTAGGCACAGGGATTGTGCCCACTAGGGCTGTGCAGAGCAGTGATGCGGTGTGATGATGTGGAGGTGCGCTGGCAAAGATCACTGAATACTGACCAAGATAGAGCAACATAACATGTTACAATGGGAGCAACTGTGATTAGTTCCGATCTGCATAAGTGAGAGTGTCACATAACGTCAACAATATAAACTTTTCAATGATCTGGATCATCATATGAGGTCTCAACTCTGGTCTGCATAACGGGGAATCACCCCAACCCCCTTTGGAAAATAGAACACAAAACTTAACAGACATTTGTGCCAATCACACATGTCCTATCTATCCTATCTGGCACTAGTTTAAGGCTGTGTCATGTTGGCATTAGATGATGTCACGGTTATCTCATCCAGACGACAAATGGAGCTGATCAGCACAATGAATTGCAGACACATAACCACACTTACACACGTACACACATTTATACACACACACACACACGCATTATATGCACAAGCATACACAAACATGTTATTTATTACATAAACAAAAATACTGAACCATTGATGCGTATGAAGGTCTGAACAAATGCATGGACTATTGAGTGTGACAGAATCGTATAAAGTTGTGCTACATTGGAGTCAGGTGATATCAATGACAGAGTGGTGTCATGCAGACAGAATGGAATTGATGCATAGATGTGCACACACACACATCACACACACACACACACTGAAACACACCTACAGATTCACACATAGCCATAGCCTTAGGCTTTGTAGATCTGATGATAGACATAATCACAAACACCTCTAGGGGTTCACACGTTCACATCACTAATTTACATACACAGGTGCATGCTCAGACACAAGCAGATGTTAAAAACACAATGACAGACCACCGCACACCATATGATGCCTATACTCAGGCCATGGCAGCATTACAGGTGGTCTTAATACAGCTTTGATTATTCAATAAATGAGCCCTAATGAGACATTGATCAGACAGTGGGAGTGTGATGGAAGCTTGAGAAGATGTAAACATTGATCTATAAATGAGGCCATATTAGCTAGGGCCCAAGGCAGGGCCGGATTGATTAGTATTGGAGATTGGGCCGAAGCATCGGTATCAGAGTCTTATTTTATTACGGGGAGGGTGCAGCTAGGGTCTTATTGGGAAGGCATGGTCGTATAACACGCCTTGGGTATTGATGGAGATCTGTTGAAAGGCTTTCAGGGTGTGGTGTGGAGGTGGGGTGGTGGTCTTGAGGGTGGGTGGAGGCGAGGGTGGTGGTGGGTGGGTGTGGGGTGTTTATTTTGGGAAAGCGAGTGCGGTAATGATCTTTGTCGCGGCACCACACAGATGCTTTAAAGCACAGCTAATCAGACTTCTAAGACGAGACCTGAGGTAATAAAGTCTTTTTCAGTCCATGGGCATGCATTGCCGTAATTGAGTTATTCTGAGTCGAAAATAAAGGAAGGAGGAGGAAGAAAAATGCCCACTACCTTTGAAAAATCAAGGAAATGACTTTCCACAGCAGATGTGTTACCATGTTGCCTATTACTTTGCCCATTAAATACTCTTTCTCAATGGGCCATTATTTCCCCAATAAAAAGAGACTGCAAGCATGCATACTTTCCCCCTGCCCATGTCTCGGAAAGTATATTTGAAATAGGATGAAATAGCCAATATAAAATGAAAAACATTTGATGTCTTAAATATGAACCAGACCGGCGCGCTCTAGGTACATGACGGGGGAGGATCGCAGGTGTGGAAAAAGCCAATCCGCTTTTATATATCGGTGCTCGTCAGAAAGCCTGCCAAGGAACAAGCCCCCCCGCCGGCCCCCACGCTTCCGCATGCCCTTAGATTGCTCAAAGGTCGGGCCAATTATGGCGGCACTGAAAGGCAGATTCATGGCAGGCGGCTGGGGGTGGAGGAGGGTTTGGGTAGCAGTGCCCTTGTGCCAGGCTTTATAGCTGCATGGCACTAATCGGCTGCCACTAAATGCCCTGTGCATGTGCGTTTTCAGGAAATGCCAGTGAAACCCACGCCAGTGATGTCACTCTGGTACTTCATCTGAATTGTTCTCAGATTCTTTTTGTTTCTTTTAATGGTCTCCCCAAGGTCCCAGGGCAGAAGTGAGTTTGCTGATCTGATTTGGAAAGTGAATGCAGGAATGCTGAGTTGGGATTCCAGTTCAGCCACCATTTACACAGTTCAGTTATGATTTAGCAATGCACAGATAAAGAAAGGCACCAAGGATCTTTGCATTCATAATGTATACATGCTCTCTTTGTGTCATCTCTCTTTGTCTAGTTTACCTTGTCTGGTATCTGACTCCCACAAGCACACTTATTGCAGTAAAACTTTCCTAAGTCAGGCACATTGAAATGTTATTGTGTCTGTTTGGATAAAATGTATTTTTTATGTTTGTTCGAGCATTTGTTGTCTGGGATGTAAATAGACATCTTATGAGTTAGCGGAGACCTAGAATTCACAAGCAATGGATTGTAAGGAATAGATCTGATGACATTCATCTTATAAGTTAGCGGAGACCTAGAATTCATAAGCAATGGATTGTGAGGAATAGATCTGATGACATTCAAATTCAGTAAATACTGAATGTTTGAGCCACTTGACCTTTTTAATTTAAACGTATGTAATCATTCTATAATTATTTGATTTAAATCAAGCTCTTAGTCCAGTGTCCATCCTTTTGTTTGTTTGCTTAGAACTACCTCTTACCTCAATCATCTGTGTGTGTGTTCACAAACACGCAGAGTCAACTCAAAGCAAACGTTAAACAAACGTTGTTTGCTGTTTTGAACACACATAAGGTACAGTTCTGACCCAGAGTCCCCAGCTCTCAGCTCGGGTGTTGAGGGAGACACCAGGAGCAAGCAGGCGGCTGGATTAAAAGCGACGAATCTCCTACTCTGTCTCCCCCCAGTCACTAGCTGGCTAATGGGCTTTTCATTTGCTTTGCCTCCCTCCCCCACGGGAGCTAAACTCAATTTCCAATGATGGCTCACGGCGTGCTGAGAACCAGGTGATTGATTAAACAAACAACTGTCAACATTGTCACTCTGACACACGTAAACACCACACAGACACACACATCATGCGTTGTACACAGACTCCCATGCTCTCACACACACACAGACACAAACACACACACACACACACACACACAGACAAAGATCTTTGAATATTGACCCTCTGGACAAAGCCTTCTTGTACTGTGGTGATTTCAGGTGGGAAAGAAACAAGGAGAGAGTTCGCACACCAAATGATGCTCTCAAAGCATTAATTGACTCCTATGCTATGATACACTCTTGTGTAACATTTTGGGTCCCCAGCCTTTCCTCAGACGGTGATTTCAAGTGGGCCCATTGAAAAAAATGTGTTGAACCATCAACCTCTGGATGGTTAAGATGGTGGAAACAGGAGCAACCTCCTGGAGAGTAAAAGAAAAGCCCAGAATCCAATTCAGTTCCTTTTATCGTGGTATTATTTGAGAGTGTTATCTGAGGACGGTAATACGGTTGTAAATTCAATTTCAGCCAGAGATTCAGCTGTTTACTGACGCGAGCGGGTGCAAGCAAGCGGACCAGGCCTAAGCGCATACACGAGCAGGAAATTCATTTAGCGGACAATGCAAGGGGGGAGGGAAAAATATAGAAACATGCATAGCAGGCTGTCACTTTTCCTGAGGACAGCACAGGGAGACACACACCGTACCGATTTGCCAATGTTTTATTCACCCTTATTTGATGTCATTTAGAAGCTCTTTAGTGGGTTGATGGCTCACCTGCCTCAGAGCTGGGGCAGTATTGCCCTGTGATCTCCATTTCCTCTGCCTGGGTTTCCTGTTGCCTCGTCTTTGACAGGTCATATTTGGTAAATAGATTTCCTTTCCATGGTCGACACCAGGCGTGAGCGGAGTGACTCGAAGGGCCCCTGCAGAGTTTTATTGGACGTGACATCGGTTCTAGTTCTGTTGTGCTCAGGGTCAGGTTCGCCTTGCGTGGCGATGCTTCACACTTGTTAATGTTTTATCGCCCGAGCCCCTCTGCTGAAATAAACCTGTCAGTAGTTTTGCGTCAACGTTGGTGGTCTGCTGGATGAATCAGAGGCTGACAGAGAAACTGGATCTGGATAGTTCTCTTAGAGATGAACTATTTTAGTGCTCTAATGTCCTACTCTTTTTTTCTTCGCTCGTCCTATCTTCCCTCCTCTCCCTTTCTCTTTCTCTATCATCTGTCCTCTTTCTTCCTGTCTCAGGTCCTGCACATGTCCTTTTTTGATATTAGTATTGACCATTTATCTTCTCTTGGTGCTTATGTAGACACAAAAGGTGCAACATTAAGGATACACCATGCTATTCCATCGGTAAAGCATGAAATGCCTCATCTTGAATTCTAGACCATCTTTGATACAATCTGGATGATTTGTTCTTGTACATTTTACATTTTACATTTTACATATAAGGAGGTGAATATGATCTAAAACAAGGGGAAGGTGAGGGCCTGGCCCAGAGAAGCATGAGAAAAAGACAACATGTTAGATCTGTATTCTTTCTGTCTTAATGTATAAAATAAGGTACTGGGTTGCGATTAATCCTGATATCTAGTCCAGTCTTTTATCCTTTGTCCTCTCTTTATTTCAAGATCCACAGTGGATGGTGCCTAATAGATCTTCAGATTTTCAGATGATAAACAAACTAGCTGTTTATAATAATTAGGCTGACACAGATGTTCTTTTAATTGCCTGTGATTGCCCAAGTCTTACCGTGTGTCTCCCACTCCCTGCCTGCCCCTCTGTCTCCCCAGGCAAGGTGAAGAGTCGCTGTGAGCCCGGCCAGGTGCCTGTGTGCCCCATCTGTCAGGTGCTGCTGCGGCCAGGGGAGCTACAGAGCCACATGGAGCAGGAGATGGAGCGCCTCACACAGCTGCACCTCAGGTAGAGACACACACACATACACATACACATACACATACACGCACACACACACACACACACACACACACACACACACGCACACACACACACACACACACACACACAGACAAACACACATACACACACACACACACTAAGACACATACACACACACACATGCACATATACATACATACACACACACCGTTGCAACTATACACATTAATGCCATAAAGGAGCTGAAAGCTTTGTCAGCATCCCATAGTAATATATAAAGGTTTCAAAGTTCCCTCAGTAAGCACACTTCTGTATGTCCAGTACTGGATGTGGATAATTACCAGTCAGAAGACGCATATCAGTCCAGGCAGCCACCACTAGAGCTAGCTTGTCAGTGTTCAAAACAGTTGGCAGGAATGAATTCCTGTGTTTTTGGAGGGTGATTGGTAGCTGAGTTAGCCAAGTGCTTAGTCAGTGCTAAAACTTTAGTCTCACATAACAGATCCCAGATCTTTCCTCAGCAGATTCTCTTATTTCTGTTCGTGAGACAGATCAGTGTCGACAGTCAAAGTATTCCAAAACAATGATGAATCGTGCCAGAACCATTGCTATTACATCTACCACTGTGCTCTCACTGAACAGGACTCAGACATCCCCACACAGTGAATGCAGTGAACACAGACATGTGCACTGGATTGTAGAGCCACATGTCATTAATCCATATTCATTCCTCTGTCACCTTAGATTGTGCTCTGGTGACAAACGGAGAGATTTTTTCCTGTTTGCATCTTTGCCACATCTCTGTGCTCTGTGTGTGTGTGTGTATATGTGTGTGTGTGTGTGTGTGTGTCTGTATGTATTTGTGGACAGGCTTGCCCAAGCTCATGTCTAATTTACTGTTTAAATATAATTATTGAAAGTGAATTAAACTCGCCCCGCTTTGTGGCTTCGCCAGAGAGCTTGATTCCATGGGTTTGTGGTTCCCGTTGCCCCCTCCCATCCCTCCCCTCCCTCCCCTCCTCAACTCTTCCTTGTTCATTTACAAGCGCTTCTGTAGGCCTCCGAGAGCCAGGTCTGTCTCTTAGCCAAAGCACACTCATCAAAATTCATGGGAATGAGCCCTTTCACTCTCCTCCATCAGCCATCTTTACATATCTCTCTCTCTCTCTCTTTCTCTGTCATTCTCTCTCTCTTTCTTTTTCGTCCACTTTTATCTCAGCTGTATTCAGTGCCCCCCCCCCCTTTTACTCTTTTATCTTCTTTGTCATTTCTCTGTCGCTTCCAGCATCTCTGTCTCAGCTTTTTTTTTCCCCTCACAAGAGTCCCGTTTGCTCATCTCCGACATCTTTTTATTCTGCTTTCTTTGTTAGTGCCTTGTTTCTTTCAGCCATTGTTTTGTGTGAGTGTGTATTTGTTTTGTTTTTTTCAATGTAAAATCAGTGTGGGGCCCTTTTCTTTTGACATCTTTAAGGTTATGGAAATCTGAGGCAGGTACACAGACTTGATGCCTATTTGGAGTGGATTCCCTCCTGTGTTTCTTTGCGTTCTGACAACGTGCTGTGCTCTGATTCTGTCTGTGCCTGCCCCTGTGTCGATGAGTGTTCTTTCTGCCTCTCTCTCTCTGTCTCTGTCTCTGTCTAGATGTGTGTGTGTGTGTGTGTGTACTGTATAAGGGACTGTATGTATGTGCGTTCCTTTGCCAATCAGCTGTGTGCTTGTGCCAGTCTGCTTCCTCTGGTCTGTCTGATCCACTCGAGTGGAGAGCATGTCAGAGAGTGCCAGTCTGACTCAAACTAACTCAGGCTCCTAAATGGGATGTCCCTGTGTGTCACCATCTTCAGCCTCTGAGTTTGTGCTCTGAACATTCATGGATTCATCACTTATTCTACACAATGATGTAACAGCAGCTGGGGTGAACAATAGTAATACTATAACCAATCCACCAGTTCTTCTGTGTGTGTCTTCTTCCATATCTTTTTTTTGTCTCTGTTCATTCTTTTTTTACCTTTATTTGTCCTTGTCTCACACACTCACAGAATCTCTCTCTCTCACACACACACATGCGTGCACACACACACAAACACACACAGTGACTCTCAGGACTTGCTGCTGACATCTTCCTCTTCAGCCCATCCCATTAAAAGCACTCAGGCTGCTCCGATCACATCTGTGGCTGGCTAAGGGGGTAGCCGCTGACAGAGCTCGCTCTCTATCTCTCTCTTTCTCTCTCTCTCTCTCTCTCTTTCTCTCTCTGTCTGTCTTTCCGCCATCAGCGCTGACACAAGGCATAATGTTTACACGCAGCCACATTCGTCCCGACATATTTCACCGCTCCACGGGTGCTTCAGGCGACTTGCGACAAATCATAACCCGCTAATAACGCGTTTTCCTCTACACATTAGCCACTGGCGTTAAGGGTCGGTGTGTGTGTATGTATGTGTGTGTGTTGGGGGGGGTTAGGAGGTTGCGGTTTGGAGAGAAAGATTATCCGCTCAATCCACAAGAAAGATCTCTCCAATAAAGGAATTACAGCTCTAATCGGCTTAATGACACTGGCGTGGACAGTAATTGTTAGAAATTGAACTTGGCCTCAGGGTATGGCAGTGGGAAAGCAGCTCAGCTCTGCTCAGTGAGGGCTCTGAGCTGGAGGCTCAAGAAGAAAACACACAGATTCCCCATGAAAACCAAAACACACCCATAATAAATGACGTGAAAAACACACACTTCGGTCGTTATGGCTCAAACTAATAAGAGGAGACACGTGAAGTATAATGCGTGACAAGTAATGTATACCAGCAATCTGTGGTGCCCATATAGAAGTAGGAGGGATTCACTGAATTGTCTGTATGATTTTCTCTTTCTCTCTCTCTCCCTCTCTGTCTTTGTCTCTCTCTCTCTGTTTCTCTCTTTTTTACTGTCTTTAGTAAAAATCCAGAGCAGAAGGACTCTATGTCTGCAGTAACACCTAAGGTAGGCACATCCAAATGTTTAGAAGAGGATATTTAAGATAACATTTCAGAGACCAAAACAAATACATCCAGTGAATCAAACCTCATATGATGTTCAAATGAAATGTTTAATAAACATCCATTTGTCTGTTTCTCTTATCGCAGTCTTTGCTGTTAGCAATGCACATTAAACGTGAGGGAGATCCACCTATGCCTTTACAGCCTACGGACGAAGCTCTTCTCTCAGACAGATATCAGGTGACTTATCAGTCTGTGCAGTATTTGCACATTTACACTCACAGATTCACTCACTTCCCAGACAAATCACCTCTATGTCACTCAGGTTCTGTGTCCATCATCACCAGAAATATTTCACATCACTAGTACTGCGGTGAATTCCTTAGTCCAGAAAAAAACTAGCTCCCTACTCTTTGATAGCTCTTAAAATTGTTATGATATACATTAGAATTCCTTTTTTAACGAAATATATGATAAGGTTGATCACCAAAACATGTCAATCCTGAATCGGAAACTTCATTTCACTCAACTGAACCTTAACACAAGCTGTAACACATGGAAATTAGACATGTTTACTGCACATGAGTGTTAATGTAGCCACATCTCATACATATGTTCATACAACTCAAATAAAACAGAAAATAAATTAAACACACACTGGGAAAAAAGAACATGAAATGTGTGTGTGTGTATGTGTGTGTGTGTGCCATGCCTTTCATTCAGAAGTCTCCCAATCTCCACTCTGTTCAGTGTGGTCTTAGCTCACTGTGCACTGAATGCTTAAGTGATTGACAGGCATGGGGGTGAATTTGGGTAAATTGCTCCTCTGATTGGCTGAGAGAGATAGATAGATAGAGAGAGAGAGAGAGATAGAGAGAGAGTAGACTGATTATTTCCAGCATCAGCGAACTCATGATAACCAGAGAGACTTTTTTTATTGCAGAATATTTGTGTGACTACATATCTCTCAGTGTGGAAGAGTATTACTGAATTTTATATTACTTATAGATCATGTAAAGGTGTGCCTTCTGAAAATACAAATGCTTTAAGTGTTTTGATACTAATTGTTAAATTAAACATTTTTAATTTTACAGACTTTTCTGCGAGTAAGAGCAAATAGACAAACAAGGCTGAATGGTATGTAATCAATCCTTTGATATTTTTGTCATTACTATTTAGTCATTATATTAAGGTAATATTCATGTAATTATGTATTCACATAGCACATTAGAACACCATAATTATGTAAATAGTTCCAATCCCATGCTTTACAAAAAAAAATACAAATCCTGCATATTGTACACAGTACCACAACAATGTAAACTGTTTTGTGTGTGATAGTTAAGATTCTTTGTTCTTTTGAAACATCAATTGTAGATAGTTTTGGTAACGGTTACTTCAATTCACAAATGATTTTCATGCCCAATTTGGCCTCAGGTTATTAGAGTTATTGCTGCCTAAAATGCCCATTGCCGGAAGGGTTGAGAGGGTATCAGGGACTGATATATTAGAAAAATGTCTAAGAGGTTGTGGGGAATGCTATGGCATTTATTTGTTTATTATTAATTTATTATTTATTTGTGTGTGGGTTTTAACATATTGAGCTTTGCCAACTCACACAGCTTCTACACAAAAGAATAATGTCTCTGCACTGTTAACATAGACATAAGATGATTTTAGGATGCAACAACAGTCCATCAGAATGAAAATTTACAACACTGAAAATGAGACTTAACTCATAAAAAAATCTGTGATGGACCACTTTAACCAGGCAGAATAATTTAACAGCAGGTCTTCGAATACAAAAAAAATTCACCATCAAATAAAACCAAGCGGATAAAACATTTTGAGAATTTCACCATAATCACTGGACCAAAACAGCCTAGTATTATTAAAGCAAACACTGTCCCCAAAAATGCACCGTGCTGTCGTCATGGTTACAGGCCCCTGTCGCACCCATGCCGTTCTCTCTCCTTCTCTCTCTCTCTCCTGACCTAGCACCTCCACGAGCAGAGGATCTATTAACCCTTCCACCTCTTGATATGTTAACAGTTGATGACCTCTGCTGGTGCAGGTGCTACGCCAAAGAGGGTGTTAAAGCGGCCTCTCGGCCGAGCTACGGAACCCCCCTCCCCCTACGCTCTGCTCCAGTCGGTAAGGCCTCCACTTCCCTTTGTCCTAGTCCCTCTCCCCCTCCACCATCTCACCTCCCTCTCTCCTTTCTATCCCCCCCCATCCCCTCTCCTGGCATAAGGATGGAGCACACACCTAGCCACGTACTTTGAATATATAGAGTAACACTAATACTCATCTTACAGTATTCCTGTAGTAAAAAAGTAATAGAATAATCCAATCTCTCTACAGCTAGAGGATGTAATCAAGAGTCAAAGAGTCTTAAAGTCTGGTATTGCAGACACATCTGTTTTATATAAAACATTACAGACTTTACAATACACAGGTATTGTATTTCATGTTGGTGGGGCCATTAGATACTAAAAAAATAGATGAGTGAGATACTTAAATTACAATATTACATAGATCTAAACACTGTGTATAATAAATAGTATTATAATGTCAATATCCTGAAAATGAGCATGAATATTTGTTTTTATGGTAACACTTTATTTGAAGGGGTCTACATAAAGGGTGATATGAGCCTGCAATAAACATGACATGATGCATATCATAACATTAATGAAACTGCATTTATAAAGTCTGCATTTCAAAAACCGAATTAATTCATTAATGTTCATGATATGTGTCATGTCATGTTTATAACAGGCTTGTGTCACCCTTCAAATAAAGTAATTAAATGATAATACCGATGTGTCATTCCAGCTGCTTATAGTAAGATATTTAGGCCTATTTCTGGTATAAAACACAGTAGCCTCATTTCTGGCATCATTACCCAAACCTGTGTGTGAATCTTGTCTAAAGGAACACCTTTTTGGTTCGTCTTTATGTCCAATGCTCATGTATTTGCATGTGCAGCCGTACCTCACCATTTAGCTGGCTTTGTTCAATCCCATGCCATCGACGTGGGTTATTAATCTATATGGGGCTGATCATTAAGACACAAAAGATGCACGGAAGACGTGAGGAGTCTCCTCTTATGGCCAATTAATCAGCCACTTCACATTCACCCCCTCTGTCTCTCTGTGCCCTTCTCCTATCTCTCCCTCTCTGTCTTTTAGTCTTTCTCTCCCTCTGTTTCCTTTTTTCTCTTTTTCTCTTCTTTCTATCCCTGTCCCTTCTTTCATTCTCTCTCTCTCTCTCTTCTTTTTCTTTCTCCCTTTTCTATGTCACTTTTCCTCTCTCTCTCTCCCCCTCTCCAGCCCTCTCTTTCTATCTCTCTCTCTCCCCTCTCTCTCTCCCTCTCTCTAAGCTAATGAGCCCCTGGTCTATCATCGTCTCTAGTACTCTGATTAGTAGGGCTGCTGGACCCTGACCGTTGCTAAAGTTATGGCCACTACACCCTGCCCTGCTGGCCCCTCCCATTGCCCCTGTTATAATAGCATGCACCTAAAAATTAATGTCCCTGCTTACTATTTCCTGTCAGGAAAAATCACCTCTAAATTATGGAGTAAAAGCTTTCGTTCCGCCGTGTTAATCATGGTACTGTGCCTCTGGCGACTGTGTGTGTCTCTGCATGCATGTGTGTGTGTGTGTTTTGTTAAACACTGACATTCGTATGGAGGAAATGTGTTCCCTTTTCATATATGAAGGATGACATCAATTTCTATGATAACATAGAGGAACGATTTATAATAGTAAAAAAGGAAAAAAGAAAATAACTCAGCCGTTTGGAAATAATGAAAGCTGTTTTAGTTTACCACATTGAGATAGCATCACATCGTCAACCTTACAGTCCATTTTCTTCGTGTCCTGTCGCATCAACTGAAATATCTAACCAAGCATTCCTTTTTGAGAGATAGAGCTAGTGATTTCCTCTGGTTGAATTTGTTCTGTCAGTTTATTGAAAGAGTGTAATATTGTTTTTTTTATTTTCAATTGTTTTATCCTACTCTTTTAATGTATATTTTAAGTTGTGCAGTAAATGTGCATGAAAAGTTATTTGATTTGTTTTTGCTATTTATTTTATTTTATTTTTTACAATGAAATCGTGGAAGGCTAACATAGGGCCTAAATTAAGTTTCCAAGAAAAAGTAAAAAAAAAAAAATTGAGAAATTGTTAAAAAAATAATATTGAATCTATTTATGACTTACAATGAAAGCATGGAAGTTTAACCAATTGGCTTTGAAGTAAAATGAATTTAATATTAATTATTCTCATGTATTCTCTTTTCCTACCTGCATCCTAGATAGATCTATTCCTGAATCACTGTCAACTTCCTATCTGCTGACAGATGCAACCAGTGTTGTTTGATGTAAGAATCCTTGTTTATGTATTTCTGGCTCATACAGCTGCTTTTCTGATTCAATTTCAGTGCGGATCGGGAAGCTCGGAAAGAGACAGAAAAATGAGGAGAGCCAGGTACCATAAATCCAACTTTTGTCCATGCTCAATTTAAAGTTTAAATACAAGTGTACATGTTATTGTCCATTTCTGTCTGTGTGTGTTTTTTTTTTTCTTTATCATTTTAGTTATAAGTTAGGTATTTTTTTTATTGTAGACTTTAGGGGCTCCTTGTATCTCGGCACTCAAGGACATGTTGTCTTCTTAGAGCAATAATTGTCATTCCATATCTTTGGCCCCTGGTCCCCCGTGGCTCAATGGCTCCCTGTGGTGGAGTGCTCTCACATTCACAGATCACAGGTTTCTGCTACGGGCCCACGCTTGATGGGCAGGTGAGATCAGACAGGAAGCGTCCCCTGGCAGCTGTCATGTCCAGCTCAGACATGGACACACACACACACATACACATTCCTCACTCACTCATTCACACACACACACACACACACACACACACACACACAGATCTATGATGGAGAGGCCAGATGGATGGCTTGGACAGTAGGACTAGTGGGGGTATTAAAAGGGCCAACATCTGATCTGAACCCACCCACAATTCTGCTGTAAAAAACGTATTGTTCATTTCCCTTTTCTTGAAGGTTAATGCATATATTATGTTAAAGTAACAGTGAAGATATTTTGTTTATTTCTGATCTTTTGCACATGTGAATGTGTGTACATTAGCACATCTTGACATATTATGCATATTACGATCCTTTACCTTTTGACGTAAATTTGTGCATATTTACATATCTCTGTGTGTGTGTGTGTGTCTATAGAGGGACGGAGTGTGTGTGGGAGAAGACGTCTCAGTGGACATAGGCAGGGAGGACTACATGTGGAGTGAGAAGAAGAGGCTGCACATGGCATCATTCCTCAGGGGAATTAAAGGTATGTGGCTGACTCAGCCAAACGCTCCCTTCCCTATCCTTCTTCTGAAGAGGATACCAAAACAAATAATCTGATACAAGAAAAAAAATGTTGAAAGTTCCCATATATTCCAGTAATTTACATTTGGATATTGTTTTCAATTTTAGCCATTTCCAGTAGGTGTTTTGTATCGCATGCTGCTTTGGGAAGAATGTCTGCCATGTAACTGTAAAATAACAGGGGTGCTTGATCAGATACCGCTTGACTCCTGCCAGCGCAGTTGACTCCTGCACGATTCTGCTCGTATTCTAGGACCTTGACCAGTGATCTTGTCCAACATGCTCTCCTCCTAGCATGCGCCGGTAACTTCTTCCTCTGGTATCACAGGATTAGGCCTAGATCTCTGCCAGCACAGTTAGATCAGCCCTGATCTTGTTAGCTTCTCAGGTGCTCGCTGGGATCCTGCCAGACTGCAGCAGTGATTCCCGAAGGATCCGGTGTTACACCTTGTGATCAAGAGAGGCTCGTTAGGACCACACCTACATCTTACATGTCTGCTTCAGTATGTTTTCTCTGTTGATCACATTTCTATCCACAAACATCTGTTAACTCATGGTGTTGTTAGCTTCACTCACAGTTCACAGAAACCTTTAGCTGCCATGAGAGCACAGGGCCAGATAGCATGATGAAACCCTCTGCCTTCACCTCAACCCTCTGGCCTCCCATGGCGCTAAAAGAGGGCAGAAAAAAAATGGGCAGAGAGCACACAGATGTTATCCGCTGACGCAGGAGGGCCTGGGAGGCTCTGTGAGATCGAAGCAGATCTGTCCTTGGCTTGGAGGTTTCGGGCTTCTCATGTTCAAGTGTCCTATCAGGCCCATATCAGTCAGCTTTTTTTTTCAGCAGGATTTCTTTTTTGCTTTAGTCCATAGTGATAAGAAGGGTTAGAAAGGGGAACTGGAGACAGATAAGACTTATAAGTCATAAGGAAGGGGGGTTGTCAAAAGTAGGAGATGACCTCACACAGCAGGTGCTACACCATAAATGTGTTTCTTTCTTCAATACTTCAGAAATGTTAAGAGTTAAGATCTAATGTCAGTGCAAAAGTTAAAGAAATAGTCTTTGTTTCCTGGTGTGTGTGTGTATTTGTTGTGTTGCTCGATGTGAGGACCAAAGGTGTGTGAGTGTATGTATGTCTGATTTGTGCATCTATAGTGTATCTCTGTTGTTGCATCTGCATGTGTGAATGCTTGTAAGTTACACATGTATGTGTGTGTGTGTGTGTGTGTGTGTTTATGTGTGTTTAGGTGTCACTTGGCTGTTATCTCCTCTGGGATGGCCGGCCAGTGTGTGTGTGTGTGTGTGTGTGTGCAGTGGTGTGCATAATGTGATTGAAGGGTGCCCAGATCGGTGGTGACCTTTTCAGGAGGGATTATATTGGCAGGCTGGATGGGTTAAAAGGAGAGATAGAGCAGGATCAGCCTCAATGTCCACTGGAGGGTGTGTGTGTGTTGAGGTGGGGGTGGGGGTGGGGGTGGACAGCCTCCCTACCATCCCCCTCAGGACCTCCTCCTCACAGATGAGGGGATAGACATTCAACCACCAGGGCCACTGGGACCACTGTGTGGTGCATCTATATACAAGTTACTGTACAGAATGTAAACACACTTATAGATTGCATTTCCCTCAGTGTCAAGGTGAATTGTGTAACAACAACAACAACAAAGGAAAAGAATTGGATTCTATTCATGTGTATCCAAACAGACATTCCACACAGCCCATTGGAAATGTATCACGATGAACATCTGTTTCAGATCATGGATATGAGGTGTATTTCTCTAAGCATCTCAGATCAAGTCAAGTGGATTTTATTGTCATTTCAGCCGTATACATTGTATAAAGTGATATGAGCATTTCACCATGGATCAAGTGGTGGTACATTTAAAAAATGGAAAAAAGACATTTGAGACAGGCTACATTGAGTGCACACACAAAGATCTATGTACATTTACATTACATTAGTGCATGGATCCATTTCAAGATTCAAGTCTCAAGACAGTCTTTTATTACATGTCATTATACTAGTATAAGAGGGTAAATTTCTTGTGTTCTTGCGTTTTGCTCCTCAAATAATATATAACTAGAATGTTAAGTGTTCAGAGAGAGTGAAAAAAAAAATATTTCTAATGTATTTCTGATGTATTACCGCAATTTGTGTCATTCCTCGCTGTCTCTGTGCTACAGCTGTGGGTTTTGTAAGCAGCACATCTAAAGACAACCATGACAGTGACGCGGACCTGGATGTGGACGGAGATGACACTCTTGAATACGGCAAAGCACAGTATCCTTTCCCACAGCTGCCGCGGAACACAGGGCAGCTTCTCAAAGCCACAAGCGTAGCTAGGCTACATTACTTACCGCTAACCACAAACCACCACTCCATGAATGTACACTGTGTAAAGTGCTAAATGATGGGATAAGATCCTTTGGCTACACTCTCATCCTCTGTTAGTATCTGTACTGTAGTATTTATTAGCAGTATTGCAATTACTATTGTAATATTTATTGTTTTTATTTATTAATAGTACTGTAGTATTTATTGTTACTTTAATTAATTCATTGACCAAATTAATGAATTTATTGTTAGTATTTATTGTTACCTTTTTGCAGTGTATTATTATGTATGTATTAATATGTTAAATAAATAAATGTAAATGTAGTGTAAATGTGGGACACATAATGTGCTAATTTCAGAGAGGTGTGGATCCTTAACGCTTGGCTGCAGATACTCTGAGGTGGACGTCATCCCGTGTTCAGGAGAAGACGGACGGAAAGATGAAGACAGAGAAGCACAGAGAGCAGCAATGTTAAAGTAGGTCCCTTCTGTCCCCGTCTGTCCTCATCTGTCCCCTTCTGCACTCATTCTGTAGGTGTCATTGAGACCTGAGAATCTGGCTCAAGCACAGTTCAAAACAAAGTTTCCCAAACATTTCAGACATTCGTATACAGAGCAACATGAAATTGCCTAAGTGCCGCTTCGCATAGGGGGAATTAAAATCTCTTTTCGTGCTGTTGCAGTGGGGGTCTGACTCCTCCTGGCAGTGGTCAGTCCGAGTGCTCCAAATGGGTCCCAGAAGGTGAGTTGCAGATAAACATGCAATGAGATTGACAGCCAAAGTGCATCTGTAAAGTGTGTTTTTAGGCTGTGATCTGTGATCAGTGATCTGAGACTAATGATCAACACTATTTGGTTACAGAGGTGCCATCGACAAGCAATGGAGAGAACAGTAAACAGGACAGCTGTGGCACAAACCTCCAGCAGGGCTCGTGTAAAAACAGCCCGGTAGACATGTAAGTGTTTTGCTGCAAATGTTGTAGACACACACATACACATGCAAGCAAGCACATGCATTCACACACACACAGAGGCAAATGCACTTGCCCTGTGAGGCAGAGGCCAATGAATGTGAGCCAAAAGTCTCATGCATGGGTCAAACTAGTCAGAGGAACTGATGGGATGACTGGATGCATAAACAGTATTCTGGGCTGGCCATGTGAACTGTGAAATGACTCTGAGTGTGTGAGTGTGTGTGTGTGTGTGTAGAGTGATGATCAGTCAAGTCCGAATGGAACAGCAGAGAGAGAGAGAGAGGGCCTCTGTCAACACCAAACCCTCCCCCACCCCACCCCACACACACACACAGACACACGCTCTTGCTTTCTCTCTCACCCATCCGCTCCTAGAACAAGCTAAGCTAACACAGGCAAAAAAAAAAAATGTAACACCACAGCACAATTTATAGCAGGCCCTCTGAGTCCCCCCCCTTGGGGATGAGCAGCTCATGCTAATAGTGCCACTGTGTGTTTGGAGACAACTGGCTGGCTCTGCACGTGTGTGACTGCAGAGTGCAAATGGGAGAGATTTTCCTGTCTCAGCCTGCTAAGCAGTGAGCCGTCTGCCAACCCAACCTGACCCCTGGACTGTAAAGACACTGCCTGCTTTCACCTCCCAAATCCTGCCAAGGAGTCAGTCGATCCTGACACCCGCTAGCGTCTAGGAGAGGGCAATCTATCAGTGTGATGGTCCCATTAATCAAGGAAATAGGGACAGGCTGTTATTTTATTAGTGCAAAATTTGTTTTATAATAATACTGCCACACACATGTGTGTGACAGTGTGTGTGCTTGCATGCGTGTGTGTGTGTGTGCGTATACGTGTGTGTGCTCTCACGTGTGTGTGTGCGCGTGTTTGTGCGTGTGTATGTGTGTGTGTGCGTGCGTGCGTGTGTGTATGTGCGTGTGTGTATGTGAGTGTGTGTGTGTGTGTGTGTGTATGTGCGTGTGTGTATGTGCGTGTGTGTATGTGAGTGTGTGTGTGTGTGTGCATGCATGCATCCCCCCTTCTTCCCTTTCTCCCTCTAGCTTCATGATAAATGGGTTGGCGAATGGTGCCAGTATGATTGCTGCTAAATTTCATGCTCAATGTCCATGTATGGTGGTGAATAATTTAATCTGTCTGAGATTTATAAATGACAGCGAAACTTCCTTGTCCTCCTCCTCCTCCTCCTCTTCCTCCTCCCATCCTATCACACAGTTTAGCCTCAGAGCACAGCTGGGCCCATTGTGACAGGAGCAAATGACTCTTTCATACGAGAGCCCATTCATTTACACATGTCTGGAATAAGGAAGGGAAAGTTGGATTTTATTTCTGTTTTCATCACCTCAACCCCCCAATAATGAATCAGTGTCACTCTGGCCTAACAGGAGAAGGATGTCTTGTTCATTAGTGAAAAGATTTGGGGTTATCCCAGATTTGGGGCAGATGAAGACACACACACACACACACACACACACACACACACACACACAGATACACACACAGAGTTTAACATGTGTCATCATGATACTCCATACCTCTTAGCAAATAAGCACAACACAGCTCTGAATATCTACAGTATGTCAGCAAACACTTACTGAAATACACATATTATATATATATATATATATATATATATATATATATATATATATATATTACATATATATATACCACTCAGTCCCATGCATTCTTCATCTATTACAGGAAGTGTTTATGATGGATCACTGTAAGTACCCCTCTGTCATGGCTGGGTTCCTAAGAGGTGATTAAATGTGGTCGAATTCATAGAATTCGAATTCACATTTGGAAAGATGAGGATTTGGAGGGGGTGGTATAGCTGTGTGTGTGTGTGTTGTGTATGTGTGTGTGTTTGTGTGTGTGTGTGTAGCGGGAGCGTAATTTAATTGGAGGAGAAGTGTGGACGCATGAGTGGCGCCGGGTAAGTGAGGAGGGAAATGAGACTCGCGGCATAGCAGCGCAGCGACCAGCTCCAGACAAATGAGTGCCTGCTGGGAAGGTGCTGGAGGAGCAGGGAGGAGAGGAGAGGAGGAGGAGAAGAGAAGACGAGCGCTCGGGTCTCCGGCTGTGCCCTGATGCCACTGCCACGGCTGTGACCTACGCTGTCCGCTTGTTTTTGGCGCTCGTCCTGCCTGTAGTTCTGATTACAGACGCTAACCACTAACGAAGACCGTGCCAACAACATCTGCTCTGCATTGACACGAGCACCCAAAGCCCACCGCACAGTCTGCGCAGGACAGACAAGTGAGGCTAATGAAGCCATAGTAAAGTAGTCCACTGCTTCCTGATTTGCCTGCTGGTGAGCAACTGACAGAGGCCCTGTGCTCTCAGGGGTCATGTAATAGCCAGTGTTGACCAAGCACAGAGCACAGAACAGCAATGAGGCCCACAGCTTTACTCAAGAGGTGTTTGATGCTGCAGCCTATTACAGTGTGATTTATGTGATCACGTTTGCAGTTACTCTTCATGTTCATACTTTTTCTCTCTCTCTATTCTTCTTTTCTTCTTTCTCTCTACCTTTTTCCTCCTCCTCTCTCTCTCTCTCTTTTCTTCTCTCTTTCTCTCTCTCCCAGCAGTCTGTCTAAGGACAGTCTGACCACACTGGAGGCCCTCAAGTGTCGAATACGAGATCTAGAAAAACAGCTGTCACGGGGAGACAGATACAAGTGTCTTATCTGCATGGTGAGATTGGCATCTGCACTCTGTGTGTGTGTGTGTGTGTGTGTGTGTGTGTGAGAGAGAGAGAGAGTTGAAAACAGAGACAGAGAAAGAGAGGTTACCAATTAAAATTGTTTTCTTTTAAGCTTTTTTGCTTTAAGTAAATTAGTTACTGCTTTCTTATCAAAGGTTCCTGTCAGTCACCATTACTGAACTAAATAAGGTTTAGGTCGATTTACTGAATGACTGATAGGAAAATGACAGTGATATACTGCCACCTAGTGGTAATGTTTTATTCTGCGGTCTTTGGTCTCTGCAAACCATGATGTCTATGTCGATTTTGACCACTGATGTATTTGGAGTGTTGACCTTTTTTTGAACCCTGTACCTGATATTTTGTAATTGCTAATTCTTAGATAAAATAGACCTTCTGTATGTAGACATCACCTGTACTGCCTGTGTCGTCCTCTACAGGACTGCTACACGATACCTTTGACCTCTATCCAGTGCTGGCATGTCCACTGTGAAGAGTGCTGGCTTAGGACTTTGGTAAGACCGCCCATCTCAAAATATTAGCCAGGATTAAACATCCTGTATGGTGGCTTATATAGACTCTGATAGCATAGATAATATTTAATTATATGAACACACAGGGAAATTCCCTACTCTTCTCTGCATTATGTGTGTATTATGGGTAATATTTCACATGTAGCGATGTAAATTATTTCTCTTACCTGGGTACCATTGAAAAATAATAAATGAATTGAATTTCCCTGAACCCATATTGTGAATGTTACACAATAAATAGACTCCAGAACCTCTTAGCTCCCCCATGAGCAGATCCAATAGGTAAGGTAAGGTTAGGCAGAAGAAGTGTTTATTTTTAGTCCATGAAATCTTGTGAACACACTTCTCCGCTCTGTGTTACGTTCAGGGGGCTAAGAAGCTTTGTCCACAGTGCAACACCATCACGTCACCGGGGGACCTGCGTCGTGTGTATCTCTGAGGGCAATCTAAGGGACAGCTGACCTGTCACCTGATCAGCAAGTCTCTTGACCCCCCCCCCCCCATCCCCTGCCACCTCTCCACTGCTCCACTGCAGGTACCTCCCACTCCAGTAAAAACTGTCAAGGCCTGCACCACTCCAAGGCCTGCACTGTGAGCTGGTTAGATATTAGGTCACCACCACTCCAGTGCTAACCATTCCCAATGCAACCATCAGTGTTGATCCCATGACCCTGGCCATTCCTGCACCACTTTAGTGTTAAACTGAAAAGTCCTTCAGCACCCTAGAGTTGACTGTCAGGCCTCTACCACCTATACCACCATAAAGCCAATAAAACTATTTTGACCATCACGCCTGTCTCAACACGGGGTGACCTAAGTTAGCAACTACGGTTTTGGGAAACAGATCCCAGGACCCCCACTACATTGCTGAATTTCAGGGCCTACACTGATTGACCATCAGGTTGTCAGCATTCCAGTATGGACCATCAAAACCTCCTGTAGCACTATCCATGGAGATGTCACAGACTCATGAATCTGACAGACTATGTTTGTACTTGTCCTTGTTAGAACAAAACTGCAATTTTCCATAGACTAAGAACTGCCCAACACTGATTATTGACCGGTCCATGTGTATAGTCTGTGGATGCAACAGAAGTCCATAACACTAATGTGTTGACCATCAAGCCTGTCTCAACACGAGTGACCAACAGAGCTCAAACCAATTCACATCAGTGTTGTCAGATCCTCATGACTCCAGTGATAAGAACCAAGGCTGACTCGTGACATTGCTGACAGTCATGGCCTAGCCTACACCACTGGACCATCAGATTGTCACCATTCCAGTACTGACCATCACAGCTTCCTGCAGCGCTAACCAGGGAGATGACACAGGCTCATGAACCAGATGGACTACACAGAGGATTATGGGAAAGTGGTGATATTAGATGCTGTGATGGAGGACCATTTCATTCATAAGCTTCTACAGGATCAAGTCTCTTTTTGTCCCTTCTGCTGCCAGCTTCTGTCTTCTGTCAGCTTCTATGGTTAACCTTCGTTATGAATGGAGACTGACTTTGCTCTTTTCAAAACATTGAAAATGTGTCATGTTTTTATCGGGGAAACCAGCTGCAAATTGAGATTACCAGCTCAGCTATATTTTGCTGTTCAGGTTTTTACCAGTTGATAAGTCTGAGAAGCACATGTATAATAATGTGGTGAATGTTTACAAGGTTTCATGTAAATATTTGTACATATGTATAGTCTAATATTTCAGACTAAAAACAAACAAACATGACAAATAGGAACCATGATGACAACATAAATTTTACTGTGTTAGGATTTAAGGGATTCTTCACTGTTATCCAGGGGCTATATCCTTCTAAGATATTTTAATGTCTTGTTGACATAACATCAGGAAATAATCATTCCACTTTTGTACACAGAGCATTTAAATATATATGTATTCACAACTCCTAAACCTTTGATGTTGGACTTCTCATTTACTGAAAAGAATGATGTATAGGGGTTTACTGATTCTGGAGGTGTAAATGCCCATGGTTGTAACATTTCTGTTTAAGATTGATTCCAATGTCTGAGAGAGAAAATTAGCCACAAGGGACTGCTTTCTACTCTTCTAAAGTTCATGCGTTTAAAGTGTTTCCATACACAGTATATAGATGAGACACTTTACTGTCTGTATTTCCTATGTTCTTAGACATATCACTCATAACAATCTATTTGGAATTATAAGGTTGACATAGTTTGCCACACTTAAATATGTATGTTTGTACACTGATCTTTGTTAGAGCAAAATTGCAATGGGATAATTTTATAACCAATATGGGTTGTTAAAGTTTCCATTGATTAAGAATTGCCTAACACTGATTATGACAAATCCATGTAAATATCTGTTTGTGTGTGCAACAGCAATCTGCAGTCAGAGGACTTTTCGTGTGTCTCTCAAGGCCTCTGGTGTTTTTGTTTTTATTTGTGTTTTTGTTTGTTTGTTTTGTCATATGCTGTGTTCTTTCCATGGGCAAACTAAAAAAAAACAGTTCGTTCATGCAATGGCAAGCCTTATGAAGTGAATTTAAGATGTTTTTCTCTTTAAATGTGATAATATATGAGGGGAATGCTCTAATGTGGTATTTTTAGCAATAGTCAACTGATGTCAGAATATTGTACTAAAACTATTAAGTATTTCATAGTTTGGAAAAGGAATATTTTAATGTAAATATATCACCACCATTTAAATAGGTAAAAACATACACACTTGGAAAGCAAGACAGTATCTGATGAAGATGTATTTTGTATTTCAAACTTTTCTGGCTAGTCTCTGAATTAAACAGTTTTGTTGTTAACTGGTGCTTTGAAGTGATTATTTAAGCATTACTGTATCACCTTGCTTGGCTACATAAACCCTTAGGCAGCACATTTGCAAGTGACCTTGTAGCAGGGGTGGAGCAGGGAATTTTGGACCTTTTGCAAGAATATGTCCCTAGGCTCCATTTATCTGATTCATGTGTCCTGTTTGAATTCTTTTGCCCCCTGTTTATTAGAAATGTGGAATAGATCATCAATCATTGAATCATCACCTTCTATCATTCCTCATTGTCCATGGCAATGTTCCCAGCTGTCATGTTTGGAGTTGGAGCATCTGTTGACAAAGGAGCCCCAGATATCAAAGATATAAAACCATTTAGCATGTTTCAGTTAATGGCTGTTTGATCACTTAAAGCTGTTGATTTTCAGGCCTCTTACTGGCTACTTTTAGCGCTGGTCTTCTTCCTGGAGGATTTGGGACTTGGGATTAGTCCAGAGTCTCTTGGGATGTGAGAGGTCACTGAATCGTGCTATCAACCATCACTGCCAACAAAGCGGATGTTTCCCCTAGTCCCTTTCCTCTTGAAGACACAGGAGGTGAAGGTTGCGAGACTTGTGACAATACAGACTCAGAACCCAGGATCATGGCTGATAGCCACATTTTACAGCTTACTGTAGGAGAGCGCATTACATCTCATTTACATTCAGAGAGCCTCAGATTTCTGTACAGTTGTCTAATTGTCCCATTGTTCTTTACAGAAGTACTGAATGATGACATTCATGATTATTTTGCATATTGAAATGGAATGCTAAACTCACTCAGTGCCTGTTCATGGCATAGGCGACCTAGGCCAATCGCCGGAGGTGCCACATTCTAGGGGGGCATCACAATGCATTTCTTTTTTTATATTTCTAGCAAAGGGGGCAAAACTCCAATCTGGCCTAGGGCAACAAACACACTGGAGTTGGGCCTACACTCACTTCATTTATGGTTTTATTTACATTTAAATAATTACTATGGATGCTATATTTTCTCCCTGCCAATCTGCCAGTCTATATAAAAGCATTTGTTGCCCCACTTGATCAGCACTGAGGTAACTGTGTGCAGGCAGTGTGTGAAGTCCTGCCTAAACTTAGCCAGCCAGCACCATTAATCTCTCAGATGTAGGTGGGGAGATGATACTACAAGCCTCAACACACAACTCTGATAGGTTGAGGTATCAGAGGGAGTGCCTAATTGTCACAGGGTGGAGTCTAAGGTGAAGTGCAGGATTAGGAGGATCAAAACACACTCCCGTTCCAGCGCTCCTTACGGCCACCTTACACTGACGCACCTGTTGGAGAAGGTAAGGCCTGTTTTTCTCTTGCCGGTTTTTCACACCCACACTAACATATGGCTCACACACGCAGTGATCAAAAAAAGCTCTGAGTATAAGCTTTGCATCCCATTACAAAAATGTGCGATTTAGGAATGAATCTCTAGGTGAATTATACAGAGAGGGATTTTTGGGATTCTCTTTCCTTTGTTTCTGCTGTGAATTTCTCCATAGACATTGTGTCTAATGTTGTATATCAAACCAATATATCAGGCAGAATATAAGTGGTACAAACCTTTCATTTTCTTTGTATTTACCATTACAATTATTTATAGGGGGTTATACATATATGTTGTGTTACTAGTTTTGATCAGATTGTACTAGTACAAGAGTGTCAGTATTTCTGAATGTCTGTATTTCTGTTTTTGTAATGTATTTAGTCACATAGATTATGCATGTTTAAGGATTTTTTTGTGAGGTCAAGAGGCCTGATGTCTTTTTGGTATTTGCATTGGTATTCAGAAATTCTGAAGATTTTTTTTTAGTAAAAAATGTATATTCTGGTTTTTATTATAATACTGTGCAGTAAATCCTGATATGTCTGTGCCATGCGCTGTTTTTTAATGCGTTTCAAGACCACTGATGCAATCACACCTTATCACCCCTTCAGGCAGCATCTAGGTCAGAAATTCATTCAGCCACCACCTGACCCTTAAAAGGATAAGCGTGTGTTCGTAATACCCTTCTGACAAGGAGGTCATGCAATTAAGGGGCAAGAGTTGTCATTCCAAAGACTGAAGAATGAAGTTTATGCATGCGGACTGAATGACAAGTGTCAGAGAGATGTTTATCACTTTGCTGGTTGTCATTGGCAGATGCAGTTCCAGACAAACACATTGTGCTTGATTAGGCTACAGTGCAGCACAGTGTATGATAAGACAGACGTGAAGAAATGGCCCTCTGACATATCATTAGGTAGAGAACCTGATAATCCTCTTCGCTGATGGCCTGGCCCGACTTCATTAAGATGCCTCTAAGTGCAGATAAATAAACTCGTGCCCTTAGGGATGACAACAAACATCCTGTTTAGTAATAGCATCACTAATACACTTATATAAACTATACGTGTGGGTTTCTGTGTCATTCGTTTAGTTCAGTAAAGCAAATAAATTTGTGCCAATTTGTGACCAGTGTGCTATGCTTATAATGGATTAGTAAAACCAGCCCAGGCTATTGACAAGGGCTGGCATTCACAAAGCACCTTGTCATTCTCCAGAGATAGGTCTTTGTCTCAGTTCTTGGGCACGGGATGCCCTCACCATCTCTGCAAGGTTGCCAGACTTGCTAAGAAAAGCTAATTCTGGGGATCATTGGATTAGCATTTGAGCTTGAGTCTGGAGGAGGGGCCAGTCAGCAATAGTCTCACTAGCTGGCCATGTAGGTTTGCCACCTATCACCCTCCACAAATTGACAAGCTACAGCAGGGGGGGGGCGTTATCCTGACCTAATCTGGATTGAGCATGGAATGTGTTTTTTTGAAAGGTCACACTGTGAACAGTGTGTGTGAAGTAGAGGTGGTCGTCAAGTTTTAAATTACACTGCCTATACAAAACAATAAAATTCATGTATTCCAGTAAACAGTCCATATGCACTGAAATATAGAAGTGAAGCAATGGTACCATACCAAATTATAGATTATATAGGAAGGGTGAATGTTAACATATTTACCATACTAGTTACCATATTAAGCACTACTGCTGTAAATTACAATGTGATACCCCCCCTACACCCACTCCTTTTCTCCTCTGATAGAGTGATGGCAGGACCCAGGCCTGTAGTTCTGAGTGGCCCCTCTGGTGCAGGGAAGAGCACCCTGCTGAAGAGGCTTATGAAGGATTATGAAGGAGTCTTTGGCTTCAGTGTGTCCCGTATGTATCCAAGCATGCCAGCCACATGCCATTCCTTCTTTCCACACACACACAATGCAGATGAGTCCATTCATCTTTCTCATTTTAGGCCTCCAGACAAATCTAATCATTCTTTTAATTAGCTATCTCATGTAATTGCTCAGTTGTTTTGCAATTGTTCATTTGTTCTCCACTTTGAAAAAAACATCTTTGTTCACCGAATCATACATAAAAATACACTACTTGTGTCTTTGTAATGCACTCTTGCTTTGATCTGCACTTCAAGTTCTGACTGTTTTCCTATTTCTGTACAGACACCACAAGGAATCCCCGCCCTGGTGAGGAAGATGGCAAAGGTATGATTACACACATCAAACTGTGTTAAAGATACACTATGCAAGAATTTTGGGTTCATTTACCAGATTCGTAGTCACTCTTATGGTTAATTGACACATTACGAGGTGAATGAACTTCCCCTGGCTCCTTCTACGGTCTCTTGGCAAATTTACTGAGCTTGTAAGATAGCAAACAACAAAACCGAAAGTAACTCACATATGAGCCTGTTGAAATCATGATTATTACTTTGTCAGTCAACATAACTTTTCAAAAACTATAATTGCTGGTTACCATACTTTGGTTTGTAAACAAATCAACATGTATTGGTGTGAAATTAGAACATTGGTGGAAGTTACAAAAAATGTTGACTGTGGGACAGCTCTGTAGTTTAAAAAAATCTAAAGAAAAGGGCCTCAAGAGATTGATTTAACCAGAATCTAAGCATTTTTTAACAGATTAAGATTGTCATTTCATAAGATAGCTAATAAAATCATCTTGGGACATCTTATAGTGTAGTCTGACAATGACAGTCCAGCAGCCAACTGCCTATTTACATTTCGAATGCAAACATCAAAGGTCTCTACAGCACAGCTTTTCTTAACCCGGCACCAGGAAGCCTCAAATCTATCCACCCACTTGATCCCAATCCACTGTTCAATCCCTGCAAACCCCTTCATCTGCTGATAAGAGCTGTTCTAACTTACTGTATGATCACATGAAGCTTCAGTGCTTCTTACTCCCAAGTGTACTGCATCAATCGCAATTCCAAACATTCAACCCTTTAAAAAACAGACAGAGATAAACCTCCTTCTCCTCTTCTGTGCCTTTGTTGTTGTTTTCTCCTCAGGCCTGGATAGCATCCCAATGCTTCTGGGGGCTACCTTGCTGCCTGTAGCAGACGTCCTATCCTCTGTGTCTTCCGAAGGTGTAAAAGTGTCATTCTGATTTTTGTACTCTTAAATTCAACTTTTCTTTTTTAAAAAAAAGTCAACAAGTCATTGGCTATTATATAACACAAAAGAGAGTATTGGGGGTTACTTTCATCTACCTCATAAAAAAAATCTAAATTTTAAGACACATTTGAATTACAATCAGTCGATGGACATTTGCACTTTGGAGTAAAAAGCTATTGAAAATAGCCCCCTACATCCCTTAGACTCCACTGATCCTGCTCCACATCCTTCTTCAACCTGGGCTAGGTCCACAGAATGCCTTTGGTCCCTAGCTCAGTTTGTAAGAGCTGCTGATATTCAGGTAACCATTAGCATGACATCTTTGCACTGGGTTCATGAGTAACATCTTTCAAGATCTAAGGTAATGTAATTCTGAGAGAATACTGAGATGATGACTATTTAATATCTCTGTGCTCCTTTTGTTGTGTGTTTTGGGTACTTTTTGTGCATTTGTTAACATTTTTTCAGGGTGAGAAAATGTAAACATGTGCTAAAAACAACACAAGGAAAAAACACATGCACAAACATATTCTCACATCTCAAGTCTGCAGAATATCATTTTTTTATTTGCTTATGTAATTGCTGAATTGTAATATGTAACCCATTATATATACAGTAATCAATTTGTTGTACTAATTCTGTACATAGCCAGGCCAAGTATATAAAGGATGCAAATAAAATCACAGCAAATCACCAGTTTATATTTTAACCTGGTATTATGTAATTAAAGATCTGTAAAAAAAATATTTTTTCAAATGTAAATATTCTATAATGTCGTGCTAATGAGTACACTTTATATTTCAGCTTCTACTGGTACCTCATGTAGCCATGTTTGTGACCTGCTTATCGTACTGTCTGCAGAAACCTCTGTACTGTAGTAGATCCCTCTCTCTGTCTCCTGACTGTGATGTTGTGGAAGAGTAAATTATCCCCCCCATGGTATGGACACTGCAACGTGAATATTTATGAAAAAAGAAAAAAAGAAAAAAAGGCTTGGATTTTCCATTGTTAATGATGAGGTTGTGGGAGGTCAAGTTTTCATATGAATGAAATGAGACAGTTTCACTTTTTTGCTCCAATCTGATACTCGTATTACTAAATTAAAACAACATCCTTAAAAGGAGAAATCCGCTGTGAATCAATCAATAGCCGTATTGTTCAAGGTCACTGAGTGCTGTCTGTAGGAAAAAGAACCAGAATATTGAATTTAATTTAATTTAACATAGCATGAATAGACAATCGGCAGCTAATGTTAACTAAATAGGACATAGAAAATTTGGAAAAATTTTCTTTTTCTTTCTCCTACCAACAGCACTCATATGTTACAGTGACTAACATCTTACTATACGACTAACCAGCAATCTGCTTTGAGCAGGCTATGATAGCTATTTTTCCTGAAAGGATCTGGCACAGTTTTGCTATTTCCAGTGCTAGAAACTGCCTCTGTCTTCATTTCTCAAAGTGCCAGTTATGAACACAGATTATTGCAGTGGCCACAGTTTTTCAAGAAAGATGTAGTGATAGTTTTGTTGTTTAGCAGCTAGTAAGTACACAATGCTTTCAACATGTTTCAGCAAATAAGTTATTTTCCTGTCTTTTTAATTGCCCCTTTAACAATGGCCTGATATCTTATTAGCCTAATTTATGCTCTCTTCTTCCATTGCCCCCAAGACTACCACTTTTCCACCAGAGAGAAAATGCAGGAAGGCATTGATAATGGAGAGTTTATCGAGAATGCAGAGTTTTCAGGGAACTTGTATGGAACAAGGTAAACCCTGTTCAACCACTTGCTATCCTTGGCAGCTTTGAGTCCTCATTAGGTTGGTGACAAACCTGTCTCCATGGCTATGGTAAGGTGACAGGTGAATCTGACTTACGGCAAGTCAGCCCAGGAAAAGCTACAAGGCTCAGCTTTTGGAGTGCAGTGTGCCAAGCTCTTAAGTTTAAGTCCACCCCCCCCTTTATGTCAGCCAGTGTTGTGGATCAACTAGTTCATTGAACAAGTTCAATTTTTTATGAACTGTAAATTGATCTTAACACATTCTTAACAGAAGAGCTTGAAACTTAAATTAGTTCAGATTTTTTGGTTCAGACTAACAATCCAGATAATATATAGGATTATTGTCTTAGTTGTGAGGATTGAAACAGGTATACAAATTATATCCACAACAGTTGGAGTTGGTAGTGATGAGCAGCCAATGATCTGGCAATCCTGAGAGACTCACAAATTGTTGAATGTCTGTTTATTATGCTTATTTAAGCTGATACGAGCTGTTTTGATATATTGATGCTGGTACTAATGCTATGCTGATTTGGCCTTTGACTCCACAGCAAGTCTGCCATTGAGGATGTCAGGGCCCAGAACCTCATCTGCATTCTCGATGTTGACATCCAAGGAGTGAAAAACATCAAGGAGACTGACCTCAATCCCATCTATGTCTCCATTCAACCCCCCTCCATAGAAATCCTGGTAAGGCATTGCCTGTGAACAAGAATGGAGAGCAATGTGATTCCAGCTATGCTGTTTTTCACAGTGCATCATAGCAACGAGTTGTAACCCTTTTCTTTTTCTTTCTCCTCCTCCTCTTCGTTTTCTTCTTCTTCTTCAGGAAAAGCGCCTGAGAGACAGGCAAACTGAGACAGAGGAAAGTTTACAAAAGCGTCTGGATGCTGCAAGGACAGACATGGAGCTAAGTAAGTAAAAAAAAAAAAAATTAAAAATGCTCAAAATATTCCAGTTCTCTACCCAGACCTAGTAGAACACTCAAACACATGTTTCTGTATGCATCCTTTTTATCTACTAGGCAAGGAACCTGGATTGTTTGATCTGGTCATTGTCAATGATAACTTAGAGGAAGCCTACGACAAGCTGAAAAGTGCACTTATGGAGGTAAGCTCATGTTTTGATATTATAATGAATTCTATACATTTGAAACTGTGCATACTGGGCAAGATCTATCATGTGGCATTCCATTCATTGCAATAAATGTATTTTCTTCCTCAACAGGAAATTCAGAAAGTACAGGAATCGAAAAAGTAATGGATGGATGTGTTCTCAAACCTCACATTATGCTCCTGACACTGGGTGTACAGGCCTTCAAACTAGCCTTTGACATGCACTCAAAATGTTGGTTTAAAGGTCCAAAGCAGTTTATTCTGCTTGCGTGAAATTTAAGTAGGCCTAGCCTATAACTGACTTTACCAGAGGATTGTTCTTGCGTGCTGAAGTACGACTTTTGATTGGCTGTTCGGTTGCTTGCGCTCAATGACCAAATATCACATTCCTTCCTTGGTAAGCGAATTGTCCTGTTCATTTGTTGAAAATGGGATGGTAATATGTGTCAAATGATATTCTCATCCATATGATATAGGCTACTAACTGATGTTAGTAGTAACTAATGAGGAATTGTTAATGTTTTTCTGTAATAGGCCAATTTAGTCAAACACTGGGGAAACTGATAATAAATGTCTGTAGTCTTTTCATTGCATGTTTATTTTCACGTATGGTGTACAGTTGAAAGTTTTGAAAGCAATGGGCAATGGTAATCTGATCTCGCATATCACATTAAATTAAATTATGAAACGCAGAAATATTTGACTCCAGATTTCATGTTCTGTTTTATTTCTATTGATGAGTACGTGATTTTGGAAACCGAACGTTTTGGAAATCTTGTGCACAGTGTTATTAAAATGTTCAAAAACGTTTGTTTTTTGCTTATTCTGTTTGTCCGTACAAGCCACCGTAAATAGTGAAAGTAGTCCCAGTAACCCCTAGCAACCGTAAACATTCTTCCTTTGGAAGTGATTGAGTGAAGTTCACGGATTTACTATGAGTTTTAAGGTAAACTAGCTGCATATTGATATATTTAAAGAGATTTGACGAATCCTACAACTTGATGCCCTAAATAGAGGTACAGGTATGATTGTATGGGTTAGCGTTACAGACTGAAATAGGCTATTATTGTTTTTTTTTTCTTGCCTATAACTTGTTAGATAGCGCCACCTATACAAACCTGGAACAGATTCATTTTTCCCATTTTTTCATCGCGGGTCAATTTGTGGAAATGACAACAAGCAAAGAACAAGCAGCAATAAGTCAAGTAATGGCTTTTCTTCGTGAGTGGGATCAAGGCAACAAAACGGTGCGGAGCCGCCTGCTTAGCGAGTTTTTAAACCAGCACCAAGGCAAAACTTGTCCCGAGCTGGAGCTGGAGTTCGCACAAGTTGCCAGTTTATTCCTTGCCAGACTTACAGCTTGGATGAGACTGACGTATCCGTGTATTTTGCTATCCTACTCTTAATATCCACCCTTAAGAACATCAGTCTATATTTTATGGTCTGAGACCAACAGGGCACAAGTCATGATATGTCGAGATTGTCATTTACCGAGATCGACCTTAAAAACACACCATTCAGATATATGTTTGGGACATGTTTAGGACTGCAGCTAAAAGCAGTGGGTGTCTTCCTCTCCGCGTCAAGCAAGTAAGTGAAATGCAGTTGTCTCAGAAAGGAAAATAAACACATAATGATCTGTTTCCAAAGCTGTATTAAATAACTTAAGTAGTAAAACGCATCTGACACATCTGTTCCCATTTTGTACAGATGCCTCTCCACTTGTGAACCGTAGTTGGTTTACCACATTGTATTTATTTGTATATTTTACATTTTTATTTTAAGTTTCTTTACTACACATTGCATTTCAGATTGTATATTATATTACACTTCATAGCGTATATTTTCTTATTATGCTCTTTTTCCTCTTTGTATTGTTATTGTGTTGTACACTTATTGTGTTTGGGATCAATCTATACCTATCTATACATCTATCTATCTATCCATCCTTCCATTTGTTTAAGTCATCGTTATCTCATCGAGTTCCTGGAGGTTGGGGGAGTCCTGACCCTCCTGGAAATTTTGGGTCAGAGCCAGACGAAAGAGGAAGACAAAGTTGAGGCCTTGCATCTGCTCCAGATAGTATCCAACGCTGGACGCAAGTATAAAGAACTCATCTGTGAAAGCTATGGTATGCTCACTCACATTTGATGGATAGTCACTCAAGACTGATCACTTCATGTTTTTTATAGTGAATACCAGCACTGCACAACTTTTGTTTAAATAGAATAGAAATGATGCTGTTATATAAACAGACTTTGGTACAGACTTTGATATTATTTATTCATTGTTATATCATTTTGTTTGAGGCATACAGGTGTGAGAGCCATTGCCGAGTGCTTGGCCACATCAAAGATTGAGAGCACTCAGGAAACAGCTCAGATGCTTCTGGCATCTCTGGCTCATGGCAACCCCAAATACCAGAACCAGGTGTACAAGGGTCTGATCGCCCTACTGCCCTGCACCTCCCCAAAGATACAGCAGCTTGTTCTCCAGACCCTTCGCATTGTGCAGGTAAACAAGGGACATGGCATGGTGTGAAAGGTCCGGTGTTGGAAAGGGCCAAGTGTATAAAGTCCAAAGACAATAGACTAGGGTGACATTTGATAGGGACTCACCATTGTTACCTATATCCTCACAGATGAGCCATTATAGGCCTAAAATTTGGTAGATACTATAAGTGCCTATTTGGCTGTTCAGTGACTTAGCACGGCTGGGGAGCGGAGGAGTTGTTGCTGAATCTCATCATGTTAAAACTACTGTCATCTTACTCTTCTACTTCAGGACATTGTGAAGGTTGCCTACCCGACTATTGTCGAACCACTGCTAAATTCACTCAAATCTCTGCACATTGAGGTGCAACATGAATGTAAGCATAATATCGGAATCAAATAATAGACTATTCATGTACACCAGAGATACACCTCAACCCTCTCTGGGGGGTTGCCAAAGTGAACTGAAGCCTTGACCTGTTTTCTCTTCAGCTCTGGAGCTTATTACTGAGCTGAGGCACTACGAGGTGAGGCCAGCCCTGCTCAAGGGTCTGGTTGCTCTGCTGAAACCTGTGAAAGACGGAGTGCAGAAGTACAAGATCTTGGAAGGTGAGGCTATTGTGTCAATTGCTGATTAGTTCTCTTTTTGGAATCCAGAGACCAGCAGAATAACCAGTGTTACCTCTCTCTGTGTAGTCTAAATGTATGCCTTGCCTTCATAGGACATGCAACTCTTGTTTTCATGTGCAAGTTATTACAGAACAGCAATTAGCAATTAGCAACTTTTTACCGGTAAAACGTTTCTAGAAAAGGCACCACCTCCTTTACTATGAAAATCTTTATGAAGATATTACCGATATATTACCCTGACAAAAATTGCAGTTTTGCAAACAAAACTGTTTTCAGATGTTGTTGTTTTCAGATCCAGAAATGACCAAGATGACAGAATCCTTGCCATTGTATGTTCAACAAGCTGCTGCCGCCAAAGCCATAAGGTACTTTTAGACACCACGACTGTGCACCATATTACATTATTGCTGCATTGAAAAGGAATAAGTTGTAATTTTCATATCCCAGTGCTTCCCTTAGGGTTGTGGCGGCCTGTTTTCGTGTGTGTGTGTGTGTGTGTGTGTGTGTGTCTTTACTGATCCTTTGGTTTGGTCTGTAGGATGTTAGCTCAGGGGAATGAGGAGCTCTCCACTGAACTCCTGCATCTAAGAGTGGTGCACCATCTGCTGTATGCCATGGGAAACCAGAGCCATGCTGATGCACAGAGACAGGCCAGCCTGGCTTTAGAGGTTTGGGGATACACACACACACACACACACACACACATATACACATACATACACACACACATACACACAGGAGCTTATATTGACATGCTGTTGTTTTCATCTGGTTTAGCACTTTGTCCGGACCTATCCACTGGTTGAGGAGCATGTACGCAGGGCTATGGGCCAAACCCTGTTTCAATTGTTTATGGTGGGTGGCATTCCATAAAATGCTTTTCAAGTACTTCTGATAAAATAGGTTGCAGATAGCAGATGAGTTTGATCTGATTTGGCTGAAATAAAAAAAACACTTAATTTCTTTTTTTTATTTCTTTTTTTAGTCAAATGCTGAGATTCTGTACATGAAGATGGATGAAATCCAAGCAGAGATCTTGCACTCAAACAAAGTGAACATAGCGGAGGGTATGTGTGATAAGCAATGGATTCTGAACACTGTCTGAACACCAGACAGCCAAACTGAAAACAAGATTGTTGTTCTTTCTGTGTTCATGTTGTGATATTTTGTTTTTCCTATTTACAGCTCTGGAGAATCAGAAATCTGACACATGAATTGCGTCTTTTTTTAATTTTGTGTTTTTTAAAGACTAACAATAAACCTGTTTTACATCATCTGCATGTGTCTTTATGTCAGTGATGCACTTCAAATATATGAGTGACATCAGTTGACCCTCTGAGATGTGTAAGTAATGTCATGTCAATTAAGTCAATGCACACTAGAAAGACTGCAGAAGACTGACTAGGACACCGACTGTCCACTCAAGACCTCAAGTCTTCTTGAGTTTCCTGTGTTAACTAGAAAATTGAAAATGCACTCAACGATGAGTCTGCCTATCGCCTGCGTAAAAATACCTCTGAATGGCAGTACTAAAATTCGTCTATCCAAAAATCGACTACGTATCTGTAAACAAAACATATTTGAACATAAAAGGTCTCCGATAACTTCTGAGTGGTTTAATTTCTCCTGTAATGTTATGCACAACGCACTCGCGGACACTTCACTTGCACATGTAGTTGGCTACATCGCGGGGAAGTAAAAAAAAAAAAATTAAAAAAAGAGAAAGAAATCCAATGTGCGTAACTGCAACACTACTGGATGCATCGCGCTGAATGGCCACGTAGCTATTTATACGAACCTTCAGAAGATAAAGATAATACAGAAAGCCAAGACAGGGTGGACATCGATGACTCGGTTGTGTCAGTAACCTAGTTATTATTTCATATCCCCGAGCGCGTAGGCGATGCAGAATCAACTCATGACAGCGAAGACAAAACTTTCAGTCCCCTGCTTGTTAATTCACGGACAGATGCCCTGCATTATCGAACATAATTTTGCATAGTTCTTGTGGAGAAGTTTCTTGGAAAAAACCCAAAGTAGCTGAGAAGTCTTGTTCAACCAAGTCTTTATTGCGTTCACCAAGAGAATGGTTACAACAGTGGTAATTCTCAACCATTCTAACCTTTCACCTTATCTATCTACCTTAAATACTCCTGCCAGTAGATGATGTAGCTGGTACAGAGCCAATCCTAGCTCCAAACATGGTTTCAACATGGTTTTCAAAAGAAGTCTACTGTCATGCACATAAATCTCTTGTACATTCTTTTTATAGCACACACTCTACTGCAGGCACTATTCTATTCTTGTATACTCAAACACACATATATTACTTGTTCTTACAGAAATTCCCACATTCTTTACGAATGTGCCTTCAGATTAGGATGAAGGCAAAACAACAAACCGAGACGGTGGGAATGCAATGCCTTTAGTCAATTGAGTTATCTCTCATAATTTAACACGCTTAAGTTCTTTCGCCAATTGGAATGTCTGGGCTGTGTGCGCTCACTTAAATGCGTATGCGCGTGACTGTGACTAGTTTACGCAGCTGTTCCACGATTGGATGCAATGAGGTTCCGCCCACCCAGCAGTAGTGGCGGGAGTGATGTACAAGAACCAGGAACGCACATTGCTTCATGGGATGTAAACAACAGGCTGTCTGTCGTTTTGTAAAGTCTTTAATGAAATGCCCGTCATTTTTGCGTTGTGGATTGCAAAATAATAGTTTTTAAAATTAGATAAGGCTTTCAACCCTCAGATTTGATTACTTTTACGTAATGAGCAAGCTAAGATCTGCTATGCAGAAGGGCAAGAAGGTGGCCATGGAGAATGCAGGCACTGTGAAAAGAAGAAGCAAGAGCAAAGTATCTTCCGTTAAAGAAGGTATAAACATGTTTTGCATACCTCTGATTAGATTAGACGTCCACTCGTGACCATAGGCACACATTTGTATCATTCTGATATGGTAAACACTCTACGATGCACAGTGACAGTATAGCACACATTTGCAGACAGACTTTAAATGCAGTGGCATCTCTTTCAAACACACTCACTGAATCACTTTGATATGTTAAACACCCTTTAATGCACAGTGACATTATAGCACACATTTGCAGACTGGCTTTAAATGCAGTGGTATCTCATACCTCATACATACACATAAACACACCTCATTTGTACACAGCCTTCCCGCATGCTTGTCTGATCATCTCTTGTTTATCTGAACATCTCTTGTTCCTTGTACCAGAGCCAACAGAAGCAGAATCCTCATCTTACCATTATTTCCAAAATCCAGAGGATATTAGGTCTTTCAGGTCTCTACTTCTGCACTGGTATGACCAAAATAAGAGAGACTTGCCATGGAGAACAATTGTAAGTTGACCAAAATAACACATAGCCTACAGTAATACTCAGACTTACACAGTGTGTCAAAAATTTATACTTTAAATCTGTTAACATTGCATGTGCCATGTGGAATTTTTAAAAATGTTTTTATTTTGAACATTATTTCTGTTTTGGTTAGGCAATGACAGAAAAGGATATAAATGTCAGAACATATGCAGGTATCATGAAGTTTTTGACAAAAAGTATATATCACAGCAGTTGAATACAATACAATATATGTGTATGCAGACAAATGTATTATGTATTTTCAGTGTGGGTCTCTGAAATAATGCTCCAACAAACACAAGTAGCCACAGTGATTGACTACTACAACAAGTGGATGAAGGTAAACCTTAGTAGGGAATAATGGGTTTAACTAGAGATATTTCTTAAGACTTGCACTGAAGTTAAGACCCACTGACATTGTATGTTCTCTGTTACAGAAATGGCCCACTGTGGAAAAACTGTCTGAAGCCACACTGGAGGTACAGTTCAAGAATCCAGTTATATTTTAGTATATGTTACTTTTTGTTTTTACCTGAACAACAAACATTTTATTTTCCATCTTGAAGGAGGTGAATCAGATGTGGGCTGGACTTGGATATTACTCAAGAGGGAGAAGACTGCATGAGGCAGCACAAAAGGTGACGTCAGAATATTAATAGGAGCCCCATTTATACCATCACATTTATGCTAATCTCTCCTGATTAGGAGACCTTTAAGAAGTGGAGAAGTCTGAACATAAGAATGTGTCATTTAGATGAGGATATTAATGTACAAACTGGCCTTAAAGGAATATCTTTCCTTTGTGTTATCACAAAGGATGCAGAAAGTGTGAAAATTAAGGATGTCTGTTGATTGTTCCTTACTCTGTTGTTCCTACTGTTGATTGTTCTTTACACTAAGGATTACCCCAATGAGCTTTTTTTTACTACATTTAGTGTAGTTGCTGTTGGAGTTGTATGACTGACTTATTATGACATTTTGTACTGTATGTCTGATACCATGCCCATGCTGTGCAGGTGGTGTCAGACTTGGGAGGAGAGATGCCCAGAACCACAGAGCTGCTCCTTAAGCAGCTACCAGGGGTGGGACGATACACTGCAGGGGCGATCGGCTCCATTGCACTCGGACAAGTAAATGGAATTAAACTGATCTAAATAATGTAACTTTAACCTCTATTGTTTTTTATGCAAGTAAGAATCATTCAGTTGTTGTCTTTGTGTTTTTTTTTCACTGGTCAGGTGAGTGCCGCAGTGGATGGAAATGTCATTCGTGTCCTGTGTCGTGTCCGGGCCATTGGAGCAGACAGCACAAGTCCAGCTGTCACTGATGCACTATGGTAAGTGCTACTGCTGGTGTCAAGATTTTGCCATAACTGGCTATGCTTCATTTGTGATATGTGACAAATATCTGTATTTGGTTCGTGCTAATGCAGGTGTTGGTTTGCATGTGTTGCATTACTATACTCCATTATTTCTTTAAAACAAGTGTTGTTGTATTATACACAGAATTCTGTAATTCTCTATTTTCTCTGTAGGAAGATTGCTGACACTCTTGTTGACCCACAAAGACCTGGAGACTTTAACCAGGCCATGATGGAGCTTGGAGCACGAGTGTGCACTCCGAAAAACCCACACTGTAATCATTGTCCCATTAAAACACACTGCCATGCCTTCAAGAAGGTAAAACACAGTATCAAGAGTAATTTCCCGTCATGAGTATTTCAACAATGGTTTGATGCCCATAAAAATACAAATTATCCTAAGTGTTTTGAGTGTTTCATGGAATGTTTCACAGAATGTTTCATGCATGCCGCAATTGATCTTCCTAACTTGACTGAGGAATCTTGTCCTGGCTCTCAAAACCACCAAATGTCTTTGGCATAGGTCAGTGTCAAGCAGGAGAAGGAATGCAGGACACTTCAGAGTAAATTGAATCCAGCGGTTAATGACTCCATTCCAGATATTGAAAATTGTGGTGAGTTGTGATATCATGCATTTGGAGAGCCCTTCAAATTTCAGTGCATGTTTTAGAGTTGTCACGTCTCAGTTTGACCTCTGGATGTTTCTGGGGGAAAACATGATAGGTATGTTAGTCTGTGAACTCTGTATTTGGGTCCTCAGAGAACTTATTGGCTTCCACCCCTAGTTGTCTGTCTTCACTGCCTTCACAGTAACAAGAAAAAAAAACATAATTGCATGTGTGACGTTGTGACTGTCCTGTATAGTGACCACGGGGACCTGTCAGTTATGCTTGTCAGAGCCCTGGGACAGTGAGCTGGGAGTGCAAATCTACCCACAGAAGCCGAGCAAGAAAGCTTCCCGTGTGGAGCGCACGCTGGTGTGTGTGCTGGAGAGGCAGGGGACAAAAGATGAGAAAGAGTACCTCCTTACTCAGAGGCCTAGTAAAGGTATCACACACTGTGTAGTAACATGTTCTGCTCACTTCTGTTTTCACATCAGCTTGCCAAGCATCTACATGAAAGACTTCCGTTCATGACTGTGTGTGTGTGTGTGTGTGTGTGTATGTGTGTGTATGTGTGTGTGTGTGTGTGTGTGTTTTGTGGTTTTAAAGGGTTGCTGGCTGGGATGTGGGAACTACCAGGCCTGCTTGAGACAGAGGGAGATTCAGAAACGAAATGTAAAAAGGCTCTGTGTACTGAGGTTGGGAAACTGCTGGGAGTCCCACTAGACAAAAAGCCTCTGGAGTTTGTGGGGGAGGTGAGTGCTGGTATGCCAGTAACCTCACAAGAGGAATTCACAAACAAAAATTATTTATGTTGTTTAACATCTTTTGTTTTAGCATTGTTCTCTGAAAAAAAACATGGAATTCTCCCAAACATGTGTATGCATTTATGCAAATAGCATCATTTAAGACCTCAGTGATGTCAGTACACCTTTGTGATCCTATGAAGAATTCATGGATGCGGTTACTGAAGGGCATATCTGCTATCTTGTTTTCACAGGTTGTACATATTTTTTCACACATCCACCAGACATATGTTGTGTATAGTATGGTGTTTCCAGCTCATGGAAATGGAGATCAGAACTCAGCTGTCCGCTGGCTTACCAGATCTGCCTTGCAAGAAGCTGCTGTTTCAACAGGAGTGAAAAAGGTATATGAGTGTGAGAGAGGGTGTTTGAGTGAGAGAGAGAGTGTGCTTCTCCCAGGTTCATGTATACCGTATGCATACTCCTTTTGTCATTGTTGTTTCTCAGTGAAGTATAATGCCCTATAATGACTTTAAACTGTATGTTTTTTTTTTAAAGATTATGAAACTGTATGAGTCTAAGAAATATCCTAAAGGAGGCAGTGCCAAGGTGAGGGAAGAGCATTTTGTGATCATGTGTGAAGACGTCCGCAGAACAGTAATGTGTTTATTTGAGGATTGTATGCCATCTATTGGTAATAAAAATAAATAGACTACACATTGCAGACAGCCTCTGGCTAACCATAAAAAAGAGCCAAGAAAATACCAGCTTGTCCTGTTTAGTAAAACAAACTGTTAAATGTAATCGCATACTTAAATGTGATTTCAGGATAAGAAAAGAAAAGGCTCTGAATCGAAGGATGAGAAGAAAACCAAAAAAGTGAAAGAGAGTGGAAGAGGCATGCAGCTTTCCCTCACCAAGTTCTTTGCTCCCTCAAAAACAGACCAATAGACTTCTATTCCTGATGGCCAACTGATCAAAGTGCAAAGTTGAAAACGGACTAATGTTTAACTGATCCTGGCTTCTCAGTTGCTGTGATATACTTTAGCCAGGTCATGAAAGTGGACTTCTATGGCACACCATCCATTTATGAGATTTATACCATAGGTCCATGGATATATTTTATATCAGATGGTGTTTTTTATACTCTAAAGGCCTTTTTTATACTGTAAAGATTTATTTTTGCATAGTAGCTACTATAAACTGAATGCCAAATAAATAAATCATTTTGAATAAGCATTGAATTACCTTGGTACAGTGATTGAGAGAGCTGGGCTGAGACAATCTGTTTAGTCGTTAACATCTACTCAACGGGCATGTGTAGATGCAGAGCCCTGCTCTGAAACCCATTTGTCCAGTTTCTGTACTTCTGTACTACAATTGTAGAAGAGGTAAGGGTGTGTGGCTTGTTGGTTTTGTGGGATGTGACAACGTTCAGGTGTAACATGAGCTTTTGCATTATTTGTGTCAGTTGACTTCATTTCTGTGAAATGATATAGAGATAACGATTGTGGCGAATGTGGAAGGGTGGGCGTAATTGTGGTCAAGTGCGCAGTTTATTTGTAATTACCGCTTCAAGCTACGTTCTCGTTCAGCGGCTTTGTTGGTAGAGCTGTAGGGCAGTAAACTTAGTAACTTTGTCTTTGATATTGTTTTGAGAACTTTTCCATTATCCTTTACTAGTTTCTCTTTTAGGTCTCTTGCAGATTTTTGTATTATTGTAGCTTGTCCAACTTTGACAGCGGCTCATCGGTTTCACGCGGAAGTCTTCCCTGGGTGGAGACAATGGCTTCGACATGGGAGAAAATGGAATCGTTTCATCGGTGGATTTTGGAGAATGGAGGTAACTTATGCTTTATGCTTTCTGATACAGTTTAATACGTGTCACGCACGCGTAAAGTAAATCAGCGACCCAAATTGATCCAAAACGCGCATACCTTGGACTGTCAAGAAAGAAAAAAACATGAAATCCCAGTCGCGTCGTATACCTCGATATACATGCGACCAATAGGCTACGATTATACATAATGAATACATTGTTTTTTGTATTGTTTTTCTTCCAGATAAAAGGACAGATCCATGGCTGTTGGTGTATTCTCCAGTGCCGATCATCTGCATATTTCTTTTTTATCTCGGTGTGATATGGGTTGGACCCAGGCTGATGAAGAACAGAGAGCCTGTTGATCTCAAAGTTGTTCTCATTGTCTACAACTTTGCAATGGTGCTTCTCTCTGTCTATATGTGTCACGAGGTATGTAGTTGCATTAGGGCTTCAAGTGGCTGTGTATTAGTTATAATAGTTCAGTGTTTCTATCAGGCTTTCATTAGTAAACACTAGGTAGTTCTTATGATATATGGATCCCATTACTAGTTTCAGATGAATTTCAGTGTCTCCCCTAAGCCCTAAACTCTCATCAGTCATTAAGAGGATTCACACCACTGTCTTTGTCAAGTCTTTGAGAGTTGAGGGTTTTAGGGCATGGGTAGGGGAAATGGGATTCAGACTGAGGTCTATTACTATGTCTTATCACTGAAAGCACTGAGATGTAGGCATGCACTTGGGATTTCTCATCTTTCTTTCTTTTTTGTCGTTGTTGAATCATCTAATGATCCCTTTTTTAACTTCCTAGTTTCTGATGGCATCCTGGTTAGCTAATTATAGCTTCCTCTGTCAACCTGTAGACTACAGCACTAACCCACTGCCAATGCGGGTAAGAGCCTACTTCTGCAAAATGATTGTTTCATCATAAGTATTGTCAGTAAATCTGTGTTAGTTTGACTGGCCTATTCATGTGTGAACCCCAGTGTCCTCTCTCAAGGTAAGTGCTGAACCCGCAAATACGGACGTGGAATGAACTCAGCAATCACAAAGTCCATTATTCCAGTTTTTTTAAGGGTTCAGGGGGTACGCTGAGATGCAGCTAGTGTGTATGCATGTTAGCTGCCCTGTCTGGCACTGAAAGTTGATACGTGTTTTTGTAATATCTAGAGGAGAGCATATTCGTGGTGTGTGTCATCATTCTGGACCCATCTCAGAGAAACATCCCTGAAAGAAACATCATACTAAACAACTGATGTGCAGCCAATGCCTCAAATATACCAAAGTGATACCTCAGACAGGGGCAATCAATGATCATTTTAGATACTGTATTGTGCGAATGCCATCACGCCATCATGCATGAACATTCTGGCATTTGCCGAGGACATGTGGTCACTTTGACCTGTCTCTCAGTAAATCTAGATGCTAGTGTTGTATTGCACGTATGCAGAACATATCAAGATATCAGTATACTCCTTATATTGGGCAACACACATGACATATCTGAGTGTTACAAGTCTCAAGGCCATTCCTTATTACTTTCATAGGTCATAGTCAAATATTTTATCTCCTTGAAAGACAGAAAGAACTAACCATAAACAACTAACTATAAAGTTAGCTTTATGTAACTAACTATAGTTGGTTAAAGTTAAAAATGCATAATCTTGGTTGGTATAAATGTAAATTGGAGCTGCATTTTAGTTTGTATAGTTTCACATTTTTTTCTTTTGCTGAAACTCAAACTCCTGAAATGAAAGTTTCCTCACGTTAAGTTCTCTTTTCTGTGATGTTGATGGCTGTCCACTTTTGGCAGATGGCTAATGTATGCTGGTGGTACTTTTTCTCAAAAGTCATCGAGCTCAGTGACACGGTATGAATCACAAAATCATATTAGTTACGTTTGAGTCAAGGTTGACCACAGAGCTAACTGTCTACTTTTTGTCTCATTCTGTAGATATTCTTCATATTAAGGAAAAAGAACAACCAGTTAACCTTTCTGCATGTATATCACCATGGCACAATGATCTTCAACTGGTGGGCTGGAATCAAATATGTTGCTGGTGGTCAATGTGAGTGTTGCCTTTGAGGAGTTCATGGCATGCCACAGCAAAACATGCTCATGTACCAAGCTATCAACTTAAAGGATAAGTTCGTTTTTTGCACTTAAAGCATCTGATTGTTTATGATGAAACACAATGGTTAAGATTGAAATTTTTGACAATTTTTTCAGTTGTAGCTGTAGCACCAGCCCCCACCTACAGAATGGCTGCATAGGTGCACAGCTGCAATTTTTCCTAAAATGCTCACCAAGTGGTCAGTAATGTTCACTGATTTGCTGCAAACTGTAGGGTTTCCAACAGGTTTTTGACCATTCATTCTCAATTGTGGACCTATTTTTTTTAACTCCACACACCTGTATCCTTCCACCTAAGAGTTTGAAGCAGTACAAGTAATGATGGAAGTAACACTTTGTTTCATGTCTTTATAAACAAAAGTTTCTGAAGCAACAGGATTTTAACACTGAGATTTGTGTTAATTGCTAGACTTAATTTGTGGTAGACCTAAACATGTTATTTTTTTCCCACAGCTTTCTGCATAGGTCTTTTGAACACCTTTGTGCACATCATAATGTACTCCTATTATGGCTTAGCTGCGCTGGGACCTCATATGCAGAAATACTTGTGGTGGAAACGATACCTCACATCGCTACAGCTGGTGAGTTTAGAGTTGGGGTTGTCAAAGATTGTGACAATTTTCATAAAGCATAGCCTAATGTACATGAGTTTATGTGGACATACTGTAGGTGAGTTTAAAATGCTACATTTGTTGTAGGCCAAGGGCCGAATCATAATCAACGCAAGCTACGCGAATGCAAAGATGCTATGATGCGTCAAGTGCGTAGTGAAAACTTTCCTGACGTGACGCAACGACACGTGTGATAAGATGGGTGTCAATGAAGCAGTCAGTGCTGCTTGTGCCCGTGTACATGCGTGTGAGCTTGCAACGTTTGCGTACTTGCATTGACTAATGCGTCGGCCCTAGTAGATCAGCAGCCACAATGAATGAGTTAAGGAACCTAGCTAGCCTCTTAAAGTAAAGTAGAATACATGATATAGGCCTATGACTTTGCACAGTACTCATGCAAAATTGAATAATGTGAGCCATTCTGAGTTTTCTGAATAGAGACTAATTCTGTTATCACTCATGCTATTACAGTTGCAGTTTGTCCTGTTGACCATCCACACCAGCTACAACCTCTTTGCCGACTGCAACTTCCCTGATGCCATGAACCTATTTGTGTGCACATATCTGCTTAGTCTCATTGTGCTTTTCAGCAACTTCTACTACCAGAGCTACATCAGCCGGAAGAGCAAGAAGTCATAGTGTGCAAAGAGGACTGACATTCCACACTTCCAGATTTCTTTATGAGAGAATCTATGAAGCCATTTACAAAAATTCTGAGGACTTTATCACTGTGCCCTAAGATTCAAGATAGTCTTTATTACATTGTGTTTTTGCACCTCAAAAATAAAGAATAAATAAATACTAAGTGTTGAGTGAGAGAGAGTGTGTGTGTATGTGTGTGTGTATGTGTGTGAGCGCATTTGTGTGTGTGCGCTGCAAGGGAAAAAATGGAAAGTGTTGTGGTGAAATGACTGCCAGGCACAGTCTTAGGCTGTCATTGTTTCAGTGTTCAAGCCTTGTCGCTTGGTGGAAAAAACTGATCCAATCTTTTTAAACTTAAACACCTCAAGCAAGCAATCAAATCTCACTACTGAATGTCCAGACCCTCTGTATGAAACGAAAGTGTAGAACAAGGGTCTGGTTTTATTACCAGGCTAGGATGGCTGGGGTCCTTACTGATTGTTTTGGCCTTAGCAGTAACTCGCAGGAATTCAGCTGGAATTCTGTGTCTGCCTAGTCAAAAGGAAAGTGTCAGTTCTCTTTCCTGTTATGTTTACGAACATAAAGTACATTTGTACAAATACAACAAACAAATACATTTTTTTAAAGAAACAAATCTTGATGTCCGTTCTGTGTGCTCAATTATATTGTGTAGATTATTACATGATGATATTTGAATATATCATGTAGAAATTGGGAAAAGTTGAAGCCTGGCCACGGCCTCCTACGCACTTCTACTTGTGCTGGTCTGGGCTTGTGACATTTTTACGCATCCAATTAGTGAATAGAGGGAGGCATTGTGAAGGCAGAGCTGGAATGCTGTCAGTCAAGGTCCAATCTTTTTAAACTTACAGCAAGCAATCATTTCTTACTACTGAATAGCCAGACCCTATGTACAAAATGAAAGTGTAGGTGTGGCTGGTTTACTTCCAGGATAGGGAAGTTGGTGGAAAACAAACACCATAGGCCTAAGGTGCAAGCAAGCAAGCTACTCTATTAGAGAGTTTACTCCTCTTGCTCAACGTGCTCAGGTTTATTTAGGGTTTATCCATAGGGTTTATCACACAGCACTCCCTCTGAACCATGCATCATCTGATTTGATCTCGCGATGCGATGTGACGCCATAAGTCCTCTAAGCCAATAACATTTCTCTCTGTAGCGCCAAAGAATGGGTAAGTGAAGAGTTGGTTGTAGAATCGAGATTCATTGATCGATGTCAGACAGAATTTGACTGAACTAAACACAGCGTTTTCCTAAAATGGTCCTGATGCGCAGTTGTGGAATATGAATATACTTCTTGAAATATTTTACTGTGGCGACAAAGATGGCGTCTTATGATAGAATTGTCGCAGAGTGCTGGCCACTATGTCTCTGTTTTAAATTTAAGTGTAGCAGACAGCAGGCGTTGTGACTGCTGCATTTCTGCTAAATGTGACACATTAGAACACATTTGTGGCAGACATACAGAAATTTAGCGCTGATAAAACATTAAACACCCCAATATCCCTAAAGCTTCCTATTGTCTTTTATCCGAGTTTATTAAGTGAACTAAAGTGGTTTCAGATGAATTGACAATCTGTCGTCTGGCAGTAGCCTGTGGTAAAAGGTCTATAATTCGTTTACACTGACGTTTGTTGCAAATTTCTGTAATGCACTTTTTGACGCACACTTGTAGGTATCTCTCGAGATCACTGGCATAAGCGTCGTAAGACAGGTGGGAAAAGGAAGCCCTATCACAAGAAGAGGAAGTATGAACTTGGCCGCCCACCTGCAAATACAAAGGTAGGCCTACGACAGTTGTGCCTCTCATCTATTTTAAATTTGTTATCCAGCTGAGATGACTTAAATGCCGTGTCTCCAGTCTGATAGATAGACATGGCTATTCCCTTGACAGATTGGTCCTCGCCGTATTCACACAGTACGTGTCCGTGGTGGCAATAAGAAGTACCGAGCTTTGAGACTAGATGTGGGTAACTTTGCCTGGGGCTCTGAATGTAAGTCCACTTGTACATTTTCAGGATAAACCATTTTTGAATAATGTTATTTAATTTCAGTCTGATAAATCAAATGACTTAAAATTGTTTCTGATGTTTTTGTTGTAGGCCTCCTGATTGATTAGGCAGCTTGAGACAGTCGCTTTTTACAAACTTCTTTCCGTGGCACTTGTTTAAATCCGCAAGCATGTATGTTAATGTATGTCGTATACACATGCTTCTGACTCAATCTATCTTCTCACCCTTTACAAAAGGTTGTGGTTGAAATTGTTTTACAGTACCTAAAGGATATATTGCTTGACTTTAGTCTACTTAGTATTTTGTCAGGTCTTAAATTTTACAGCTTTCTTTTAAGAGAAAGAGTCCAGCTGCTCTACGATGGGCCATGTTACACCAGTGAGCTGTGCACTCAGCATGAAGTGAATGGCAGAAAATTCTAGAGAATCAAACTGTTGTGAAATCCGACTGAGCTCTCTTTGAGACCTTGTCCAGTTTTCATATACTGTAACTGCATATTCCCACAAGCCCTGTCATCGCCTCCATTCTCTTTGAGGGATATCGCTTGATCAAAACTAAATATCCCTCCTGGGCAAATGTGTTGCGCAAGCACAGGACACCACGAGGAGATAAAAGGCTAAGGATTTAAGAGAGACATACAGCATGCGGTTTCAGGCCACAATGTTATGTGGTTGAAGTGAGGGCTATGCTTGGTTCATTGCATTCAACAAAGAACTGAACACCTCTCTCCAGCCTCTTGTGGAAACACATGAAAAGGTCCTATTACAAGTTGCCTTTAAAAGAACCAGAGAAGCCTAGTTGTGGTCAAACTTGGCTGACAGACAGTCTTTTAATACAAAGACCTTAGAGATAAGGTTAAATGCTTAATGTTCTATTTTTGTGTTGCAGGCTGCACTCGCAAGACCAGGATCATTGATGTTGTCTATAATGCGTCTAATAACGAGCTGGTGCGAACCAAGACCCTGGTGAAGAACTGCATCATTCTGGTGGACAGCACCCCCTTCAGACAGTGGTATGAAGGCCACTATGCCCTTCCTTTGGGCCGCAAGAAGGGAGCAAAGCTGGTAAGTGTCCTATATGCAGACACTCAGACCTGGTGGTTGAGGGAAATCTTACCTGCTGAATGTTAGGGTGCTGTGTATTGATTTTGTATTCAATAAACATTTGACTACATTTATTAACATTTTTATGACTCCTAAATATTTTTTTTGAGAATAGTTTAAGTAGCATTGAAAATAGTGTTGGGTCTCAAAAATACTGTTACTGTGTTTTCCTCACATCATTATGTTTTTTTTTTTCATTTAAAAAATAACCACAATTACATAATGTACCGTTAAATGTAAGGAAATCCAGAAGACTCTGTGATTTTTAGACACCTGAGGAGGAAGAGGTTCTGAACAGAAAGAGGTCGAAGAAGGTCCAGAAGAAGATTGATGGCCGCAGAAAGAAGGGCAAGATCAGTAGTTTGCTGGAGGAGCAGTTCCTGCAGGGCAAACTGCTTGGTGAGTCTTATGCCATGTTATAACCCCTCAATGCTACACCAATACACATCATTGAATCAACCCATAGTCATGCTGTTCGACATTGCCGAGTGCTGTAAATTGGTATGTGTTCAAAAGAATTTGGTACAACGCAGACCAAATAGCAAACCACTAAGTGATGAGGGCAGGGATACATTGTTTCAGTTTAATTTTCCTGTATCCCCGTCAGGTAGCGTTAGCTGCCAGTTCGCAAATCCAGTCTACTTTGTACCAAAGGCTGTCGTACTCAGCAACCTTGGAGAAACAAGGATATGGGCTGATTGACTCCAGAATTTGATATGCTGATATGACTGATATGCTAAGTTGTTGAAGACCATTGTCTGGTTTCCCAATGAAGTTCACTCTTGTGCTAATAAGACTCTCAAGATATACCTTACCAGATTTTTGTTTCTGATATTGATTGTTATCAAGTCATTCTTATGCATTTCTGAGGATGTATTACATTTGTCTGATGGGCATGACAGTACAGGTGATCATAACATCGGCAGGAAACATGCAAGTCAAACTGGAATAAGTCATTAAATGTGACTTGTGGGCAACGTGTTACTCATAGGTTTGCATGTAAAAGGGAATTAAAAAATAAAAGTGACCAGATGGAATGGAACCTTACAGGTACAGATCTTCTTCGGCAGTAAATGCACACATCTTCCACGACATTTTTAATCTAAAAACTGTCAAGGTGAAGCTTATGGTCCAGACCAACCATACAAATGTATGACTTAACAATGAATATTTCAAGAAACGTGTCAACAATAAGGTAGAGTTTAATGTATAACTCAAGAACAGCATAGTGTTAAGAAGGCTTCTGGAAATCTGGCCTGTAATTCTAAATTTGCCATACATTGCAGTTCTGTTTTGGTCTACTTGAGTGGCAAGCAAAGCTTTAATTATATGCAATGAAGTTTCCTAATTACATAAACTCATTGATACACTGGCATTGAAAACGTGATGGAAGTTCTATTTAAAGCAGGCTTTCTCATTGATGTTTTATGAACTTTATCTCCTTCCAGCATGCATTGCCTCCAGACCTGGGCAGTGTGGCAGAGCCGACGGCTATATCCTAGAGGGCAAGGAGCTGGAGTTCTACCTGAGGAAGATCAAAGCAAAGAAAGGCAAATAGACACCTGTGGCTCACAACACTCAAACATCTGTGATTATAGACTGTCTTTTCTCTAGATGTTCTGTTTGTGTGTTTGTGAGTGCGGTGTTGGAAAACATTATTTTATTTATTTCACAAAATAGTATTCAGTTCAGTGCATCTGAAAGCAGTGTTCAGACCCTTTTTGTTCGGAGTAGGCCACCAATGATCAAAATTATGTTGTTATTTCACAGTGTAGTATTGCCTCTGAAAGCAGTGTTTTTGTTGAATAATGTTGAGTTTTGTTGTTTAGTCATAGGCAGAGATGGCCTCATAACTTGAGTAGTTATGACTTTAAAAATAAAACCCCTATGCAGTTGGGTACTGTCACATCACATCTGTTATGTTTGACTGCATGCATTAGTTTAGAACAGCCCCACTAGAGGTCGCTATGTGACCAAGTGTGCTCACTTTCCTGGCCGAGGCTTACAGACGTGCATGATGGATGAACGAACACAAACACAGAGAGAGAGAAGAGAGTAGCCCTACACTGTATATTAACATAGTGATTCTATTACTAAATGAATTTGGGGTTTTTAAAACATATATTCCACACAGTAAAACAGAGTTTAACTTGGATGCAAGCAGGCCTGTCCTATGAATGAATATGGGAAATTGATGAATTGAAATGAAATTGAGTCATTTATTTTTTTTTTAACTTTGAAAAGAGGAAAAATACAATAGAAACCACTTTAGAACAAACTGTACACTTTATACAGCTGGTGATAGAGTTGATCAAGAGTTGCACAATACTGTCCTCTCTTTGCTTTAGGTCTGGAAAAAAAGTAAAAAAATTTGAATACCCCCAGTGATGCTCAGTGAGATGCTACAATTGCGCTTTGAAAGTGAAAACTGGTAGAAATACCAGAGCCCTTCATACTGCGAGCCCTGCCAAAGTCAACTGAACAAGAGCCAAAGACGATATGGATTGCTCAGACACTAAGAATGTTAGACTAAGAACATAACTAGAGGACAGTCTTGCAACAAATTTCCTGTTCAAAGCAACTTGCAAGTCACCCAGTCTTCCTGATCCCTCTGATATCAAAACAAAACAAAAACAATGCAAGCATGATTCCACGGACAAACACTGCAAAACTAAATAATTCTTGCTACACTTCAGCCAATAGTTGATGGGAAGGAGGGAAGAAAAAAAAGAAAAATAACAACGCTTAAACGGAAGGGCCAGATTCACATGTAAATAGTTACAAAACAGGTCGCAGGAGGTGTTTTTGTTAGTTTCTATAACAATGGGTACTCCATAGGGTTTGGATGCAGTGATCCTTAAGCACATAATGGTGGTAGCGGGGACTGACAGAAGCTGTGCAGACACAACAGAGGTATAAATATGTAAGTGATTCGAAGTATACTTGACCAACTGACAACTGCAGTCCATTACCTGTCCATGACATTTAGCAGTCTCTGCTTTGCTACCATGAAACGACAAGTTCATTGGAATACTCTTGTAGGACAAGTCTTTGGATGTTTGATGTAAACCTTTTACACAGACTGGGAGAGAACTTTAAAAGGGGGAGGTTTCTGCTGCTCGGTGCAGGTGGCTGGCTGGTGGTTGCTGTTTTGTTGACGATGAGTCCAGCCATGTTTTTTTGTGTGTGTGCATGTGTTGTTTATATTGGTGAACATTCACGTCTCTGTGTACACCGAAGACATCTGGCCAAGGCTGCGATCAAAGCTGCCCACCTGAAAGAATACGCTCTCCTCTGGGCTTGGGGAAAACTGGCAACCTGAGCCCTGGATATCCGGCACCAGGCTGAATCCTGTCGGTAAAAAGAGAGGTTAACCAGACTTGCAAACAAACACACACTCAAAATCACTTTGTCTCTCAGATAGCAGTATCACATGTTGTGAAGGAGTTTTGCAAAGCCTGCTCTAAATCTATCTGCATGCACAATGGCAGGTGTTATTGTACGTTTTGAGTGCCTCTTTGACCAGGGAAGCGGTCAAAGTGAAGTGAGCGTTTCTCTCAGTTTACAAAAGGCTAACCTGCAGAGGAGGAGGAGCTGACTGGGCCGGTCATGTGAAACCCGTTGTGCTGGTGTGAGTTGAAGCCATGAGAATCCCCTGCCAGGTGAACACTGCTGATAGATTGGTCCATTCTGTAATTGTCTCCGAAATGGAAGCAGCTCTGAAAGTTACCTCTGTAATCTGCCAAGAAAAAAAAGATGGGCTGTTGATCTTGTTTTTTACCCTCTCTGAAGCAGGCAACAGTAACAGTAGTCAGAAAATGGAAAAGATTCATCAAAATGTTATTGATCATGTGCACCAGGTGAACACAAAATTGTGCTGAAATACAGTATTTGTTTTCAAAATTTTATTGCACAGGACACCTAGGCTAGATATATCAGAGCTTGAATGAACTAAAATCAGTGAACCAGGACCCAAATCTATCTCAGCCACCTCATGATGTATGAGTACATAACCAATTTGTATACATTTATGATTTGATTGAATTATTTGACCATGGTGAAAGGAAAGGAAGAAAGATTTGACAACATACATTGCAGTAATCCTGACTTTCTCCAAGGTTCATACACCATATGGGCTACTCAACTTTATGGGAGACATATAGAATGTACTCCAAAACTAACAATCAATAATCAAAAATCAATATGGTGTCTACATATCCTCATTTAATAAAACTTTTCACATACACTGTTTGTGGTTATATGCATTTATGCTTCTTTAAAGGCATCCGAGGCAAGACTGCAATTTCTTTTTTACTTTTAGCTTCCACAGAATCTACACTAGAGGCAGCTGAGAGAGCCTTCATTCAGCCAATTAATCATCAAAGCTGACTACAAAGCTGGTAAATTAACCTAAAAGCATTGCCTAGTGTGCCTTTAAATGATGCAAAACTGGCCAATGGTGGCATAGTTTCAAGCCTGGCTTCTCCTGGCCCTGTCAAAGGGTACTTGAGCAAGACAATGAACACCCCAGCTGCTCACAATGTGGATGTTGGCGCCTTGCATGGCCGCCTCCGGCATGGGTGTATGAGTGTGTGCGAATGGGTGAATGTGAGGCATGACTGTAAAATGCTTTGGGTGCTCACAGGAGTAGAGAAAAGTGCTGCATAAATGCAATCCAGCATACAAGAATTTGGGGTGGTCTGGCATTTTGTGGTGCTCTGCATCCTATCTGAGACCTGAGCCACATAACAATAGCAGGCCAGCACAGAGATCCCTCTTGATTGCACTAAAAACAGTACACTTTCTCGTCAGACCACTTTGAGCCTGTTTAAATATTTATCTGAGTGTGGAAACTCAGAGAGCGAGTTAACAACCCCCTAGTCCCCCAACCCCAACCCCTCTGGTCATTTTGACCAAGAGTAAATCACCTTGGTGCTTTCATGTAATTTTCTCTCTTTGAATGCAGTCCTGAATCGCTGACTTGAATGTAAATATCCTTGGCTAAGTGCACCTAAGACCCTATGACAAACCATGGCATCGTTTCCAAGCTGTTGCTCCACACAAACGATCACTGTAACGTGCACTTATGTGGCCCTGCAAATGATTGGGTTTTTAGCTGTCAGGGTTCAGAGTGTTGCTCAACACATTCCATTTGTGGGGAGGGAGCAGCTCTGATGGTGCATCAAAAAAGACAAAAAAAACTTGTTTAACTCCTTACCCTCACTGAATGGCAGGTTGTGGAAATTGGTGTATGGCTTGTGGTGCTGCTGGCTGCCTATGGAGCTCTGAGACTTTTCCAGAGATGGAGGCGGGGAGGCTGTGCTCTTCATGGAGCTGAGGCCTGGAGATAGCAGAGGCCCTGACATGCTGCACCACACCGGAAGACAGGATGGAGGAACAGAACACACATTAATTAGACTAAGTGGCTGAAGCTCTGTACTGAGAGAATACAGTACGTCTCTAAATAATGCAATACCTCTTAACCAAATTCATTTAATAATCAACAGATTTTTCATAATTTGAAAATGATTCATTCATTTCAATTTCTAACGCCGGCGATCCACTAGCAAGTGACGCAAACTCCGCAGAGGTGTTTGGGGAAACGCTTACAACAAGCGTCTCAAGGAACATGGGCCATGCGTAGCAATGCATTGCTGTTGTGTTGCAGTTTGCATCGCTTGCTAGTGGATCGCCGGCGTAACACACATCACCCAAAAGCAACCATGGAACTGTATCTACAGTTTTTATGGCTAGAAACATGTCCCAACCAGGAACCCCGATTGAGAGGGCACAACTGTCTCATCCCACAAGGCTGGCACAGGAGGTCAGGATGTTGAAAAAACACCCTGACATCTCTGAATAGTGAAGTGCTGAAGTGATTGATCCCTGGCAGTTGGGATGGCCCCTTGAACCGTAGATCTGCCCAAGGTTTCTTTCTTGTATAACTACCACAGGGGAGTTTTTCCTTGCCCCTGTTATTCTTGGGTGCTCTTTGTTAATGTCGGTAAAGCGCCACGAGACAACTCTATTGTAAATGGCACTGTATAAATATCAATGAATTGAATTGTCTGGAGCATTTCCAACCACAGCCCTTTTATTCAAGTTCAGAGAGTCAGCAGGAAGAAGATTGAGAGGTTTTGGTACAACATAGATGGATTATCCCCCGAAGAAATAAAAATACCATTTTCTGATTTCTGATTGTTTTTAGGGTGTCTGTTATTCCCCGATAATGGGACGCCTATGACATACATCTGGTAAAAAAATTCACCATTGCATATCAGTGCTCTTTTGAATAGTAACTTTACCAACCCTAGTAAACGACAATTGAGCTAGCAAACAACATTATCCAGCTCACCATGGTCAGTAAGCAAAGAGAATAGTACAGCAACCGAATAGGTTAGTTTCTTTTAAAACTGAACCACATATTTAATTTCTGTTTTAAATGCTTATTGTCAATACACATGAGTTGCAACCGGGTGATAAGTGGGATAACGGCCTTCAAGGTGTCCCGATGTAGGGGAATAATGGACTTGGCGTAGGGAATCTTTGCCCACGCCTCATCCATTATTCCCCTATTTTGGGACACCTTGGCAGCATATTGAATATAACTAACACTGACTGAATGAGGCTATAAGCTCATTTTTAGTTTCTGGACCTCATGACTCCATTCACTTAGTATAAGCTGCAGGTTTGCTATCCGGACTATATTGTATCCATTTCTCTTGTTCCTCTTCCTACCAATAGCACTTGGTGAGCTCAAACAAAAGGGCTATGGTTCCTAGCATAAGTGACCTAGGCCACTCGCCTAGAGTGCTAGATTTCAGAGGGGCATCGCAATGCATTTCTTTATGCAATGCATTGTTTTGCAAATAATTTTTCACTTGTATTTCTAGATTCTGGCTTTGGGCAGCAAAACGGCCTGAGCCGGCCCTGGTTGGAAGTACTTTGGACTATCACTTCAAGGTGCACTACAACAGGTACATATCCGTGCTGAACACTCTGAACTCCCCCTTGCAGAACAGCAATCACAAAAGTCTTTCTTGGCTAGCTAAGTTCAGCCTATATGAACTATAGTATCATTTACAATCATGAACTGATTGCAGAGATAAAGGTTGGAGAATGGGGCCCATTTTTCAGTCCCTTTACATCCCCCTCGCTAAAGTCATACATTTTATTGTTCTGCTCATCTCATTATGGAATACAAGAGAGCCTGATTAAAGGTTTTTTTTTGTTTTTTGTTTTTTTTTACTAAGGGGGCCCCGTTTGGCTTTGAGGGGGAAACAATAACAAAGAGCTGTATGTTTGCCTCTGCGTAGAGATTAATGGTGAAATTAGCCAAATGTCATTTGCTGTGACATCCTTCCCTTACATCACTTTATGGCGCTTTTAACATCATCCCCTCCTCATTACGAAGGAAACAAGCGAGAGTGGTTTTGATCAAACCCCCAAAACGTTTTGTTGAGCGGCTTTCTTTCGGAGAAGAGTATTCATTCTTCTTTCCAGATGGTGAACTTACATAACATGTCCCTGATATACTGTACACACACACAAACACACACACTGGGTTGCTTGGGGGTAGCTACGATAGCTTCTACATAGGATTCTTGCATTGTGATTAAATAAATATGCCTTTGTTAACTGCATTAGATGCAGCTGTCACAGGCGAAGGCTTAAGATATGCGAAAGCGAAAATCACTCAAACCAAGGAGCCCGTGCCAGCAGAACAGTTCTGTGAAGTCCTAACCTCGTTCAAGGCTCTTGTCATTCACTTCACACATCAAAGACTCACACTTTGCATTAAACATACCACATTTCAGAGGGAATACAAAACAAAAACAAACGGATGAATTGCCTTTTTCAAACCGAAATATGACAAACAGATGCTTGTCCCAACCATTAGAGAATTTTTAATGCTGAGATATTAGGAAAACATGCAACCAGCATGGGTCGTGGTGAGGTAGGCAGAGGACAGAGAGATGTAATTAATCACATCCATCCATATTGTTCTCTGCTTACAGTAAATCCTTTGAAGAAAACTTAGCAAAAAGCTTAATTGTATCAGACAGATTTATGAACTGCATCTTTTCTGAAATACTAAAAGTTTGAGTTCAACATAGTGGGTGAAACTCCTGGGAGTCCTCCTTTGAAATGACTATTACGCATTAATAGATGTCAGTTACATCTGTTATAAACATTTGCATAAATCCCCTATATCAGCATTTACAACATAACATTTTGGACAAGCAGTTCATAATAGATTACTTCAAGGTTCACATTACAGATCATTAAAGTCATCTGCCTCACTTCCTGTTTAGACAACTCACTCTTGACTATCATTTCTTCCTACTATTACAGTTTTTCACCGCAGCTTGATATCATTAATGTGGTCTATAGTGGCGGCTGTTCCATGTCTAAGAATAGAAGCAGAGGAAAGAGAGATGCTTGAGTGTGTGTGTGTGTGTGTGTTTAGTGTGGTGCAGGGTTACAGAAGCCCTCTGGAGCCCTGCAGCTCTGGGAAAACACACGTGCCTCCCGGCCACGCTTCCCCAACAGATACGGAGAGCAGCCTTAATCGCTAAGAAGGCAGCTCTGAGAGGAGCTTTCAGCAGATGTCCACCGCAGGATTTAAAACCTTTCACCTCGGCTCGCTCTCCTTGTGTTTCACTCCGCAAACGAGAAAAAGCCTCGGCCTCGGCCTTTAAGGAGTGCAGTGAAAAAATAATCAAGTAATTCCATGTGCCTTTGCACTGTCACCAAGCAGTATGACTCATGAGGTCTATGTCTCGCTTTCTCTCTCTCTCTACCTTAGTCTTACTATCTCTCCCTCTCTCCCCCCTTTCCCTCCCTCTTTCTGCCTAATGGGCTGCAGGCTCAAAAGGTTGTGGCAACATTTTCACAGGGCTCCAGCCGCAACCAAACGTTGTCCCAACGTTTGTGCTACGCGGCTGATGGGGTTGTGGGCGTGGGAGTGGGAGCGGGAGCGGCATGGTGCGGTGCGTGTTAGCACTGGCTCATGTTCCCGGTGAGCGTGGCTAATCCCTGCACTGGCACAGGCCCCAGCGCGCCGCCATCACCATGTGTTTCTGTGCAGCGAGAGTGAGAGAGAGAGAGGGAGGGAAAGAGAGAGAGAGGGAGGGAGAGAGAGAGAGAGAGAGAGGCCTTCGCCCTCACTCTCTTGGGAGCTGCTGTCAGCACAAACTCAGGAAACAGTTATACTGTTCATATTTTTACAAGCAGCCTCTATGTGCAGCTAAAGTGAATCATAAGATAATCACGGCCAGCTGCCCCACGCTCAGGCTTAAGGAATGAGGGGAATCTTTCATATGCAATATAAATCTCTCCCGCCGGTATTTACCTTCGCCCATCATCCGCGTGCTTCACAGTACCTTTTCCAGCCACACCACTCTCAGTTTTTTTCCCCTTTACTTTCTTTCTCGACTCTGATCTGCCCCCCAGCTCCCCTCTTTTCCCCACGTTGCTATGGGAGCGGTAGGACCTCTGACCCCAGTTCCTGAAGAGATCTGGCCTGACACACACACACACACACACACACACACACACACACACACACAGACACACACTCATTTACTCACATGCACACACACACACACACACAAGCACACACATACATAGAGGCCTGGCAGAGGTGATAGAGGGAGATGAGGTGAGAGTGTCAGGGGTTATGACATGTAAAAGGTGAGCGTTGTGATGCAACGGTACCTGGAGAGGTATTACCGTGCATGACCCCACAAGAGGGCTCAGCTCATATATTAAACATGAAAGCAGTGGGCGTGGGGTGACAAAACGATCCGTGGGCTGAGCGGACCATGATTCACAGACAACAGTCATGTGAGAACATGGGACATGGAAGGGATTGTGGGAACCTTGCTGCACAGACAGGGAATCAGCGCCACTGACTCAGTCTGTCATGACGTACTGGACAAAACAAGCCGAGCTTGATTGTGTGAGCAAAGGCGAGTCAGTGTGCACAGTCTATCTGTTCAGATGAGGTGTACTCGGAGTCATGGAACAGAAACACTGTAAAACAACTTCATCATCACACAGTTCTCTTACATTGTCCACCATTGAAATAAACCTTTGGCTGAAGGCCAATTATCTCATAATAACAGCAGCATCACCAATCTCGGAAGTCCCTCACAGATGTCACCTTGGGTTGCAATGTTATGTGGAAGAGCTTCAGAGATTAAATGATGTCACCTGCAGGCCATGCATAGCGGAGGTGCATCTTCCTCATCGCACAGAGTGGAGTGAGTTGGGTCGGGGGAGGATAAGGGAGGAGATCAGCCGAGCTCGTTCTGGGATGAAGATTCATGAGGAGAGCTGCTCCGCTCATCGTTCGTCTTCCCTCACCTGTCCGGCGCCGGCGCTCCTCTGGGAACAGCCAATCCTAGCTCCAAGGCCCCCGACGTTAACCACCTCCTCAACTCCCCTCTCCACCCACACACTCCGCCCCCTCATTCCCCCTCCCTCGACACACTCCACTGATGGATCACAGGGGCGGCTTTTTTGGCGAAAGACGGTGGGAATGCTTCTGGTTCTGGTTAGCGGACGTAAAGCCACGCGTGAGAGAGATGGGTCTGGACGCTCGAGCCCTCAAGCCCATGTCTAAACAGAGCTCAAGCTGCCTCAGGCCATGCAAAAAACCCTGGCTTTCTCCTTCCCTGGGAAAACCGGCTAGATAGCATTAGCATAGCAAACAGGGGCATGTCAGTGCTGCACTGTCTGCCGCACTGAATGCTGGAAAAACAGACTGGAATAGGATCTCAGTTCCACACATGAATAAGTCCGGTCTGCCTGTAAATGATTTGCAATCCCACTCTACTGCTAGCAGCCTGTTGAAACGCCCAGCGCAGCCAAATTATTAATAATTTGACATGAGCAAGTGCAGCAGAAAGTAGATAAAACAATTACCTCATAACTGCTTGGTGTCAACACATGCCAGTGTCAGTAAATCTCAAGCCTTTGCTTAAAAGCCATTTCAAAAAACCATGATAAATACAGCTGCAGTAGCTACATGAACAGCCAGACATGAGCAGGCGGGCGGGCCGAAAGGGGCACAGTGTGACTACTGTGAAGCAGTCGGTGATATACAGCACAAACACAGTAGAAACAGCAAATACCACCCATTCGACTGGGTCCAGCAGGCCCAGAAACACAGCCATGCCTCTTAGAGAGAGAGAGAGTGACTTAGAGTGTTCAACCTCCCCAATGTGTCTCTCTCACTACTGCCTAGACACACACACACACATACTCACACGAGACGCAGAGTGCGCAAAAATGTATTTTAACTGGCATATTTGAATATTAGCTTCAAAAAATGACACTTGTATTTACAAAGTAAAATGAGTCTAAATGGCCCGTTTCAGCCAGGGTAAACACATTTAGCTATGAGGTCAGAGTGTGTTTCAGCAGAGTGAAGTTAGTAAGATAATTTTGTCAAAATGTTTAATGTCCTGCAAACCCATTTGGGAAAAACAAGTGCGGCACCACTATTGACTTTGGCACAGGCCTGTATACTCAAGGCTTTAAACATGTAAATCAAATGCTCAATCTGCAGTCAAATGTGAGTTGACGTTTCATACCTGGCTTGTTGTAGGTCCTGGCAGAGAACACCTCTTAGATGGGCTTGATAAAGAGAGTTATATGTTACGTGAATATAGGTATTTTGATCAGTCATGTCAATCTAATGAAATCCTCAAATAAAGTTTTTTTTTTTCTCTCTCTTTGCAGCTATCTTAATGCTTTGCTGTCATCACATTTCAGCACACACACACACATACACTCAGTACCCCCTGACGGTAGCAGAGCTGAGTGCTTTGGGTGGGCCGGTACAGCCATAATATAATTGGCTGAACAGAAGATGCCATTGGATTTAAAATGTGAGATTGACTTTATATCATTTTCTTTTCTTTTATTCTATTTTTTTAAAGGCCTCTGGGTTTCAAGTTGGTACAAGGAAGGGAAAATGTACCTATTCCATTCCTGGTATATTGACCGTGGCATATTTCAGACATTCCCAACCAGGTCCAACGAGGACCAGTGGCCTCCCATTCAGTTCCAATTTGTCGTTCTGACCTTGGGGCTCAATGTAGCTAGTGTTACCACTGGCTCACCCGTGGGCCAGACAGGTTCAGGGCTAATCGTGCTCCAAGTAGCAGTAATGGTTAGTATAGCGTCTAAAACCACTTGCTAATTGTGTCAAGTTTCTTTTTTGTCAAAAATAATAAAAAAAGAAAACCTAGTCCAACCTTCTCTCAATACTTGGAAAAACAGGTCACTCTCCAAGATGATCATCCATGACAATTCGCCTGCCGCTCCAGCGAAAATTACATGGCTCTTGTGGTGTTTGTGCTGGAGATGGACTTGTCGACTGTAGCTATTTCTCTTTCCTCTCCCTGCTGTGCCACTCTCTTTTCCCTCCACTCTGGAGCACGCCTGCCTCGCGCTCACCTCGCTAGCCTCTGTGCTAACTCGATCCAAACACACCTCACAAAGGAGCCTGCAGGGTTTTTTAGTGAGCATTTAAGAGTGTTTTTCCTCTCTCTCTCTCTCTGCATCTCCTACTGCAATGACTTTTTCGCCGTTTCTCTATTCTCCACAGTGATGTGTAAACTCTCTGTGACACATGGGTTCCGTAGCTCTGCCGCTCCACTAGGCCGGAGGTCTCGAGAGAAGTCCCTTAATAGAAAACACACCTTTGGTCCACAGGGCAGGCAGGAGTCAGGACAGACTGCTAGCAGACACTAGGCTGCTCCTGTTCTTACTCCTTCTGCTGTGATCCTGAGCTGGGTGAAACTGAGAACACGCCACAGACACGGATGGAAGTCTGGCCTCATAATCGGACACAGGATCCAGTCTCCCTCCATAAACCAGCAGGATCTGGTGAATGCTGCCTCTGCACATAAACCTGACTGACTGACCATCCAGCACAGGCTTAGGCGACATCAGTTAACAACTTATAGCCTCAATAAATATACCACATGCTGCTGAAGCAGGAAAAAAAGGGAACTTGAAAAAAATAAAGTGACTCAATATTGGCACATAGTGTGCGAAAAGGAGAAATACTGTACAATAAATATAGATTTCAAAAGTATACTGAACTTTTAAAGTATACCAACACCCGAGCAATATTGTACATAGTCCTGTCCTAATACACTTATGTTATGCTGACACTACTCTGAGGGTCGTTCAGCCTGACGAGGGAACGGAACATTTCTGGGGACAATTAGATTGTCCCCATGGTCCCTGAGTGCTTTGACTAGTGGGTTTGTGTTGACAGGCTCTAAGCAAAACGCTGTGAGTCAGAAAGGTCCCTTTTGTCACCTAAGGACAGAGGTCTGTCCAGGGGGGAATAACACATGCACAAACACACACACACACGCACAAGCACACATACACTCTCTTATTCTTTCTTTCTCTCTCTCTCTCACACACACACGCACACCCACATACAAGCACACACAAGGGGGCAAAGGAGGGTCGTTGGAGCTCTCTGGACACACAGTATAACACTAGCAGAATGGAAAAGAAAAGGTCATGTCAGGCTGAACCAGGCTGAACCAAGCTGACCTCATCGGGGACACTTTCACACGTAACCCTCCCGAGAGCAGAGGCTGTAAATAAGACAATGAGCTAAGGCGCGAGGGAGGACACCCAGGACTTTTGGAAGACTTGTGACACAGTATACGCATGTGTACAGATGTTCATGGATGTGACAGATTGTGCCTAACCCACGCAGCAAGCAAAAGGGCCCCCACCCAAGGGCAAAGGAGTGGGCAAGTTGTTTTTTTTTCCCAGCAGTGACCGGCAAAATAGAGAAAGAGAGAATGAGAGAATGAGAAAGAGAGAGTGTGTGTGTGTATGTGTGACCACCCACACCTCTGGTACTGCACATGTGCTTACTAGGGAATCAACACATTGCAATGCTTACTCTATGACCACCCTGTACAAAACCACATGACATCCCAGCTAAGGGGGGACTCCAAGAGACTGTACTGTGTGTATGTGTGTTTATGTGTGTAGTTGAGCACAAGGTCAGTACTCACCCCTCCCTAGTAATCTCAAAGAGATGGTGGGGACTGTTAATGCGTGTGTGTGTGTGGGGGGGGGGGGTGCATGCAGGTTCATGGGCTTTCCAAACTGGACAGAGGAGAATGGGTGTGAGTGTGTGTGTGTGTGTGTGTGTGTGGAGAATCACTACACTACACAGTGCTCTCCATACTAGACAGGGCGAAAAGGTGATGGGGGCTGTTGTGAGTGTGTGTGTGTGTGTGTGTGTGTGTGAGTGCATGCTAGGTGCTGGTGTGTGTGTGTGTGTGTGTATGTGTGTGTGTCTGGACATCAGGTCAGTACTCACCCCTCTCGGGCACTCTCCATAGTGGACAATGGGGAGAGGTGGTGGGGGCTACCGCCGATGTCGCGGTCCAGGCGGGGCTGCCGTGGGGGCAGGTCGGGGCCAGGGGAGAGCATCTCCACTGTGGCTCCGTGATGGGGGGTGCTGGAGCCAGTGAACAAGCCTGAAAGACAAACAACACTAATGCACAAAATGTGCCAGATAAACCCGAGCACTCCTCGAGGCCCCATGTCACACGTTGACCAAATTAAGCTAGCCGACTTTCATGGCAACAAGCATTTTTGTTTTGACAACGCAGATCCAATCAGAGGGCCTTTGGAAAAATAAAATGTTCTGTGTTTCGGTGCTGTTTGCAATTCACTGTACATCGTTTGCACTGCCATGGCGAATGCTCGTGATTGGCCTTTGGGGCGTCCCATTAATGTGTCCTGAATCTTAAAATGCTCCATTGAATTATAGGCCTGGACAAAGGCAGGAGGAGCACAGGAGGCAAGGATGAAAGATCTGCTACCGGATACGTGCTGCCCCCTAAACAACAGCTCCTGACATTTCAGGGAATTGGTAATGACTCTACCAGCAACGACAAGCCTTTATGTGCTTTGATTTAAGCATCACGATGCCATGGATTATACTGTCTTATGAGGTTGGCCAAATCACAACGGGAGGCGAATGCGCCGTGCTGCAGTCTCTACCCTCCTTGAGTTTCTCGTGTTGCCTCAAAGGCCAAAGGTCACAGACTCTTGTCTCCTCACTTGTAAATCTGCTTCTTTGAATTTGCCCTGTGATTTCTTTTCCAGGGGTCCATGGGGACCACGCCGCACTGACTGTCTGACACACAGTCAGTCGCTTGAGGAAGCGCTCCTGTTTCTTTTTTCCTTTTCCTTTTTTTTTGTTGTTTTTTCCTTCCAGCTGTTCCCCAGTGGAAGTAAGGTCTATCTGACAGCTTTCTGAAATGGTTACAAGCTTGATTCATTACACCGAAATCATCAATCAACCCACGTAAATGGTTTCCCCTTTAGCCTCAACATCTGCTACTAGGCCCAGCAAACAGTCGACAAAAAGCAGCAGTGATTGCCTCAGTTTTATTGGTCGCTCTGCGGAGAGGGAGAGAATAAGAGGGGGAGAGAGAGAGAGAAAGAGAAAAAGAAAGAGAGAGAGAAAGAGAGAATTTGGTGTTTGGAGGGAACAGTTTATGATCTTTTTTGAGTTGATGTATCCAGGAGGAGAACCAGAAGGCATGCAGTAACCTTGGGCCTATTACTGAGACACACACACACACACACACACACACAAACACACAAACACTAACACAACCTGACAACCACTCTGACACCTGTGCTAACATGCCTCAAAAATCACCACTGGCTGCAGCAACAATCCTCTGTCTTGGTGTATTACACCACACCAATGTGTCACATCAGTCTCTGATTATGTCATAATCTTTGGAGACTTTTAAGAGGTTGAGCTCTCTTAAAATGCGGTGGTTTATGAAAACAATGCAGCATCCAAATTTGGAAACACAAAACCGATGCCTTGAAACTGAATTTGATCAATTTCGAGTCCCCTCCCCTGTTTGCATTTTTACGCAGTTGACTGACGCCTGGACTCAGAGAGGAGATGGTCGTAAACTGACAGGGAAAGCCAAGTGGGACTAGTGTGCACTGAGGATAGAGAGTGAGTGCATAAATAAACATCCTGTGTGTATAGGTTTGTGTGTGTGTGTGTGTGTGTGTGTGTGTGTGCGGTAGGTGTGTGTGGGGGGGCAGTATATGTTTGTGTATGTGTTTGTTTATGTATGTGTATGAGAGCGCACATGTGTTTGTGTGTAATAAAGAGGGTGTGCAAGAAATTGCAGTCCCAATTACTATAAACTGTTTGTGTGTGTGTGTGTGCGCGTGCGTGTGTGTGTTGGGGGGTCCTTGTATATATGGGGTAACTAGAACGAGAGTAGTGGTGAGGAGAGCTCCATCCATTCAAAAGGGTTCCTGTCTCACCCCTTCTCCTACCATTGGCTCGAGAACAAAGCTTTGTTCTGGGCTTGCAAGTAGGCCTGACTCATCCTAAATAACATTACACTCCCAGGCATGTTGGCCAGCTTCGCCCACTGCTTCTTGAGGAAACAAGAACATGCGGCCACAACAACCCACCAGCTCCTCCAGGCTAAACGCATTTGCACACTGAAGCTGCAAGGATAGGAGGGGGGGTGGGCGTGGGGTTGGGGTTGGGGAGAGCAAGTGTTGGCCAAGAACGTTAAAATCAATTTCTCCCTTACACGGATGATTAAAAACAACTTAAACTTTAACAGCGAGTGGTCAACGAGTGTAGTGAGCCTATTGTGCTCGGAGAATGAACCGCTGAATTCTCTTTTTTTTTTAACTCCCAAATCATTACGAACACTCGCCATGAAATTTCTCTTTGGTTCAAGGCGCACCACAAGATTCAAACTTGAGATATGACTTGATGTGAGACTGTTGCCATGTTTCAAATTATCAATAATCCCTATAAGATAAAGCTTGGCTGCTCATAGAGAGATACAACACTGATAAATTGCAATAACTCAATATCACGTAGCGTGCACGGCACTCGAGTTAGCATGCTGTTCTAGTGGACTGCTCCAGATGCTTGGATAAATCCCATTACACATGTTCCTCATAAGCATCACGTTTCTGTCCTCGGCCACGTCCATTACGGCGTATTGTTTTTGGAGCCTGTCAGGACTTTATGTAAAAGTCTTTTGTGCTTTGAGGTGAACAGAGAGGGCTGCAGTGGAAACAAAGCACATTCAATTAAGGAGGAGATCAGCAGCTCGTTAATTAGCTATGCTGTTGTTGGGTTTTTTTTTTTTTTTTAATGAGCGACAGTTTGTCCGACCGGGTGTTTTGGCAGTGAGATTTTAACTGCTCTGTGGTTCCAGCGGACTGACTGAAAACTTAAACAGAGTCCAGTGCATCTGGAGCAGAATCAAGTACCAAGGAGTTTATTTGTCACATACATGGAAATACTAATGTAAGATTGCATAGACATGTCATGTCATGTCAGTTTAATTGCATTTAAACATAGATGAGATGATTGTCAGGTGAGCAGGGCTATCTGTGTGTTTGTGAGTGTGTGCATGAGGGGGCAGTGAAGTAGTGACCTGTGAAGATGTCCTGTCCAAGGCCAGGGGAGCGGCCATCTTTGCCGTTGAGAGCGGACTGTTGGGCAGGGGCGGAACAAAGGAGGTGCTGTGAGGGGGCGGAGCCGTGATGCAGATGCTGGACAGACAGGCAGTCGGTCAGGGCATCCGCGTCCAGGTGCGGACAGGGCCTCAGCTGTCAATCAAGTCAAACATGAACACCATCAGCACACAAGCATTAAGCACAAGAATTAAGTGCAAGAGAGACACAAAAGGTACATTTCCCAGACACTCATGCAAGCATCAGACCATCAGACCATTCAGCCTTTCCCCTAGTTTTCTATTCCTGCCAAAACATTTCTGCTCCAGTGTCTCCCAAGCCATATGGTTCACTGATCTTCTGTAAATCCATGGAGTGATCTTTGTCAGAATGATGAGGTGTCTTGCTTGTTGAGATTAGGGCCTCGGTTGTTAACCAGTCAAATTTTACTGCCTGGCCATTCATGGTGGAGGCATCCAAGTAAAGGAAATAATAAAAAAAACCTCAATGGCGTGTCTCTCCAGATATTGACTAACAAAGATAGAAAGGATTCATGTGCATTTTTTAAGTGGAGAGGAGGCAGCTGTGTGTAGATGTTACACAAGAGAGCCTGACAGCGATGACAGTTGTGATGTCTTAATGGTGCTGCTTTGCGTTTGAGGACGGTGGCCTGTGTGTGCCAGAAAGGGCACCTAGCATGGGCAGCAGCAGTGGCAGGGGGAACAGAGGCATGTTTGTGAGCCTGAACAGACATCTTTTAATAAAGAAATGCACCAGTTAGCAGTGACATCTCTGAACAGCACCGGGGAGGAAATGACAGGCTTAAAGGCCCAACTGGTAACCACAAGCGCCCCAAACCCCCTCACTCTGATTGGAAACATGAGGAGGCCCAGGGTTGGACAAGGGGAACTCCAACCTCAGTCTTCCTAACCCACCTACCCGACAGTCTGTCTGCCTGTCTGTCTGTTCATATATATGCCTGTCTGTCTATTTATCTATCCATCTACACCTTCCCACAGCTCTTCTTAAGGCTTGGAAAAGTTGGTGGGGGCAGGAGAGCTGATGATGGTGGTGTGTGTGTGTGTGTGTGTGAAAGGGGTGGGGGAGGGGGTTAGTGGGACAAGGTCGGAGTGAGGGATGGTGGAGTACTGAAGTGATGCTGAGGTGTTGATTGTTGAGTGTGTTGAGTGTGTGTGTGTGTGTGTGTGTGTGTGTGTGTGTGTAAATGAGGGAAGGGATGGTGTGTGTGTGTGTAAGAATGAGTGAATATGGATGGGTGGACCTTTTGTGTCAGAGCAAAGTTGGGGTGATGGTGGAGTGTGTGTGTGTGTGTAGGGGACTTGTGGTGGGGCAGGGCTGAGGTGAGGGATGTTTGTGTGTGTGTGTGTGTGTTTGGAGGGGGGGCTAAGGGGGGGCTTGTGACAGGGGCAAGGTTGTGGTGAGAAGTGTTTGGTGGATAAGCGGGTGGGGGTGGCTGTAGTTGTGGAGTTGGTTACTGGCTGCCATGCTCCACTACATTCTTCAGGATTAACATGACAGCTCCAACATCTGCCTGGCGCTGAAGCAAAAGCTCTGGGGTGGAAAAAAGTGACACGCAGAGCATCGGAGCACAAGGGGTGCCTCTTCACAAAACAGCCGTTCCTTTTCATCAAGCCATCAGAGGGACTACCAGTGTTTGATGAAGCATCTCCGATGACCTGGGAGGGCGAGGGAGTCGCCCCATTCAGGAAAAATACTGTTTGCTCTATAGGCGGAACCACGCAGGAGGGATATGTAGTGCCCTCCACGTCAGCTACAGTACATGGGGCTGCGATGGGGCACATGTGTGCAGATTTAAGACAGAGGAGGATTACTTGGCCATCATAAATCAGTTCCAAAATACAATCGAATTAGTCAGGATACGTAATAAGAGCTATTGTCCTTGCGGACATCCTTTGCTTACTCAACAGATTTCGCAGAAAATGTCATTACAACAACAAATACAATTATACACCACTATGATGGTTTTAGTGGGTAATCAGAGTCTTTCTCCCACATAAGGAGTGTAAAATGACTGGCTTTGTTATACATGCAAATAAAAATGAAACACAGATCACACTAAAAATATATTGGCGATTGGTGTGGAGAGCATCACTGCAACAGCAGTGGACAATATAACAGATCTGGCGCTGATCAGAATTGTACCACAAAGGCATGACTTCTGGGAATTTCTCTCTGGGAATTCTGCAGAATGTCAATGTGTGTGTGTGTGTGTGTGCGTGCGTGTGTGTGTGTGTGTGTGTGTGTGTGTGTGTGTGCCTTTGGGTATGTATGAGTATGTATTTGAGTATGTGTGAGTTGTGCATGTGTGTGAGTGTGTGTATGTATGTGTATGTTTATGTGTGTATGTGCATTTGTGTGTGTGTGTGTGTGTATGTGTGTGCACATGTGTGTATGCTGCATTATCTCTGCTTGTTCTGCTGGCTGGATGGAGGCGAGTGTGCTTGTTTGACATTCGTCCACAACATCTGGTCACTGGGGTACTGTGCACTAGAGCTTATTAACAATGGTACAAGCTCACATGTGTTTCTGTTTATGGCGAGGAGCGGCGGGAACACATCATCCCATCTCTACGCCACACGGCCCAACACAACACAATGAGCCCATTCTCTCCATATTTGCTGATTTTAATAAAGAATGCGCTTTTGACTGTGTACATGTTGAAATGTGGTCAGACCTGATCTATTGTTAGGGAAATGATTTTCAAAGACAATCTAAATAAAACCAACTGCCTGACACGGGGGATAATTTGCAATCAGCCATGAAAAATACCTACTTGTGAGAAGTGTTTTCTTTTTTTTCTTTTTTTTCAGAGCAGCAGAGCTGACCTCTTAGTGCGTCCCACTTTGTCGACATAAATCTGCCCGACTGACAACTGAGGCTTTCTCTCCATGTCTTTGTGTTGTTTTGTCATATTTCAATCTCATGTACTTCATGTCATGTATGTCATGTACTCCTCTCTTTTTCTCTCTTTCTCTCTCTTCCTCACTGTCATTCCCAAAGGGCGTCTTACCTTCCTACGCACCTGTTGTTCTTTCGCAGAGTGGATCTTGACATGTTTTCGAAGAGAGCTGGGGTCGGTATACCGTTTAGTGCACCCTGGGATCTGACAGGCGTATGGTTTCTGTGAAAGAGTTGTTACAATAGATGTGAGACCCACAGTTCGAGTTGTTTCAAATTCTTCTCTTCTGTTTTGGTCATATGGTAGGGGACACTGAATGAGAGATTAAATCCTGGTGGACTAGCCCTCAAGAGGACATGACATCAGAGTAAAATCATTCAGGACTCACACACACACTACACATACACACAAACACACACAAACACTCACACACACACACACTCACACACAAATATACACACACATGATTGTACATACACTCACAGTACACACACACAATCAAACACATTGCACACACACACACACACGCACACACTTTCATGCTGGGTCAGGATCAAGAACAGACAGGGCTAACACACAATCTTGGTCATGGAAGAGACGGTGATGTTGGCGATTTGGGAAATGTTGTAAAGACACAGCTCACTGATGAGGAAGAAGAGGAAGAGGAGAATGAAAGATAAAAGCCTACCTTTATGCTGACAGAGAGAATTCAGAGGAAAAGAAGACATAAATTAATAAATGATGTTCATGCAGATTGCTACAATTTCTACAATTATAAATTCCTCAAAAGACAACTTTTCAAACATGCACCAAAAATGACACTGTTACTCTCATCCTATATATACAATCACAGTACTACATATACAGTCAATGCTCAATCAACTACAGAAATAGGCACACAAAATTTCCTTCATAAACTGCTGTAAAATGTTAAATAAAACACCAATTTACATTAAAACATTTCAAGTTTGTACGTCAACACTGCTGAAGCACCTTCTTTGTATCTAATTCATTAACTAATGTTAAACAACTGAAAGCATACCCCGTCTATGAATATTATGTACTGCATGTTGCATCTTGATAAAACAACTGAAGAATGAACTGCCTCACCACTGTGGAGTGATGGTCTTTTAAGATATGATTGCTGGGTAATTATGCTGAGTTTACATTGAATTGTGAATTCAGGGGCTTTGTTGATTTGATGACTATCTGTCAGGCCCTATTCTGGCTGATTAAGAAATCATAAAGAAGTACCATGGAGGTTGTGATAACCTCACTAAAAGAGACAGCTTTTTTAAAAAAAATTTTTGTTTGTGTGTGATTTTTTCCCCCTTAAATTCAGGTAGTAATTAAAGTGAAAATGGATACCATCACATTCTAAGGACTTTGCCTCTACCTTCAGCGGGGCTCTAAATAACCCTGTTTTTACAAGGCAAGGCCTGGCCTTCTAATTTCTAGGCTGTGTTTGTTTTCTTGAGCAATGGCATACAATCCCCCGCCGTTAAACGCACCACAAACACAGACTGAGAGAGAGAGGAAGGGGAGGAGGGAAAAAGAAAAGCAAACGGTTAGCGCTGTCAAGAGTAAATAAAATAAATAACATTACAGTTGAAATGATTTTCTCTCTCTCTCGCTCTCTCTCTCCCTCCTTCCCTCCCTCTTTCCCTCTCTCTCCCTATGTCTCTCCTTCCATTCGGTCTGCCTCCGCACACAGAAGCATTTGCCGTAGCCATGACGCTGACCGCTCAGAGTCAGGTTAATGCCAAGCGATGGGCATCTGGAGTCCGCCTTTTAATTGGCCATGTCAATCCAGCAGCCATCAGAGCCAAGGTAGCTGGCGACTGAGCATTTGTGTGTGTGTGTGTGTCTGTTTGTGTGTGTGTGAGTGTGTGAAGGGGCACACAGTGCATCGTTGGGAAAAGCTGCGATAAAGCAGATCGCCGTGACCACGACTGTGACGGGAATGACGAACGGCTGAATCAGGCTTTCCTCTTTCTTTTGGACTGGCCTGGCAACGGCACAAGCGAAGCCCTGTCTCGCCCCGCCAGGGCTTCGGCCGCCATTACCGTACCAGGGACTTTAACGACCTGGGGCATGTCAGCCGGTGCCCACGCGCCAAGGCGGCACATGCCTGAGACCGCCGGAGACGGCCGGCCTTGACGTTCGCCCGTACCCGAAACCAACACAAAAAAGCCTTTTAACGAGAGGCGCGGAGAGTGGCCCATATTAACAAGTCCAGTCCAAAAAACCATCTAGGTCTCAGAGAGAGAGAGAGCAGAGAGAACTGCATGATTTTATCCAGGCCCTGTAAGTAATAATTTTTTAATTTCATACACACACAGAAAGCTGGAGTGTCTGTGTGTGTGTGTCTGTGTGTGTGTATACTTACAGTGTCCAGGTGTGTGCGTTGATGCTTGGCGCGGTCGCTGGAGTTGCTGAAAGCTTTCTGGCAGCCAGGATGCTGGCACAGATAGGGCTTTTCCCCGGTGTGACTCCGCAAGTGGATCTTCAGATTCTCCAGGCGGGAGAAGGCCTTGTTGCAGCCTTCAAACTGACGCAGAAACCAGGCAGACAGAGAGAGACAGAAAGACAGACAGAGAAAGAATGACGGAGGGGGTGGTTTGGTAGAGGAGGTCAGAGACACAGAAAAAGTTATTGCATTACCTCTCCTGAATTTCTTCTACCACCATAATCCACCTTCTACCACAATAATCAACTCGACATTTCATCAAATAACAGGACAACAAGGATATATCATTTGTCCCAGCAGATACATTGTGATTGCAAAAGATGCTTTGAACTCACTTTAAGCAATTGGATGGTGACATATGAGAGTATGTGTGTGTGTGTGTGTGTGCTTGTTTGTTTACAACCTATACAATGTGTGTTGGGAGCCTAGCGTACACAGTAACTCATTTTCAATAATGCACAAGTGCTCAAGCGTGGATAAACAGCATTTACTGACTCCCCACTTATTCTTGCTGCTAAGCACTCTGTTAATGAGCCCCACAGATTCAATGGCTCCCTCATAATTCATGAGCAGTCATCTTAAACTTTCACCCTCCTCCCTCATAAAAGAGAAAGCCTCTGAAGAGAGCCATGTCGTTGTCCTCCACTGCTTCCTCCATACCATGAGCTCCAGCAAAGAGAAGAGGACCCATGGGGCTATTACTGGCTCAGCATGTTTGGTGTAGGAAGCACACTAACATATCCCTTACAGGTCAGCCTCGGCTCCATAAAGGGACTCGGCCACAGAGCGCCTGGCCACGCCGGACTGACATTAATATGAGCGTTTTAGCCAGGTTGCCATGGCGGTTTCCTCTGAAACAATGGGAGCCTTTGGGCCAGTGAGGAGCACACAGCAGAGCCCTTCCTGCATAATTACTTACCTGTTACCCTATCTCCTCATTCCACACACAAGCCCCCTCCTCCCCCCTTCAAACCCGACGCGGACGGCAGTGACCAATCAGGAGAGGCAAGACCATGAGAGGGGGTGGGGGATGTGCAGCCTGTCGGAGTGAAACCTGACATGGAAGCTCCTCCTTCTACTTTTGTTTGCTGACAGTTGTCGCGGCGGGTTTCTGTTACAGCGAAGGAACGGGGACGGCCATTCTTCTAATGGGCCCTTCATCTCTGCCGCGACTCAATGCTCCACCCGGGCCTCCTTCAGTTACTTGAAGGGCACTCTCTATTGACACCAGTCCATACAATAGGGGTGAAGGAAACATTAGCCCAGTATGTCGAAAGCAGGATTCAACCGACCTGGATTATGTTTGGATGTGCTGGTGTGAGAGAACTATCTGTGTGTGTGTGTGTGTACATGTGCATGTCCGTGTGTGTGTGTGTGTAAGCGCATCAGCACATGTCCAAAGTTAAGATCATTAAAAGATGGCAAACCAAACCATTTTCATGTTTCCTTTCAGTTGTGCTACATGAAACCAATGAAAGAACTAAGCATATAACAGCTGCATTTGTGTTACTCCACAACCAACACATCAATAGTAACACTGATACTCAGAAACACACTGTATCTGTGAATTCTGCGTTTTAAAAATGGCTGGTGAGTAGACTTATACCATGATGATCCGCCCACCCTAGAGCAAGAACACAGTAATGTGCTGACACAGACCAGCTTTAGAGGGCTTTGAAAACATCTAAAAGTGTCAGACCGCACAGTTAGAGCTCCAGCCGTATTATTATTTCAGGAGTCAGGAAAATCAAATGTACAGAACCAAGAAAATAGAGAACTTTTTAATAAAAATCTCATAAATGGGGGCCATCTATACTAATCTCAGCAGCCAAAACGTGGGCTGCAAATCTGAGTTCTGAAAACAAACAGAAACCTTATTGATGTACCAAAGCTGTGTATTTATCTATAGGAGGAAATAATCATTCTTTTATTGCTTGGTTAATCATGGTATAAATTAAATTTAATTTACAGGGACCACGGAGAACCCAATGTACAGAAAACTAACAGTTTACAACATTCTCTTTTCAACCCTTCAGCAGACTGTCAGTCTTGGACATACATTAGAATTCTGGGTCACATTACAAACCCACCAGTCAGTCTCTCTTAAGCATGCATCCAGTATTCCCTGAACAGTAAATCCATAAAGGTTAAAGTGCAAACCCAACACCATAAGTTCTACAAGTTTAAATAAAAACTGAAAAAAAAATCACAACTGAAGTCATATGACATACTAGTCATATGACAAGATGGGGTTGTTGTTTTTTTGTTTTTTTGTTGCCCTCAGGAATTAAAGGTAGAATTTCTAAAGCTCTGAACAAACATTACTCAGCAGTTATATTAAACTTAATGTTTTGAATGACAGTGTTATGTAGAATGGCTGTAGAATGAAAAATAATAAAAACAAAACATACTTACGGGAAATTAGTAAATAAAAACATTTAAGTGATACAAACTTCTGGCTCCTACTGTCCTTTCAACCAGTAATGATGAGCAGAATCTACCCTAGTCTGTGGTGTGGACGTGGTTGAGTGATGGCCAGATTAAGTTCTCTAACCACACTGGACAGCTCAGCCTTCTGTCCAGCCGCTTTGATATTATTTCTGAAAACAGTTTAGACACTAATCACATTAATTACTTTAAACATGTTTGCCTTTCCCTTTTGAACGCTTCAGCCGAAGGTAAACGGACTGATAAACCACACGAAGGGGAGAGCGCTGGCTAGAAGGGGAGGCCTTTTGACACCAGGTGATTTCTGGAATTGGCCCTCCAGCCTGTCAGCAAACACTGGGGTGACAGTTCATCCTGACAGGGGCCGTCAGAGTCACAGAGAGGATCATAATGGACAGATTGTGGCGTGGGCAGGCCGCGGGCGAGGTCGTGCATACAGTCATGGGCCTGAGGCTTGCATGGGAAATGAGTTGTGACTGGTGAGGAGAAATCCCGGCAGTTTGGCGGCTAAATGGCTACAGTGTGACGCTTCAACGGGCGGCTCATTAGCGTCATTGAGCCTAGTACTGCCCACGGGATGCCCAAAAACAAGTCGCCCATTATTGGCAGATGCTCGGAAAAGCTCCCCGAACGGATTGGCCGCTGACATCTCCGACAGGCTTCTGATGGAACACCGTGTGAAAAAATGGGAGGAGTGAATGAGGGAGGGAGAGAGAGAGAGAGACAGAAAGAGAGAGAGACAGAAAGAGCACTGGAGAGGAACAACGAGAAGCACTGGGGGTCTGGAGGCCTTTCCAGATCCGCTCAGTTCCACACCTACGACCCGTGTCGAGCCACAGGAAGCCTCTGTTCAATGTGCGTTTTGTAGGAGTCATATAGAGGCCATTTAAGCGAGAGAAAGTCAAAGGTCCCCTCAGCCTCTCTGCTGACATGGATGCCTTTGAAATCACACATACACCATTATGCGTTAATATACCCAATGTGCTGCTTTCAGCAGCCATACTTCCTGAGGGCAGAGGGCCTCCAATGGGATTACAAATGTTTGGCTGGTAACAAGCATTAAGTCCATTATAACTCATAATTAGTGGGCTTCGGGTAAACACAAAGGGTGTGCGAGACTTAACGAGCTCCATGATTTCAGCAGGGTTTGATGACTTTCCTGTAATGCACGAGGACACTTAAATTGCTTCAGCTCTCAAAAGGTTGAATACAGTGGGATTTTTTCCTGTGTGTGTGTGTGTGTGTGTGTACAAGAACAAGCAGAGGAAAAAAAATGGAAAAAGGAAAATTCTTTATCAAAAGCAGATCAAACCAATTTCTGCTGCTTGTAATGTTCCTACAAGTAAGAGAGGTTTCAGAGGTTTAAGGCTTGGTATTTTATATAGGATAACCTGTAAAGGAAAACCACTGACACTTCAGCCTGCCTCTCTGACTAGAGGAGCTGAAACGGCACGTTCAAACTGCAGGGCTGGGGAAACATATGCGTTTAATCTGCCTGCTTCCAAATGCCCCCTGGCAACCACAGCAAAGAGCAGAAAAACGTAAATGGATGAAATTATATCCATATGATTCAACGAGACAGCTAAGGAGAGACAGGTTTCTCATGCGCCTCGTCAGGGTACAAAATTAAACACAGCCTCGCTAAAACATTCACATTACATAGTTTACACATATCATTTCCACTTCCAAAACGGGACCCTCTTTAGCAGCCAACTTCATCTGTTGCGAATAGGCCTTAATTTGAATCAAAGATGCTGGTGCTCTGGGTGTGTATTTTTCAGCTGAAACTTTGTGTTTGGAGAGGAGATTAATTCACATGAACAGGCTTGGTTTGTCCAAAGCATTGCGTCGTCATCTTCCCTTTTCCCCCCATTTCACAATGTTTCCAATCGTTTTAGCAAGTATCATGACACGGCACAGATGAGACATGTGCGACTTGTGAACGTGCTCCAGATGGCACTCCAGAAGCCGTGTGATAGCTCGGCTGATAAATTGGCAGAGGAAGTAGTCGTGGAAGTAACCAGAGAAATTGCCCAGAAAAGTCTACTCTCTCTATCTTGCTCTCTCTCATGTGAGCCTTGTTAGGGCAGATTACGGCGGTGGATGGCACGCACTGAAAGGAAGCATCTTATGATGGCTAAATTGGCCATCTTGTGTAATTGTTCACCCGTCTCCTGTTTCGTATGACAGGACACTTATGGACGGAGATGTAGGAAGGAAAATCATATGACAGAATTTTTTTTTTTTTTTCAAACCCTGGCTATGGAAGCCTGGCATTGTCTGCCACTTGTGCTTTACAAAGCATGGGGAACCCGTATGTGTATGGGCCTTTATGGAAACACTTAACCTATGCGCAATTCTAGGGCTTGTGTTCAAATTGCTCCCAGCCTTTTGGTTCCACCCCGTGCCCACTGAAAAACGCGAGCTGCGATTTCCTCCTGACCCAAGCCCGGGCTTGTACGTGATCAGTGCCGCAGCTGGGTAAGAACAGAGGAGAGGAGGTCACCCAGGTAAAGGGTCTTGTCTCTCTTAATGGCAGAGCAAAGGTCAGCCATTACTGCCATTACTAAACTCTCTCTCTCTTCCTTTAGCTCTTAACCCTAAGCCCTTGTCTTCCAGTCGGACCGCCTCACCCATGACGGAAAGATCAGCATTTGATGGGCCATGGAGTCTACCTGTGCCGACTGACATGTTACATGTGTTTACTGTACTAAAAAACACACACACACACGCACACATACACACACACACACTGACACAAGTACCTATGATGGACTACAACAATAGTCTTCATTCTTTTACCTGTCTGGATTTTTGGATAGGATGGTTTATTTGCCAACTAGAGAAACTGGGAGAAGGAAGGCTGTTTACTGTAATATGTGCATGCATATTTAGGATGTGTGCATGAATTATTCAATATTCTCGGGACTGTACATTTTGGTGAAGAGAGTGCTTTGTTAATGGAATCGGCTAAGTGTCTGTCACTTCAGTAAAAGTCCATTCGCACATCTAGTCTAAGCATTTCTAATGGCTAATTAGATGGCATTAGACATCAATAGCACTGTTGCCATCACAATACGGTCAAAGCATTAATTATATACCCCTCTGTGAAACCTAAACCGTGGCGAAAACAGAGCGGAGGGACGCAATGAAAATCCTTAACATGATATGAGCTTCAAGCTTGTGACTAGAATGATGTTACTTTGTGCAAATCCAATGAGTGCACTAGTGTGACTGGCTTGGTGTGTGTGCACTAGTGTGACAAGTGTGTCAGGGACTGTGTGTTTAAGCTTGTGTTTGTTCATATCTGTGTGTGTTTGTGTGTGTGTGTTTGGGTGGATCAGTAAGCTTGCTTTGACACTCGAAGGCCAATCTGTCCGATGTTGCTCACTCACACCTGCTTGCTTTCACTCTGAGTGCTCCACTCCGCCATTCAAACCCAACTCGCCTTTAATCCACCCCTGCCCACGTCTCTCATCGCCGCATTCAGACGCCATAACGGCAGAAAAGAGGGGCCTGGCCACAGACCTTTTCTCTTCTGCTTTAGCACAATCTGCAGCCTATCTCCACAGACAGGGAACGTTCACCTGCCCCAGATCCCCAGAGAGTCTGTGCAGGATCCACATTCAGCTAAACAGACTGTGGATAGTAGTCTTTCACACAGTCCACACTCTGACAGACTGAGATGATATGAGGACTTAAAACAGAAAAATACAGAAACTATTGTCCAGTTTTACCATACATGAATTCAGCTTCTTCCTAGACCAAAAGCTTTATTTCCATGGATATTTTCATTGAGATTCTCTTTTTGCATTGGGTTCAATGTAAAGTCCCCATATGCAGTTGCATATGTTGATGTTGTTGTTATTACTGAGATCCCCCTTTAGTTGCCATTTTTTTTGTATTTTACACCAATATCTTAAATTCACAATAGTACAAATGGATTTGTTTACAAACCAAACAACAGCAGTGATCTTTTCTGAGGCACCATCATGACTAAGGTAATAAACACGATTTCATACAAAGGCTATTGCATGACAAAGTGTTGACGACTCGCAGGGAGCAAAGTTGCCATGGATGTTTTTGGCAAGTGTGCGGGTGCAAGTTTGATACTATTCTTACTATTACCATTGATTGTTTACCATCAAAATGAGTTTGAAGTTGTTATGTTTAAGTCAAATCTTCCATAGGCGGCCTTGTAGAGGGAATTGGCCCTATCTGCATAACATGCAAAATGAATTTGAAACAATCTAAAAACGTGGCATTTAAACTGGACGTACCCTGTCCTGAGGTGAACTGGCTTCTGACATAATGATCCTGAGCACTGTGCCTGACATTGCTTTGGCAAGCCACTGAGCTCTTGGGTGTTGGAAGCAAACCCACATGTGAGATAGAGTCCACTGGGCAATCATACTCCAAGAAAAAGCCTAAACATTATGCAGTCCATGGAATCAACATCCCAAGACCTCCTACCCAAGACCTCCCATGCATCCCCCACCCTCTCCCGCACACACACACACACACACTCACACACACACACACACACACACACTTACTCACTCACACACACACACTTACTCACTCACACACACACACACACACACACACACACACACACACACACACACTTACTCACTCACACACACACACACTCACACACACACACACACACACACACACACACACACACACACATACTTACTCACTCACACACACACACTCACACCTACACCTATACACATACAAAAAAGTACACTTTGGCACTGAAACACACACACACACACACACACACACATACAGACATATACACACACGCACAATAACAAGAATCTCATACTATTGTACACACACACACACAGCTGGCACACCACTGCTCTTCCACACAAAAGCCAGTTGACACAGCTGCGGCTCAGTCCCATGCCCATGCCAGGCCACTCTGTATCTGCAACGTGACAACAAATAAACATCCCTAAGACCCCCAGGCACTGCCAAGCCAAACACCTCCCAGCCAACCCTGGGCCTCGGCGACGTTTCGCAGAGACAAACACAAAAGGCGAAATTAGACAATAGGTCAAGATGGCAGAAGGCACTCAACGCCAGGGCCAGGAAGTGTGAAAGGCGAGAGGGCATTTGAGCAACGCTCCCCGCTGAAAACAAAACACGGATCGGCACTGCTGTGCGCTGGAGCGACGGCGCTGTTGGCTACTTGAGCCGTGCACTGCCAGGCCCAACCGTCCAATAAAACGTGTTGAAACCAAATTACGGTGGAGCCAGTCTGATTCTGCTGACCTCCGTTTGCCAAGGTTCTGTTTTCATTTCTTTGGTTTAGAGCATAGTTCCTGTCAAAGGGATACTATGACTTAAATTTTGCAATGTGGTAGACCGCATTCTCAGCATCAGTATGTCAGTCAGTATTCATTGCCTTTATTCTTGACTTTGCCACGCAGCTTAATGAAATCTCAAACTGCCTATGACTTTTTCTACAGGCGCGGCTCATGCGCTGGAAGGAATAAATCAAATCCACCCCGCTGTTGCTGCTGAAATTACATTATGAAAGGAACTAAATAAACAATAACCATCAATCAATTGAGAAAAATCGATATGCTCACATCATTTGTGATCACTCACGCGACCAGTCAATATTTACTGATAGACAATACGTAAGTTACCAGCATCCCAAAGGCAATCTATAACCCCCTCGAGCACTTGTCAACACCAGATCTCCAAGATGAGCTTCATAAGGTGTTACAGATTTTTTTAATGGCTTTTGTCATATAGTTGCATTGCTTTTAGATGAGATGTTGAAAACATTGATGATGGAATGAGTGTGTTATGATTCGTATTTCAATAGCTTTAATAAACACTGTTGCGCATGAAGGCAGTGATGTTTGTATTAGAAGTTTCCCAGTCAAAACCAACTTGTCAGCGGGGGGAAATGTGTCTCCTTCAACAGCTACCTCTGCACGTCACAGCTCTCCCTCTGTTCAAACTGTCACAACTGTGTGATATTCAGCTCAGCGTTTCTCATCACTTCTCATCACACTTGTGTTTACCTTACCAGCAACATGAGTCGGGCCCATGGCACTTACTGGACTCTCACTGTTGCCCAAGGAGCCCTCGGCCTTCGTCAGGAACCTACACTCGCACATGTAATACCCCCTTCCACCATCTGTGCACTAAATTGCCCATGACCTAGCTTAATTTCTGGCTCTTGTCTGTTAGTTTAAAATATGAAATTGGCTCATTTGTGACAGTGATTTGGGGATATTATTTGCCTTAGGAGGGGATGATGTGAAGTCAAGCTGAAAAGGCTGTACGTGCCACTTGCATGATTTCCATTGTTGGTGGAACCACAGCTGGCTAGGTTACCTTGCATTTGATTGAAACTCAGCCTTTAATACCATGACCAGAGTAAATATTTCGTGCTAATATCTAATCAAATATAAAGAGTACCAGAATGTACCAAATGTAAATCTGTATGGCATGTCTTGTCTGTGGAATAGATGGAAACAAACAAATAAAGCATTATCTGTCAACAGGAAGGGAAAATAAACATTATACTCTATTGTCTACTGAGGCTTTGTGAAATAAATTAAATAAAATGAGAGATTCCCAGACTTACTGCTGTCTTTTGCCTACAGTTGCAGGAAGGCAAAAAAACAGAACAGATTCTTTTCTCTGCCTGAAATCAGGATTTTGATATCTACAGTAATTCCACATTGCTGTGTCTCACAGGACCCTGGTTACAAAGAACAGAAATCTAGAGAGCAGCAAGCCAGTATCCAGAGTATGTTTAAGAAAAGTAAAAAAAAGCATTTCAAAACATTCAAATAGTCCATCTATATTTACGACATACCTCTGTGCACAATTAAACCCGAAATACCTTCAATTATGGGTTTTGACAAATGAGTGACTGAGCGAGTGGAATTTAAAACAGTAGGATGAGCAGAGGAAGGTTTCTGGGAATGTAGGCGAGGGACTGACAGACTTCTTCCCACTGAGTGGAGCAGGTCTGTGTTTTTCGGCGAAACCGCGCCGATGGATGTTTCTGCGGTAGACTCCCGAAACGCAACGGCCGAGTAAATGTGAGGACTTGACAATGTAAACAGACAAGAGCCTTCGGGGACTGTGGACAGCCTTTTTGGCCTGCGAGACATATTTTCGTGGGGAGCGATCTAATTGCCCTGTTGGATTCCAGCTGTGATTCAGCGTTACAGTGCAGGGTGTACTGCCAAGGCTCCGAAAGCGCGGCCCCAGAAAAAATGTGCCATAGCAGTTTCTCTCGAGAAAATCGCTGCACATTGCATTCCTATCAAATGACTTACTCTGCTTTACAATGTTCGTCACTATAACCACCATCCCCCTCTCTCACTCTTTCTTTCTATCTCTCTCTTTTTTCCTCTCTTTCAGTCTCTCATCACTTATAGCCTGCAACCACCTCAGACAGTGCTCCATCCATCTTTTGACTCAAGCGAGACAACGTTTGGACTGTTCAGCACTGGTACACCTACACTTTCCGGTTGGAGAAGTTTTTCCTGCGTGGCTTCGCTTAAGGGGACTCTGGTGTTCGGGCCACAGTCTGGCCCGCAGTGGAGACTGGGGTTTTAAGGCCAGTCGAGGCCTGGGATACGTGGAGTATAAAAGAGCCTCTTGTTTGAGTGTTTACTGAGAACAGGGTGGTAGTAGGGTGAGGCAGATGTGGGATTCTGGTGTGATCTTGTCGTTTGACAGCGCTACATCAATACCTCAACGAATCCTACCTGCACTGACTGAGCGATTTACTTCTCTGCTCACCACCATCCCATTGGCTCTCGCTTTCTCCCTCATGCACACGCTTGCACACGCTTACACACACACAGACACACACATACATTCACTTTCACAGTAGCTTCTGGGTCTCCTGTGTTAGTGGAAAAATCAGGTGTGGTACAAAGTTGTGGTGTTTTCGCTCTCAATTTATATGGTGCTACCTGATGATGACCCGAGCTGTGGGCTTTAAACCAACAACAAACCAACAGTCCCGTCTGAGAGGAGAGTTGCTGAGAAGGCCACCAATGACAGACTTAATTCACATCTTCTGTGGCAGGAAACCAGGTAACACAGCATTGCAACTTTAATGTCAACATTCAAGACAAAAAAAAACCAACAACCTCAAGGAAAATAAGTAGACCGTCTACACAAGACTGCTTGCTTGTTTTGACTACTAAAGAGTATTTTGACCTTCACATTTGATTAGGGATTTACCAGACACACCTTAATGAGCCCTACAAAAAGAAACGCTAATAGCTTTAGCCATTTACAGGCTAATAACCATATCCAGTCCGCGCAGCGATGCCTCAGAATGACTTTAATTGACAGGCCTTCCAGAGCAGGCCTTGTCCATGAGGCTCATGTTTCTCTTTAGCCTTGACATAACAGCAGGCAAAGTCCAAGTGCTTATTAGCTGGCCATAGGGAGCATGGCTTCTTTGTCCATATCTTGTATGATCGGTCTAAATTGGGTCCATTACCTCGTAGAGAAATCCCTTTGCACATGTAAGGCAGCGATCCCCAGCGAGTTCAAGAGGCCTTGATTTGCCCCGTCCCACAGAAAGGTCCCAGAGAACAAGAGCAAAAAAAAGACTTAAACATTAGTGAAATTTTGTCTTTTCTAGGTATTAGTAAGACGATACAGCCCACTCACAAGGTTAAACTGATTAAGGTTTTGGATTTGGGACAATTATGACACAATCTCAGTGCAATGCCCTATCAGCCTCAGTTAGAGCTCTCCGGTTTCAGATGCGAGACCATGATTAAATGTTAAGGACATTACGAACTCATAATATTGCATTCCAAGAAAATATAATTATTGTAAATCAGGCATTGATCTACCATGCTTTGATACCTGGTTACGCACATTACGACTCCTAAAACTGTATGTAAGGCCTGACAGGACCAGGAATTTGTCCCTTAACCCACTCATGTTGACCACCAGCTTACCCTTACACTACAAAATCCTTCAAAGACATTAGGACCCATAAAAATCATGAACCATAAAATAACAAGCAAAGATGTGATAATGCATAGATACAGAGGTGTTACAGAACTAAAATAATTAGTGAGAGAAACAGATAGAGCAGAGAGAAACACAAGGAAGAGAAAGAGCAAAGAAAGAGAAGAAGCAAGAAGAAGCGCAATGAGTGAAGAGAGGAGAGACAGAAGAGGGAAGAGTGAAGAATTCTAAGGGAGAGGAGAGGGAAAGGGAGGGAACGAGAGGAGAGGAGAGGAGAGGGGGAGACCGGACTGGATTGCATTACTGCACTGATTGACTGGAAACCTTTCATGACTTGACAAGAACTTGGCTTTGCTTATTCAACAAGGAAAACAAGCAAGATCCATGCATTCCCAGGCCTTTCATTCTTCTGACGCTTCCTGCCAGCAGTTTCATCACGCTAATTCATGGATCACATATGGTCTGTGTTGCTACGCTGTTAGCATGACCATGAACTGGCCGAGTGGCATGAAGGACCTGACAATGGCCATGGTTTACACAGTGAGTTTATAACGCAACAATAGGATGTTCCTCATTACACAATAGTTAGATCTGGTTGAACCATTATTAACTTCTGATTGGACAAGAGGCATTCTAAAAGAATGCCTCAGGAAAACAGTGGCCATCCTTTTGGATGGCCATCCAGTGGCCATCCAGTGGCCATCCGTTTGGGAAAACAGTGGGTATCCTTTTCCAACTCCACTCTCTGTCTTGTGTCATACCACTTAAATGGATGGAATAATGGAACAAAATGGTAGGGACTTTGTCCACATGTCTACAGAGTAAGATATCACTCCAAAAACAGCATTTCCAGCTAAAATGTGAGAAGGGAGTTGACAATGATGGAAGATATCCCAGGACGCTGGAGTATCCAGCTCTGATAAGGTAGATATTTGCCAAATCCAGTCCATGCAGCACTTTTCCTTCAAAATATATTCAATTCATTTTATCAGGCTATGAGATACTCCCAGTTTTTCTCTCCTGTCTCTATGTAAAATCGCCCTGACTTTTGCATGCAGTATCCATTTCTTAAACAGAGGACAGAAACCTCAATACCTCCTCACACATGTGAGATAGTATGTACAGAACTCCTGCTAAAAGACCCTGAGTTCCCCACCGTGAGGTAATGGAGAGCAATGTGTGTGTGTGTGTGTGTGTGTGTGTGTGTGTGTGTGTGTGTGTTTGTATGCGTGTGTGTGTGGTGTGGCGTGCAGGCATATGGCTTTCTCTTAATGCACTCCCCTGGCAGCAATAGGGGACTGACAGTGCTGATCTGCTCTCTATCAAAGTTCTCCAGAGAAGGTGTAGTGGCCTTGTTGCTGTTGCGGACCGTGCAGCCATGACTGCTCCTGGTGTTGTCCTTGCTGTTCCCAATACCTGGTAGCCTGAGTCTTCCCTGCGCCCCTGAAGGATGGCTGAAGCTAAGCCTTCCAGACCAGGCAGGATGTCAGCAGCTCGTTCTGGTGCAAACACATTAATATCAACGTCACTCAGTGGCCCGGCACCCAGACGGCTCTGATTTCAGCTGCCGTTCTGTTCCGACGAGGGGAAAAGTCGGCTCATGCTAACGCCAGGGCTAGCTTTCGCTTGCTCGCACACTCAAGGCCATGGGTTTTAATTAGCTAATGGGCACTCAGATGGCGTTTCATCTCCTGCATCTGTGTTGACGGCTCACAAAAGACTCCATTTACTGCAAACACACCATGTTGGCACACACCACAGCCGCATGGCTGTGCTCTCAGGCCTCAAGGGCTGCCTGAGCTCATGTCCAAAAAACAGTCTAATAAATCTTAATATATATATAGGTTTGCTAAAAGGAAATTATGTGATTTATGTTTTATGTTATGTTTTTTCCTTTTTTTCTTTTTTAAGCCAGCAGCCTTGAGGTCCAGAATACCCAACTTTCCCTGAAAGAATGCTCTCAGTTTTTTGAGTGTGGGAATTGAGAAATGTGCAACTTCGAAGTTCTCAAGATAATGAGATTATGAATTTATTTTGCTGAATTGTTTTTCAACAAAATAAAGTTACTTTTTATGTCACAAGTCTGTTTACAATGTTCCCAAATGATTTTAATTATCTACAATAATTGCTTTCATCAACTTTCATCAATAGCAGAAACCAGCATAAAATAGGTAAACAGGCGTAAGCCCAAACTTTTATAAAATAAGACGGACCTTATTGGAAAACTTATAAAGACAACCCACTCTATAAAATGATTATTGAGGGATTATTACTAAAGGTTGTTTGATGATTAAAATCCAACTAGGCTTAAAGTTTATGAGGAACAGACAATCTTTAAACATTCTGAAAATCTCCTCACCATGTATAAGTAAAAAAATCTTCAAAAGTTCTTCAAAAAACCTATTCAGTAATTACTAACAGCAGCAAGAGTTTGGATATACTGTCTGGGCAGCCCTTCAAACCTGTGAAATGAAATCAACTCTTCCACCTCAGACAGCTGAGACAGACAAAAAACATGGTGGAATTTACTTCCATAAATACCAGTGTGTTTTCAATACAGCCAAGAGTAGCAAGACTCCGGACATTGCATGAAGTGACTCACTCAGCCACCTCACTCACACTGACTGTGCTACGGTCCCTCCTAGACAGGGGCCGAGCAACTGATAGAGAGATCGCATTGTGTACATGAGTGTCCAAGGAAGTTTCAGGGTTGGGAGGTCAGCTGATCGGAGACATCAAATCCACGGGGTTTGATTCAAATAAACCAGGAGGATATCAAAGCCCTGTGACAGTAACTACGGCTATGTTCATGGGATATATTTTTAATATTAATGCAGACAAGAGGAAAAAAATGCAATAAACTAAAACAACACTCGAATGAGGCATGAAACACAACAGGATATTGCAGTGAGATTATGTAGTTTCCTTTTAACTGCGTGGCCCTCCCCGCTCCAACTACCACAAAACAGCCCGCGGTGCTTATTAATTGGCCGAGCGGTCTGAAAGTGCCTTGCAAAAAAAAACCCCTCTTACCGGACGGTTCGTTTTAAGTCTGGAGAGCTCAATGTTTACAGATGGAGCAGAGGCATTTTATGTGCAGCGGGCGGAATTGAACACAGCCAGGTACAGATAGTGACAGGTTCGGAGTCGGGTACTTCTTGTGTTGTGATAATGACTTTTTCCTGCCAAAGCACAGCGTGAAGGCAAAATGCTGTGCAGCTGGGACATAAGAGTGTGCGGAGGTTATAGTGTGTGTGTGTGTGTGTATGTGTGTGTGTGTGTATGTATGTGTGTGTGACTGAGTGAGAGAGGGAGAGAGAGAGAGAGAGAGAGAGAGAGAGAGAGAGTGTGTCTGCATGGAGTGGGGGAGTAGTAGAGTGTTATGTTTTGATGGGGGGGAGGCAGGGAGGATCTTGTCTCAAGAGTGCTCACTGGAATCTGCTGTTGGAAAGCTAATAAAGGGATTAGGCTGGTTTTCTGGAGCATTTGGTCCTAAATCAAAACGTCTCATCTGTTTCCTCTGCTCAAATAGCTGGAATGCCAGCGTGCCTTTGTCTATTGCGCGGTGCCATTGAGGCAGTGAGTGAGCGCCGCTCAAAAAGCCTCTTCCTGTCCGGGCCATAAAAAGACACTGACTCCATAGCTCAGCTCAGAAGAAGAGGAAGAAGAAAGAGAAAAAAAAAGAAATAGAAAAAGAAGAATCTTCTCCTTGACTAAAAGGAAGTAGCACTCAACAACCCCATACAATCCCCGGCACATTGTAACAATTCCGACATAAGCTTAACTAATGGCTCTAGATGCTTCTACCTCACAGCTTTCCATAATTGTAACAAATCTGGCCGCTTTGATATAGGAACCAAGTGCACCAATCAGATTCATCACACGACACAGAAACGAGTAAATACTTCCATCGGTTCACTGGCACAGCAGTAGCCCATTCCTGGCAACAATTTCACAATAATTCTTGTAAAGGCATAATTGTATGTATGTGTGTGTGTGTGTATGAGTCTGTAAATGAGTGTGTGTGTGTGTGTGCGTTAAGTTATTCTTGAGGTATAGCCATCGCAGTCCAGATCCATTCAGAGTTTGGAAACATATTCCAGCGTCTCATCTCGGCTACAGTGAGCTGATTTGTTCCTTTGTCAGCATCTGGTAAGCATCTCCCATTTAGAAAAAAAGGCATTTGTTTGTAGAACTGTGACACCAGGGCTGGATCTCGAAACACACCCAGAGAAAAGCAGCAAGACCAGAGAAAGATCTTTCTACACAGCCAATAGTGAGAAGAAGAAGAAGGAGGAGGAGGAGGAGAAGAAGGAAAAAAATACAAACAAATATCGTGTTATATACACTGCGAACACTGAAATAACAAAGCCAGCGAATGGACCACAAATACAAGACAATTATTTCCAGAACCTAACAGAGTGTGTCACAATGTGAGAAGTACCAAAAAGCTATTACACAAACACACACACACACTCACACATACACTTAAACACACCCACACACACACAGACACACACACACACACACACACACACACACACACACACACACACACACACACACATACACATGGCACAGTGGGGTCTTCATACAAACAGAGAGAGCTCAGCACAGGCCCAATCAAACAAACTGAAACTTGAAGGTATAGATAATGTACATATAGCTTTTTGCCTGGATCTGATCAGGATGAGATGACTTAGGTCATCTGAGGTGGTTGAACATAAGGGGGATATTTTATAGAAGCGTATTTCAAAGAAATATGTTTAAGAACGACTGCAGGACCTCCTAACCCCCCCCCCCCCCCCAATAATTGGACAGTAGTCTTGGAGATGAAGCAGAATATAGCTAACAAGAACTGAAACATTCTTTGCATTGGGCAAAAAGGGAATTAGATAATAGACCCCTATCATTTTTTTCCTTGGACTTTTTGGCTTGGCCAAAAAAGTCAATTCACTTAATACTTGCGGGACAGCTAAACATTTAAACCTCCCATTTAAAGGGATCAAGTGTATGCATTGTTTGCTTATACTATCCAGATGTGTCGGGTTTTGCAGATCTTGAAAAAATGGAGAGAGAGAGAAAAAATACAAGAGCTTGTGAAAATAAATATGGTTTCACCCTACACAAATTGTGGACTAATTGTGTATTTGGACTGACTCTTTCACAGAGTTTGAGGGTTTTTTTCCATCGAGTTGGGAGTCTAGAAGAGAAAGACAGTTTGACATTGATTATTGTGTTGACTCGTGGAATTTGAGAGTCCTACCTGGATGAATTGAGTTTCAGCACTGTTTCTTATTTACACAGCCAGAAGCTACAGGTCCAATTAAGTTCCTTAATTCTTCAATAGAAAGCGTATTTAAACCTGACATGGCTGTGGAAAATATGAGTGGAAAAAAAAAATCTCTACAACATTTTTCTTGTTTCTTTTAGCAGGATGAAAAAACAATCCTGTGGTCCAAAGGAACTGATTCAGAAACAATGCTCACACACACACACACACACTCACACACACAGCTTATTAAAGCACAAACTCTCTAGGCAAAAGTGCTAGAGCTCATGACGATGTTTAACTGCATGCCTTTCACTCTGCCAAAACATCGTACTGTTGGACCTCACCATCAAGGCTGTTTACTTAAGACAAAAATCCAACAAAAGAAGGCACCGAACTACCACAGGCAGAACCTCAGGCTCGTTTGCAAATGATGCATATTGGGGATGACAATGTACATCTGGACCCTTTGACTGAGTGACACCAATCAAAATAGGTGGTCTGGCTCCATTTTAGAGGGGTCTGCTTTCATAATAAGGCCAACCATTGAGTCAAACCACAACCGAGTTGATGACTCTGCTATTACCATGAAATACGAATATTCAAAAAAATCCCTCACTGAGAATTTGATCTCTATTATTTTATAGTGAGTGCTTATGAAATTAGAGGAGTGACTGGGTTGTTTTTGTGTGTGGGGGGGTGGTGTTTCTTTTCCCCATACTGGCGTGTGTTTGAGGCGTTAGAGGAGAACTCACCATGCACTTGTTGGGCTTCTCCCCAGAGTGGACTCTCATGTGGATGAGGAGCTTGTAGCGGGCGTTAAAGGGCTTGTAGCGGCGGATGCAGCCAGCCCAGAAGCAGGTGAAGTCCTCGCCCTTGCGCTGGTCAATGTGCACCTTCTCGATGTGCCTCACCAGCTCCTCCTGCTGCTCGTAGGCGGCGCTGCAGTCGATCCAACGGCATAGCTGCTTGTCCCCGAACGCCGCGTCCTCCCTCTCCCCACCACCGCAGGTGGGGGTAACGGCGGAGGTGGCAGCTCCGCCGTGCTGGCCCACCAAGCCCGGGGGTTTGGGCGTGGGCCCCAGGGCTGAGCTCACAGCCGACTGGCCCTGGAGGTGAAGCAGAGCCCCCGGACTGGTGCCCACATACTGGTGCAGGTGGTAGGGAGGAGGCATGGTTGGGCGTGAGGGCGCGGCATGGGAATGGTGGTGGTGGTGGTGATGGTGGGGGTGCCGGGGGGTCTGCTGATGGTGGCCGCGGGTCGTCAGCTGGTGTTGGTGGAGGTGGTGGTGGTGAAGGTAATGCTGGTGAAAGAGCTCGTCATCATTGCCGGGAGAGAAATCGTCCAGTGGCTCCTGTTTCAATGCTGCTCCAGTGCTACTGCTTCCACCTCCACCTCCACCTCCTCCGCTGCCGGCTCTCTGGCAGCCCTCGAGTAGAGAGCCAGCATCTCCACCGTGCTGCTGCTGTTGGAGGCCTGCTCCACCCATAAGGGCCCCGGCACCAACCCCCATCAACAGGCCCAGGTCCTCTACCCCACCGCCACCACCCCCACCGCCTTGCTGCATGGGCTCTGGCTCCACCGACGATGCTGCGGACGAGGAGGACGAGGAGGAGGACACGGACAAAGAGGAGGAGGAGGAGGAGGAGGAGGAAGAGGAGGAGGTGGCGGTGGAAGAGAGAGCCAGCAGGCAGGTGGCAGGCGAGGGCAGCTGGCAGCTCTCCTGCAGGGGCCGGGGGCTGGACGCTAGAGGCAGGGCCTGGGACAGATGGGCCGGCTTTAGGGGGCCCGAGCGGAAGCCCGTCACAGAGGAGGAGGAGGCGGAGGAGATGGAGGGGGAAGAAGTGGAGGACGTGGCGCAGCAGGGCGGCGAGGGGTTGTTGGCGACGGTGCGCAGGCCGTTGACGCAGGCCACCACGGACATCTGTGAGGAGCAGATGATGGCGGTGATATCAATCCCCTCGCTGGTAGCGGCGGTGACGGCTGCAGTTGCGGCGTCGGACTGGGAGGCCCCCGACAGGCAGCGTCTCTTCAGGCTGCTGGCGTGGTGGAGTCGTGGTGACGGACGCATGCCGCCCAGAGACAAAGCCAGCGGGGCGGAGCCATCTTCATTATTAAACGGGTACACAGCTGTCGCTGTGGCTGCTGCTGCCGCTGACAATGACGCTGCCACTGATGCTGCTGCTGCAGCCGCCGCAGTGGCCGCTGACACTGACCCGCTCACAGCTCCTGCCGGCAGGCTGCCCGTGTGTGTGCGGTGCAGAGAGTCCATCTTGCCGGCGACACTTCCAGCTGAGTGGGAAGGCCCCCGTCCTCCTCCTGCCCCCATTCCTCCTCTCCCACTGCCGCTGACACCAAACGGGGACTGTGGAGAGGGTGAGAGCCCCATGGCTGAGACAGTCTTGTATCCCAGGGAAGCCTCCTCTTTGACGGGGTAGGTGAGACCCAGAGATCCCCTGGCCCCGCTGTTTAAGCCTCCACCTCCACCTCCGGGGGAGTCCAGAGAGGAGGGCGAGGCGAGGTTCCGCTGAAAGCTGGAAGACCTGCACAGACACAGAGGAGTGGAAAGGAAGGGGAATATGAGGGAATATCAGCGAGAAAACAGTGAAAGAGGTTGGGGGGGGTGAGATGAAGGGATAGAGAGGGGAGAGAGAGAGGGGGAGGAGAATCTGAGTATTATTAGCTGTCAGCTGCTGATAGATAAAGGTTGAGGCCATCAAGGGGCAGTTGGGGTTGGGGGGTTGAGGGTTGGGGTAGTGGGAGGTTTGAGGGTTGGGGGGTGTCCGCCAAGTGGCTCTTCCCACAAGCGAGAGGCTCATCCAGACTCTACCTAAACAGGAGGTGCTCTGTGCTGCAAGGGCACTGGCAGTCAAACAACACTCTTCCCTGATGCCTGCACACACTCACACACACACACACACACACTCACTCACCCACACACTCACATACACCTCATCTAATGCAGTCAGTAAGACTGAAAACAACAAAAACACATATTAAATCCTTCATACAGTGTTTTTTAAAGCCTTCCCTAGTGTGCTGCACATATTTGTGTGTGTGTGTGTGTGTGTGTGTGTGTGTGTGTGTATTTGAATGTCTCTGAATGAATGTCTTTATGTGCGTCTGTGTGTATATAGACAATAACTTCTTCCCAAAGGAAATCCCAAGAGACGCGTGCTTTCTTTTCTCCCGTTTTCATCATTTGGCGTTAATTGCTCCCTCACAGACGCTACCCACTCTCACTGGTACAGGGACATCATGCATTACTGACACTGAAGGCCATTTGGCCATGGACAGATATGAATGGGCATTTATGGGCAGGACAGGCGCAGCACGGATATGGAGGCTCCGCCAGCTTGGTTGCCTGACAGCCTTTGATGACACAAAAAAAGGGGGTTAAATCCAAGCTGGGTATCTGGGCCTGAGCTGAGCAACAGTCACCTGGTACACCAGAGTTTGGAGTGGGGGAGGGGGGTGGGGGTTTGACGTGGGGGAGGGATGTGTATAATACTCGTCATTCTTGTGGGAATCGCTGGACGGCTGAATGGAGGGGAGGTCATGTTTCCCTGTGCGTCGCTGTGATCTCCACCATAATAATTCCTGTCAGTTCGCTCATTATGGATTTTGTTGCGAAGGTCCTGAGTGATGTGGGAAGGGCCCCCTCTGTCTGCGATGTCTGTGAGGGGTTCATCTTTTAGACCCCCCCCCCCCCCCCGAATCTTTCCCTTCCCCTTCCGTTCACTGCACACTGCACAGCCAAAAAAACAACCATCAGCACACCACTTCAACCAACCCTTACTTCATTTTCCTTTTCAATATTTTAATTATTACTATAATTATTACTTTAATACAAAAAAGTCTCACAAAGACTTGAGGGTTTCATTTCATCACCTCTGTTTCCTCTTTGGCTCTTAGCATGACACTGAGACATAGCAGAAGATGTGGATGTCAGACAGACATAAAATCAGCCACGTTTGCCTTTCTTCACACAGACGCATGCATGACTCGAATGGTTGCTATTAACTCAGCGAGGCTACAGCAGGAATAGCCACGCCACGCCATGCCACATTTTTTCCCCGGTGACTTCTGAACATTAGCTAATGGAATCCCACAGCCGATGAATGCCATGATTCATTTGATTGACTTTTTCACAGAAGAATTAAATTCAGACATTCAGCCGAGGGCAAACTGCCAACCATTCCACCAGACCACAAACGCTGAAGTCATATTCTGCCAAATGGAGGCTTCAGAGTTAGTCATGTTTTATATTGCACCTTGAGCACCCAGACATTTATTAGGCTGTGACAAGAATGCATTATCTAGCATTTTGTGTGGGCGTACACTTTTACTTAGAACTTACTCACATTAGCTTTACAGAATCATAAAATTGAACGTGTTAACTTATGATGAGCCTGTAAGTACTCTGAGAAATAAACACCTGTATTAAAGGTTTTATGATGAATTAAACTCTCCATTATGGTATTTTTCCCCACGTATAAGGTCAGTTTTAAAAGATTTTTTTTAAAAATCAGGTGTGCGAATCCTTTTCACAGCATTAAAAACTTGGAAAGAAAGAAAGAAGCACTTCTAGCAGCCTTGGACAGAAATGTCTGTTTCACTCAAACAACACATACCTGTGGTGAATGTGTCAGTGCATACCTTTGTCAGTGCATACCTTTGTTTGTGTCCAAGGTTGGGGGGATGGGGGGTCTTATTCAATCATGTGTGTATGTGTGTCTATTTGTAGGCATGTAAATGTATTTGTGTATAACAAGATGACATCTAACTATGGAAGAAAATTGTCCAATATCTGTCCTTTATCAAGCATTCAGTGCTGCTGATCAACCCCTGCTGTGTCTGTGCCTACCATGTGGTCTCTAGAATACATTACCTGGCTTCAGCAGGGTGCTGCTGGCCCTCCTGGGCAAGGAGGTTCTGTGTTGGTGGGTTGCAGTGGGCACTGTGCTGGTATTGGCCAGTCTGCCCACACCGTACCAGGCTGCCCTCGTCGCCTGACAGCTCGAGCCCGTTCCCCTTCTCAAGGCAGAACGTGCTACATCCTCCATTCACTGAAACACACAGATTGTATCACCATTACACACAGATGAAGTCGTCTGCCACAGTGGGCTCCCTCAAGACTTCTGCTACTTGTCAGGCAATAGAAACATAGTCAGATTCTGTACAAATCTACAGTGAATACAGGATGAAATAAACATCATCTGAATGACACAAACAAGGAATAAAGTTTGACTAAAGTTTGATTGCTATGTTGTTTTGGTTCTATCTTTGCGCATTTTGTTGTCTAACCCTTGGGTATTTCACTGTTTATGCTTCAAACTGTTATTTTTTGGGGGGTTTTATTGTAGCTTTATGCAGTTCACAGAGGCCATGTTTTATGTGAAAACAATCCACTAGTTGGGGATCCAAGAAAAGGCAGGCTGCTTTAACACCAAGTTATTTAACCTCTGCCACATGGGCAGCTCACCCAAGCCAAACAAATGGAGACAAATGTAACGAAGCCCGCTAATGCTTCAGACAGATACACACGAGGAGCAGCTGCGCTCGCAACAGCGGAAAAGTCCTTCCTGCTGTTCTGGACCTCAGCAAAGAGACCCATCATTAGAAGACAATTACGCCATTAAAAATAAATATCTCAAAACGATGGAGTACCACATGAAATGCATCCAGGACGTTTGCCTTTAGGATCACTGTGCTTGTCCTTTGCTTCAATAACATTATTGGGAATGGGGTGGTGGGGAATTTTTGCTGTCCTGGTGTTTATCAAGTATGATGAGATGGACTTGGCCATGGGAGAGCATATTTGGAAGGTAATCCAGCTCAGCCCAGAGGGACCTGTTTGGATGGAGATGTTTATCCATGGAATATTTAAACCAATGCATATTGGAACCATGAAAGGAAACTATTCTTCCTTTTTTGCCTCAATTATTACATGATTTCTCTGCCAATGGGTAATTTTTACAAATTAGTTTTTTTGTGGAAAAACACTATTTTAGAGATGACCTAAGTATGTCAAAGACCCTTTTGTAATAATTATTGGGCACCAAAATATGTGTGCGGAACACAGTTCTGGCATATGTGTTAATCTGTTTTGTAATGGCAGTGATGCAGATAAAGCGGTGAGTCGTGCTGTATGAGGAAACTCTTCCTGGAGGAAAGTCGACACTCACTGGTCCGAGTGTAGGCGAGCAGCCGTATGTTATTTCCAGTCCTCATAACTCAATTTCTGAAATCTAATTTGCTCGCCCTGATGTTATTAATGATATTACAACACCCAACGATTTTTTTTTATCAAAACCGGCACCCAAACATTTGGCATCTAATATAGAATTGGAAACGAACGTTAAACAAAGGCAGAGAGGTAAACCCTGAACACAGAATTGTGAAATGGGATTTAGAGGAGGAAAGCACACGATTTGAGACTGTCCATTTTCAGGTGCAATGCCAACATACAACTTCAAGTGGCCAGACACTACACAAACACAAAAAAAATAGCACAAAGTGCATGCACACACACGCATACACACACACACACACACACAAAAGAGAGATATGGAGTTGAATATTTTCCAGAATAGTAATACTAAAAGATATTTATACTTGAGATGGGCTGGGCCATTCAGCATTTCACTTTCACATTGCATTGCATATCCCAGCATCCCTGGAGAGGCGGGATGCAGCAGGGAAGAATGTGTGATGAGGAAGCGGACAGAAGGAGGGGTCGACTGGACAAACACATGAGTAAAGGCTGAGGCAAGGGAGGTTAGATATCACAGTAACATGACTCATTCGGGTCAAATGGGCAAAATACTCAGGATGGAAAAAGTATCTATCAGAGAAAAAAAGGAACGTGTCTGTGTTAGCATTCAGAAGCGCAAAAAACAGCCTCTGGAAGGGCCTTCACAGAAAGCTGTCTACTTCAGTGGAATAGTTTTAATTAATAAATTGCTGTTAATCATTTAGTGGTTATTTCACTCTCCTTTCCCCTTTTTCTTCCTTTTATCATTATATTTCACTTTCAATCTTTCTTTATTTGTCTTCCATTCTTTTTCCCCTTCTTTTGCTTTCTTTCTTTTGGCTGAGGTTCATCACATTTGGACTGTCAGACTGTGTTTGTGTGCAGCATTGAGCCTTTTTGACTCTAGGCCAAGGGTTTGTTGCTTCATCTGGAAAAGGCATGGACGTTCAGAGCGATACTGACATTCAGTGGGACATGGCCTTGCACTGAATACATCAACACTGATGGCACTGTCAATCCGCAGTCTTCTGGGTTGTGTTACCTATGAGCGCAAAATGTCAAATATCACCTGAAAAGACCCCTGGCATACCTGGGCTATGAACCGATTCACAAGAAAGCCCTTTTTGTCCAAAACACTGAAACTCTTTTGTCGTGGCCTTACAATGTGCTCTCTCAGAAATAAATGTAAACACATGATTCATCAGACCACTAATCAAATGCAAATTGTCGATCAGAAATGGGGGGATTGTTTGTCTCTACCACACTTGTGTAGGGCATACACTGCAGAGACTGAACCTCAAAGATGAATGATAAAAACACAAGCCAACTCACATAAGCAGACATGTAGTAACAGACATTTCTCATAGACTAAACTGATATTCATCTCTATCTGATAGACCAACAATGACTAAATTCCAATGTCATCCCTAATCCTAATTCTAATCCCTGCACCCTCAAAGATTTAACTGGCATGAATAAGACAGTCAGGAGGTCAAATTATGCCATTTCAAAGAGACATCTGATGTGAATCCATTCATAGCTCTGTTGTTTGAGGTCACCTAGCGCTGTCTGTAGGAAAGAGAAAGAGAAAATTTGATACTACATAGACATAGGGCATTGGTAAATGAAAGTAAAAGTGAGATTTTTTTTAAAAGTGAGAGTGCCCCATTCAGTTAGTGTTAGCTATTCAGTCTATGTTGTAATAAATTTTCTCATTCTTTTTCCAACCGACAGCACTTGGTAACCTCAAACAACAGGTCTATGGAAGTCTTTTGGGGGTCAGGGCTTAGGGTTAGTGGAGTACTGAAATTCATCCAGTAAGACTAAGTGAGGTGAACTACACTCCCTCAACAATTTGAATGACTGACTGAAATGGCCCTAAATATTTTCTAAAAATCCCTATCCTTGGAGAGTAATAGAATGGTTTCATGCATTGCAACCTGTCTCCCAAGAGTGAGTGGTCCAGTTAAGACAGCATCTCGTCCAAAGGCCCTATGCTTTGCTACATGGACCGTGAGTTTATGATTTAAAGCCCTGCTACATTAACAGAATTAGTCATGGCTGGGCAGAAAAAGGCGCTCGCTCGGACATATGGTGGCTTGGCCAGAGCCCAGCAGTGAATTTGGTTTATATTGAATGTGCCACGGTAATGCAGCATTGAATATTTCATTGGGAGATGTTGTGTGTGTCGCAGGCTTGCTCCAGGAGGTGGGAGCCTGCGAAAGCTCCGCTGACTGACGTGCAGAACAGAGAAGTACCGTGGCAGAGAGTGAGTGGAACCAGCGACGAGTGGTGAGGCAAGAGGTTAGGTTCTGGTGGTTCTGCTCCAACGCTAGGCTGACAAATTCTCCATGCGCTAGCGTACAGCACCACTAGGCCCCCGCAGGGGACACAAACAGGGGACAATGGGTGGTCCCAATTACCTTGGCGAGGCTGCAGTGTGCTGCTTTATCAAAAACACCTTCACCTGCGGTACCTCAGTTGGACTGCTCTAACACGTCCCAGTCCTGCCTGCCTGTGGTACTGCCAGCCTCTCATGCGTGAATCTCTTTTCTCCAACCCCAAAACAAGCGTCATGACGCAGGACCTAATCGTAAGCAGTCCACAAAGGTCAGGCAGATTTTTCCAAAACTGACCCCTACGGCAAACTCACCGCTCTCGCCTCCCACCTCCTCCCCATCACACAAGAGAGAGACATTGGTCGGCCTGCACTCGTTCTGTTCACAGGGCTATTGGGGCCCTGACAGAGCTGGGCGTGAGATCAGGGGGAGAGAGTGGCGGCGAGCGCGTGCCAGAATCACCTGGAGCAAACTGACTGCGGTGGAAGCAACGGCTGCAGAGTACGAGGAGGAGGAGGAGGAGGAGGAGGTCTGCACGGCACAGATGTGCTGGCTCCCTGCACATAAACAGCACTGATGTCAGCATATAAGATAAAAGACAGAGCTGAAAAGAAGGCCTCCATTGTTATCCACTACAAATAACAAAAAAAAAGTTGAGACAGGCAAAGGAGTGTGTGGTTGTGTGTATGTGTGTATGTGTGTGTGTGTGTGGGGGGGGGGGGGGGAGGGGTTGCATAGGAGAAGCCCTGAGAAGCCCTCTCTGCTCAACTCTCTATCAGCCTCGTGTCTGTCCGCACCTCTGCACAATTACACTCCAAGTGTGAGAGGTGGAACTGATCAAGGATTGATGGTGATAAGGTCAAACTACTGGAGCACCACAGGAAGACAGATTAGGGTGAAGATAAATGGAGCCGAGAGAGAAACGAAGACAAGATGATTGTGTTTTTCACAGATTCATTTTGAACACTCTCCTTGAGTTTCTGTGATTTCCCATAGAATTCTACAGCATACAATATCGCATTATACTACAGTGTAGTAGGTTAGACTAGACATTTTTGGAACAAACACGAGGACTTTGTGATTTAAAGCACTCAGTAGACATACACTCACACTCTCTCTCTCACATACACACACACACACTCTCCTCTTCTTTTTCTTCCTCTCTTACACATATACGCAACATATCTTCCAGACACAGATTCCAGATGTCCAGACAAATGTTTTGTATTTCCTATTTGTTAGGCCATTCTCCACATTCAAATTAAAATATAGTGCTTGATGTTTTATCATACTAACGAGATAAACAAGTCCTTATTTTTAAAAATCCTATCAGCCTTTGCTCTATTTTGCAGTGTAAAATGTATGATGGTGGGAATGAAAATCCAAACCTGTTCCATTACACAGCACAGTCTTCTTTCATCACATGATTGCTGGGTGCCATCCTATTCTTCTCTTCTTCACACTCTATTCCCTCTTCTTCTTCTTCTTCTTTCCATCTCACTCTATCCCTTTCTTTCATACACATTTTCATCTCTCTCTCTCTCTCCCTCTTCCTAATTCCTCACTCCTTACACTCCCACTCCACCCTCAAAGCATTCACTCATTAACCACTCAACAACTACTTTATAGTTCTATTTAATTTATAGTCATTCATATTAACTTTATTAATTACTAATAACCAATTACTAACTGCAGTTATTCACTACAGTGCATGATGTAGTGGATGAAAAGAAATTCTAAACATAGTCTATTTCTCCTCCCCTCTCAAACCATCTTCTCCTCTCACATAATTTCTCTTAACCTCAGTTTCTTTCACTCTGTCTTTCTCTCTCATTCTTCCTCTCTTTCTCCCTCTCCTCTTCCTCCTCCTCCTCTCTCTCTGCCCGTCTGTAGGACATGAGTGCCCCTGCATCTGATGAGCAGATGGTCGGGGCGTTATTAGGTGTAATTGGTGGTAATCTCAGGTGATTTTTTATTTCGGTGACACTTCATTTTCTATAATTCTCGCTTCTGCCTTTTAAGTCACCTAAGCGCTGTGTTAAGTGGCGGACAGAGAGCGCCGCTTGTGCCAGTGTTTAATGTTTTCAAGTCTTTCGAGATGCCGGCAACGAGAAGCAGATGTGACCCGAACCAGGCCGGCCAGCCGTAAGCTCAGGCAGCCGGTAACCCCCCTCCTACCACAACCCACACCCCTGTGCACACACACCCTTCTCACCCCTACCCCCTCGCTGAAGAAGTACAGTAGAGAGAGAGAAGAGAGAGAGAGCGTCGTTTCTCTCCGCGAGGGATGTTGTGGCCCCGATGCACGTCAAACATCTGAACGAGGTATGACAAGTTGCCAAAGCCACAACACAGGCGCAGCTGGAAATCTGCTATGACACTGCGAGCTCAGAAGAGTCTTGGCTGCACCAATCACATCACTAATGCTCCATACACCGCATAATAATCAGCTGTAATTCGCACACTTCTTCCCTCGACCTACTGGCCTGTCTCAACAAACACGGTGAGCCATCGGCCACAAATATGGAGGTTGGGAGACTTCTGGGGGATTTACTGTCTCTCTCTCTCTCTTTTTTTTGTATCCCTCGCTCCCTCTCTCTCTTTCTCTATTTCATTCTTCCTTAACACGACTTTTCGTCCGGTGTGCAGATGTTGTGTATTACAGTGGAAACCCTTTTCCCTGTTTAAATCTCATAACTCATGTCTATATTTGTGTCTGTGCACAGGCCCGGAACTTATTTGTTTGCTTAGTAATGGATGTATGATTGAAAACCTGCGGGCACAAGAAAATGAAAAATAACAAAGTCTCAGGAAAGGCTCCTTTAAACAGGTGCCTCACGGAAAGAGAGGGGGGACTGGGGGAAGGGAGGAGAAATTTGAATTAAATTAGGAGGACAGAGATGTCTCTGTTTTTGTTACAGGATTACCCTGGTACCACCAGACATGGGGTTGGGCGTTGGGGGTTGGGGTGTTTGTGGGGTGAAATCGGTTGGTTATGGCAGATTTTGTCCATGGTCAAACAGCCAGCAACCATGAGCTGAATTTTCACTAAGCTGCACATCTCAGAAAACAGAATAATCGTAACCTGAGAAATATTTGCAATGGAGTAGTAAGTGATTTACACATTTATCTATTTCTCTTTGAGTTCAGTCGGCTCTTTATGCCATTGTTTCGACAATATTACTGTACATCTCGAGAATACAAAACAAGGGAGGAATTGAATGCTATCTCAGAATGAAAAAAGAAACTACATATAAACTGACAGATTTACTACATCAAATACCAAACAGGTTTGCTCCTAAATCTGCTTTAATCAGATCATATTACTCTTTACATGGCTGGAAAATGGGACAGATGTTTGAAGGCAGCAAACTCTCTTGTAGGCTTTTGGCGGCTCAAAACCCAGAGCACTGACCGCAGTCTCCCGAACACAAACAAACAGCAAGCTGCCACTGACTGCACCACTCCCACTGTCCAATGCCTTAACCGCATGGCTGGACAGAGAGAACCTTGTAAATCAAAGCCCACACTGGATAAAGCATTACATGGCGATTTGAAACCCAAGTAACACAGACACACATGCACTGTCTCTCTCATACACACAGAAACATACAGTACACAGGCACAAACACAGATACACATACACAGACACACACGCACACACACACAAGGGAGACACAAATGCCAGATGCATTAATGAACCTCAAACAAGCCGTCTTGTCTCTGATTTACGCAGCAGCCAATGAGAGACTGTGGTTAAACGATTACAGACGTGTCGGAGGGTTAGTGTGGGGGGTGGGGGTTGGGGGGAGAAGCCTCACCCCTCTTTACCTTGGCTGGTAATTACTACCTTACACTTGTGCATGCCACCACCTGGTGGCCAGTGCATGTCACTGGTGGTGCCCAGCAGTCTCCCCGCGGTGGACACGTGTGGGTGACTGGTGGCAGCCACCACCTCAGCAGCAGACCACCCTTGGTTGCCCGAGCATTTCCAGTAAAGCGGGGGCCGACACTGACACACACACACACACACACACACACACATGTACAGTGAAACACATCCATTACAGCTCATGAGAGGACTGCTTTTCATCAGAGTGGAGACTTCCCCAGAGACCTGTCCCCTTGTCACACTGACTCAGCCCATCAATCTCTCTCTCTCTCTGCCTTTCTTTCTCTCTCACTCTCTTTCTTTCTCCACTTCTCTTTCCCTCTCTCTCTCTCTCTCTGAAATGCTGTTAAAACCTCAAATCTCTGTCTGGAGACCTGGACCTTACTGCTCATAATGAATCAAGGAGTCTATTTGTTCACAACACAATTAAAGTCAGACTCTGGTGCTAATCCTCCTTCCTTGTTAATCACAGCAGTCTGTTTGCTGCTGCTGCCCAGCTCACCGTCATCAGCATTTTCACAGTTGCTTTCCATGCACACATCATCCTGACTGCTGTTGCATCACTCTCCCAGTCAGCCAGTCAGCATTGGATGTGGTAAGTGTGTTTGCACGTGTGTGTGTGTGTCTCTGTGTCAGTATTGGTCATGGTGTGCTTGTGAATGTGTGTGTGTGTGTGTGTGTGTGTCAGTATTGGACATGGTGTGTGTGTGTGTCGGTGCTGGATGAGGTGTGCATGTGAATGTGTGTGTCAGTGTTGAATGTGGTGTGCGTGTGAATGTGTGTGTATAAGTGTGTGTGTGTGTGCCAGATCTACAGGCAAAAGCAAAAGAGGGAGAGGAAGGAAGGGAGAAAGAGTGAGAGGATGAGAGTGGAAAAAAAGTGTGAGCGTGTGTGTGAACGAGACAGCATGAGGGACAGGTGATGTGTGTTTGTGTGTGAGAAAGAGCGAGAGAGAGAGAGAGAGTACACACAACATTGAGAGTAAAAATTAGTTTGTGTGTATGAGAGACAGTGAGAGAAATAGAGAGTTTGTTATTTCTGTGTGTGTGAGTGTGTGCACATGTGTGTAAAAAGCAAGTATAAGAGAGGAAGAGAGTTGGTGAGAGTGTGTGTGTGTGTGTGTGTGTATGTGTATATGTGTGTGTATGTGTATGTGTGTGTGGGTGGGGGGTGTGAGGGAAAGGGGTGGGTGGTAATGCTGTCTGAGAGATGGCTCAAAGCAGCGGTCGGCTCCAGACATGACAGCAGTTCCCTGGCTGTGTGTCAGACAGCTTTACGAGGCAGGTGAGCTGAGCTGCTCGGCTCTGTGCGGAGCTGAGTGGCAGTGAGGTGAGCTGAAAGCACCCATAGAGCCTGAGGGCAGGCAGAGGCAGGGGCACGGTTCAAACGCCAAGGCGCAGAAATACAGCCCACACGGGAGCGCCGGCCCAGCAGCATCGCACAGACCAACCAGCGCAGACCGGTGCAGCTCCCAGCCATGAGAAAATCCCACTGCCCAGGCTGAGCGGAGACTCTGCCGATGACGACGATGTGAGCGCAGAGTCTCTCTGGCTTCCTCTGCCACTCGTAAACCAGAGGATGAAGGAGGAGTTTTTTTTTCTTTAAATAAAAAACAGATTTTATAAGATAAGGAATTCCCTCTTTCAGACATCCTGTAGTTAATTTCCTAGGAAATGACAAATCACACATGAAATTCAGGGCACTGAGAAAGTCTGACGATCTGTTAACAGAGCCTATTTTTCAAGTGAATGACATAACAAGCCCCTTACACTTTGAGTGCCTTTGTCAAACTATTTCCATATTTGATTTCTGCCTATTATTCAATCAAATATAATTCCTACAGTAGCGTAGTATCATTCCTACTTTATTCTACTGTGGTGTTCATTTTAGCTGCACTGTGTCTTTTTCGGGGGTGGAGTGGAGTGTGGAGTGAACTCCTAGTTGGGGCACCTAAAGTCTCTATTCCCAGTCTGCTTGTTCTGTGGGTCTTTTACTGTATCCTCACTGCTCTGCTGGGCTCTGTAAAAACAAAGACACCAGAGTCCTGCTGATACGGGGAGTGCCTTGTAGAAACTCAAGAGCTGGAACACATAGAGCAGCCAAGCTTGTCATCATAATTGTGTGTGCGCGCGCATGTGTGTGTGTGTGTGTGTGTGGTGTGGAGGTGTCCTGTGTAATATCTGTAAGCATGAGTGTATAAATGACACATATGTTTGCTTGTGTGAAATCCAAGGTTATATGTGTATTATCTGTGTACATGTGTGTGTGGTGTGTATATGTGTGTGGTGTGTATATGTGTGTGTGTGTGTGTGAGGGTGAGAGGGACTGTATAACAAGTATTAGTTAGCATGTGTGTTTATATATATGTTTTAAAACAGAAGTATGACCTGTGGGGCACTAACAGAAGTGTGAACTCTTTGTGTTTGCGTGTGTATGTCAGTGTATGTGTGTGTGTGTTTGTGTGTGTGTGCCTGCTCCTTTGTATAATCAGTCTTGAGAATAACCGTGGCATATAAATCTGCTATGACAAAATAAACAGGCGAGCGTCTGCGCAGAAATTGAGCCTTCCTCTGGAACAAAAGGCCTCAGTTTCTCCCTGGGCCTGCGAAAGCCATATTAAAATACTTTCGTATTCCCTGTGAAACCCAGGTGAAATTACTGCCATTTGTACATAACATAATTTCACGCTAAAGTTGCTTTGTCAGAATTACAGTAATGGCTTTATAAAGCTGTCTTATCTGAAAGACCGTTGTGGAAATTGATTTTGTATAGAACTTGTGTTGGATCCAAAATTCTGTATATCACGTGCCCAAGGCCAAGAGCTGGAAGACACTGTTTCTCTCCAGATTCCTTTGAGCTTTTGCACAATTGACACGAATGAGTAAAGTGAGTGAAACTTCAAGTCAAAACATAAAGTGATTGACTTTTACTTTGTTTAAGAGAGAGAGTATTCCTTCTCATTCTTTTTAAATGTATTTATTTTGTTTCGCTTTCTTTTCAGGAAAGTTTAAAAGTCCAGTAATGGGTGCCAAGACTTAGGTTTGAGGCTGGTGCTTGCAATGGCCCCTAATGGAGCTGTCCTGGAACCCTCGCCTGCCCAGTATTCACAGCCTGACTGTGCAGAAAGAGAGAGGGAGAGAAAGAGAGAGAGAGAAAGAGAGAGAGAGCCACTGTGTGTGTATGTGTGTGTATGAGAGACAGCAAGAGAGAGACTGTGTGTGTATGTGTGTGTGTGTGAGAGAGAGAGAGAGAGAGAGAGCGACAGAGAAAGAGTGTGTGTGTGTGTGCATGTCTGAGAGAGAGAAAGAGAGCTGCAGCACTTAGATGGGAGAGCGAGAACCGAGAGGCGCTTGTAGCCAGTTCCTCCAATATTTACAAGCAGGCCCAAAATCTGTGAGAGAATACGATTGAACGCAGATGGCAGGAAATTCCTCCAAAATGACAGTGGCCAAGCCCGACCGCAAAACATGAGAATAACCTCACTAGGCAGATGCAAAGAGGCACATCGCATGGAATCCTTCCCTATGCAATTTGCCCGTCTGCCATTGATTACCGTTCTGACAAGGGTGAAGATTTACAGGACTTCTGTAAAACAAGTAATCAATTTGCAATAATTATTGTATATATTTAATGGCTTTTGCATAGGAGGTTTCCTGTGTCCCTTCAAGGAAAAAAAGGGGCAAGAGAGCGCCAATGGTAGATGGGATGACTGGGGAATCCCCATAACAGCTGCACCGTCTAATACAGAGGCTGAATGTAAGTGGTCGTAATTACGTCGCAATTAAACGGAACAACATTTGAAAATGATTATATTGTTACCTACACAGTGTATGTTTATCTGTAGTCTTTGAATGGGATGCTAGTTATTTAAAAAAAATAGAATGGGGTTGAGATTGAGGTGGGGGGTGGGGGGTGGGGGGTGGGGGGAGTTAAACAGATGTTTACGTGTGGAATGCAAGAAAAAAGAGGGAGAATCATATTTCGTTTCCTACTTTTGTTATGGTTGTCTCTGCACTGGGAAAAAATAATGGGACCTTTCTTTCTGAATAAGATACGTTCAAAGCGCTAGCAGTAATTGGTTTGGCTTTGATGTTGGCTGTCTGAGGTTGGGACGGAATGTTTCTGTCCAGTCTACACACTGGGTATTGGGTAGTCAGAGTGATTAAGAAATGACTTGGCTCATGATGTTTCTCTTTGAGGGGAGACTTGGATTTTCTCCTTAATTTTTTTCCTGGAGAGAAATGATACGATTTGCTTTGACAACAGAGGCAAGGAAGCAGTGGGCTTTTATTTTGATTTGATTATTCATCTTGTTTCATGTTCCTGTTTTCCATGCTCTTCCATACGGCATACAAGGATGGCCCATCCAAGCCGAAACAAGAACTTAATCCCCCTGAATATCCTAAAACAAATGTTATCTTTAAAACTGGAGACAGATGACTGAGTTAGCCATCCCACCCTCAACCCCTCCATCCCCCCCATCCCCCGCCACCCCAACCAACCCCCACCCCCAACCCAATCCCAATCCACTGCAACTGACTCAGTATCAGTTACTAGCACTACCCTGAGAGATTAAACAATGCACCTTTGAAGTAAAGGGAGGGTATAAGGTCTGCCGATTTGGTTATTAGAGGAGTAGAATGTAGCATGACGTGTTTCAGAGCCCAAGATGGAATGCATATCCGGACAGACGCCGACTTTTTTGTGGAGTTTTTTACTTGGCCCAAATGACTGCTGCTCTCTAACTTCAGAAGCGGAAGCATTTAGCTCATTCCAGTACATTCATGTGAAGTACTGTTTGAAATCACACATAGCATCACCTCAACACTCGTTCTACACTCCACTTCCAGCTTCCATTCCTTCTAGGTCTTTGGCTGCCTTGTAATATGATAAGGGAACAAATCACCATACAATATCCATTGTCATCCATAACACCTCATCATCCATTAATCTCGCCAAGAAGCCTTCTCCAGGGAGGTAGCAAAAGTGGGGTCCGTCAGAAGGGCTGATGGGGGACCCATGGCGGCATCAGGGGGTTGCCTTTGAGAAATGATGGCTGGGGTCTCAGAGCGCCACTGATGAAGCCCCTGTGAGACATGGCCTCATGCACAACGCTTAAGAAACACCACTTAATCTTACGGTCTTGTCTGAAGCAAGGGCGGCTTTGTAAATATCAGTTAGGTCATTTACCAAGAGTGAGAGGAGCATAGGGAGGGAGAGAGAGAAAGAGAGAGAATGAGAGAGAGAGAGAGAGAGAGAAAAGTCCAGTGGCAATGGGAGCCAGCTCAGACAGGCCCACCATGGCAGAGTTTTATGAGCAAATCCATTCTCACTGGTGAGACGGCTGGACGTGTGAGCTGAATGTGGGCACCCCCATCACCCCCTCCATCCCCCCACCCCCCACTCCCTCTCTACACAACTCCCCACTCCACACTCCCCCCGCCCCCAACCCCCCACCGCCACCAACCAACAAACCACCGCTAGCACTATGCCATGTTTAATGGCTGTTAAAAGTCATAACATGCCTCATATTATTATATTTCCTCTCTGGGGGCACGCTCCCAACTGTCTGACCCGCAAATCAGCTTTTAGTCAAGCAGCCCTGCTCCAGAAGGCGCCAGGGCTCTAGCCTACAGGCCTGAGGGTCAGGAGACCACAGGCTATGATGGTGATCCGCTCCACACAGGGAGGCCCTTCAGAGGCCCCTTGAAGTAAAGTCAGACAGGACGACACAGGACATAAGAGAAGCGTGTTCAGTTACTGAAGAAGGTACACTGAAATATTGAGGAGGTGACACACTGTCATTTGTGTGTGGGGGCGTGTGTGTGTGTGAGTGTGTACCGGTGCATATGCGTGTGCATATATGTGTGCATACAGTATGTGAACAGTGGAATGTGTGTCTTTATGTGTGTCTGTGTAGGTGCAGGAGAAGACAATGCAGAGGTTGGATTGTTACGTTGTTACACTGTGATGTTTTGGTAAAGTGCAGCCATGTGTCAAATCTGGTGTCTTTGCCTCTGCCATTCTCCTATTACATTGTCTGTCATTTAACTGTTGTGTTCTCTTCACTAAAACTGGTTTCTTGGTGATTGCCCTGTGGGGATACATTTTTAATTAAATTGAACTGTAATGTGTGTGTGTGTGTGTGTGTGTGTGTGTGTGTGTGTGTATGTATGTGTGTGTGTGCATACAACATCTAAAATATATATTAACTATTTTGGAGAGTAATGCGTAATAACAGTTAAGCATGTACTTCAGTGTAACATAATATCGGACAAAGTAAACATGACGCAATTACGCATTAGTAGGAATAGTCAGAAGTGTTAGTCAGAAGTTTTACATGTCCTTGGTACTTTTGCTGTAACAATCTACTAAAACTGCTCTGGGAAACAAAAACAATATGGGCCAACAATGCCGAGGCTGTGTTAGGAGTCCAGCACTGAAAACAGCTGGCTGTGTTTGGAATTGATTTGTCATCAGCTCGGCACAGAGACAAATAGCGCATAATTGTCCAATTGTTTTAATATTAATTGAGAGCGCCTCGTCTGTTTAATTTATGTGCCAGCTATGTTCTGCAGGCCAGATTGGGGGAATAAAATGCAATGGGATTCTCTCAAGGTTGTAAGCAGTACCATGTGTCAAGTTTTTCACATACCCTGGCATTCATGTCTCTTTCATGAACTATAAAACATATTTATTTCGACCCTGAGCTTTTCCAGTGCAGACTCCAAACTCTATAAAAAGGTTTGTTTTTCATTTATTTTTACAAGCAGAACTTTGAAATGCAAATGTTTGTTTCCTCGGGAGTGGGAGACTGAAAAGCTGGTTTTTAAAAAGTGAAATTCGAAGTGAAATATGAATTCTCCCCATTTTACATCACCCTTAACACAAACATACAAAGAACGAAGAAGGGAACGGAAAAAAAAGCTCTTGATGGCAAGGTCCCGCTGCCACTCGCTGTGCGCTCTTAAATGAGTGTACTTTGGCTGGTGGTCCCTCACAAATGGATCGGTGCCGGACCAGAGCCAGAACCGAGCCAGAACCGCTCCAGAACAATCTGTATTCAGAGTGCAGTCATCTGATTTGTGACTCCTCCGTTCGTCCCAGTTCACGCTTCCGTGCACTTGAGTCTCGCACAAGACTGTCATTGCCACTGAGGCCTGATTTGTGGGCACAGTGACAGCACAGCAGTGCTCTCCATTGCTGTAAAGTGACGTTCATGCACTGTGTGCACTCACTGATTCACATAAGTCACACTAACAATAACAAATGGCAAGCCTTAGTAACACTCTCTTAATTGTGGCTTCTGGAACAACCAGTGTTATTTTTTGTGATCACGGCCGGCCATGGCCAACTTGTGTCTGATAAATATCCCTGGCTGACGTTAACAAAAAAAATTTGAAGCTATGGGACCTACTGCTTCCTTAGTCCAATGTATTCTCTCTCAGGTACTTGGAGCAAATACATTTAAATGTTCCAAGAAAAGGAATTACTAGAATTACTAGTTTACAGCCAAAATCACCACAACTGTCAGAGCGAAATTTACCCTCCGCTAACCTAGCAACCAAACAGCCCAAACAGTCTTCATTACGACCTAATAAATGCCATTTTGATTAGATTTCCTGCAAATACTATAAAAACATGACACAATGTAAAGTCATCTTGTTAGCGTGGAAGGATTTTACATTTCATTGCCCTTGGGCACGTCCAGAGAAGACAATCCTTCCATTTGTTACTGTAGTGCAGCCAAAACTATATGGAGCCAATTAGCTCAGAAAGTGGTCTGAAGATGCGGCTAACCCCGTGTAAACAAAGAGAGCATATGAAACTACAACGCGCACAGTCCTCCTAAAGATGTGTGGCAGGCTGCCTTCTGGTTTTGTGGAATGGGAACCATGTTTCCAAAAGCCCTGTGCTTATCTGTGGAACTAGAAGGATTTCTTTGAGAGATAGAATGAGAGGAGGTGGGTGGAGAGTGGTTGGAGGAAGGCCACAAAAATAAAACTGTATGCTTTCCTGCACTTCAAAACCATGTCCTCTGATAAGATGTTTGTCTCAATCATGTCTTAAACTGTTTAAAGAGGCAACCTCTGTGCAGTCGGTCAACTTAGGTGTTTCAATTGATTTCAGATTGAAGAAAATATATGAGCATATGTGCATGTGTGTTCCGGTGTGTGCTTGCCTGTGGGTGTGTCTGTGTCTGTGCGTCCGGGGTGTGTATGTCTTTGTGTCTGTGTGTGTGTCTAGAACCACATGTGTATGTGTGGCTTTTGTGTATAGTCAGCATGAAACCAACAGAGATCAGCATTCCGCTGGTTCTCGTTACCCTGGGAGCCAATAGTAAACACAATTGAACAGATAGTCATCTGAGGCTGTAAATGTTTCAAAGGCATATGCTTTGGATTCAGGATGACTCCACTATTTCTCTCTTTCTCTCTCTCCCTTCCTTTCTTTCTCTCTCTTTTTTTACATAATGAAAGCCTTCCTGGCTAGAGCTGTAGACTACGCTAAACAACGACCACCCTTCAACAGCTCCACAGCTCTGTGCGGCCCTACTCCGGCAGCCTCAGTTCCTGACATGCTGTCTGCCCTGACAGTGTAACCGTGTGTGTGTGTGTGAGCACAAGGCCCCGCCGCTCCTCCAGGCCACACAGCAGGTACTTGTTAGTGGCTGTTTGATTCGAGTCTTGTCTCTCGCTGGGGCCCATTCTGAAACAGAGGCTGTTTTGACTCGGCCGTCTTTTGAGAGGGCCCTGCCGTGGAGACGCGCAGCATTTGCAAAAGATTAACGACCTCAGCCCCGGTCTACTGTGCTCGCTCATTGGGGGTCAGGCAGAGTGCAGGGCCCAGGACAAGGAGGGGGGACTCATCCATATCTCCTCCCTATCGCCACATCTGCCACAGTCAGGGCTGGTGGAGCGTCAAGCGCTCGTGTGCGGGGCAGTAATGTGATTACCGTCAGCATGGCGCAGTGGATGTGACCTTGTGGCAGAGGTCATGCTTTTAGCTGAGCTCTTGCAACATCTCCATGTAACAGGACAAGACTGGATCAGCAAGGATTTTTCAGTTGTGCTCTTTTTTCTGTTGCGGTTGGTTAATGTTCTGGTGTTATTGTTTATCGCAGTTGTACAGTGCAAAGCTATTGAACTGTCATTTTGTCTTTCTTCTGTCAGCCTGAATAGCGAATGTGCTTCGTCATATTGGACGACCCCCAAAATTTGGAGGGGGGGGGGGGAGTAATGTTGAATAACGCAAAAGACAAAAAAAAAGAACAGAGCACATGGTCTTAACCGATCATTAGCCAAGAGAATAAATGCAAACCAACTGTCCGGGAACAATAAAATAATTTGTCAAGGGAAAAGGGTGCAGATAAATTCTGCAAAGCATTTTCCAACACATCCAAGCCAAAAGAGGCCCAAGCCAGCTCCTCTGCACCTGGCTGTCAGAGCTGTCCTTCTGCCTTGCTTTTGTTTCAGTTTAATACAGAGATGATTACGTCACTTCCAAAACGCAATGCTGCTGATTGCAGTTGTTATCAGGACGAGCTAACATGTGGACTGCACAAAAAAGCCTTTTTAAGGGCAGAAGTTAAACAAACAAGAACCAAAAGCAACAAAAGAGAAAAACTTCAGAAAGTTGGAATGGGGGGAGGCAGAGAGGAGAGAGAGAGAGAAGGAGAGAAACAAAACAAAACAAAACAACTTGTGTCTCAGCCAACAGAACGCTGGCCAGGGATGAAGCCAGATTCTACTCTGAAATAGTCTTGTCAGAAAGTCGGAGTGATATATAAGAAACCATTTCCTGTGGCGTGTACTCCTAAATGGGAGCCCTGTGATTCCAGGCGTCCTTTATATGTAGATCCAGAAATGCCAGCAAATCAGTTATATGGCGTGGCTTCCCTTCATGGGCCGTGCCTCTGTCGTAAAGGGCAAGTATGGAGCCAAGCAGAGGGCTGTAAACGTCAGGCTCGGCCCGGAGTGCAGGAGGACAGCGCAGTGACCTGGTTCTGGTTCTGATTAGAGTTGGATTGTTTTCCTTTCCACTTTCACTCCCGCCAGATTGAAAAAAGTGCCCCCCCCCACACACACACCACCACTACCACCACCACCAACACCCCAACAACCCCCACCATCAGTCTTTCAACTGGCCAGTTCTCTTTCTACCACCACTTCAACACTGCCCCCCCAACACACACGCCCTCATACACACACACACACACACACACCCCCCAAACAAAGACTTCCATGCTTGCTATCCCTTTACAAAGGATCGTGTGTTTTTTTCCACTATGAGGCAGACAAACCTTGGCCCAATCAGGAGAGTGGATGCAGAACCTAGGGATCATGCATGACAGAAACTTCAACACAAACCCAATGCTCAGCAGCTCCCTGAAAGGTCGGGCCAATGCTGACGCTCTTTGGAGCGGAGCTTGTTGTGCTTGCTCCTGTCTGTCAGTCTAGTGCATAGTGCATTTGGGCCTCAGGCTAAGATCCGGGAGCACATGTTATCCCCCCCCCAAAAAAAAAAATTCTTTATAACATAAATGCACAAAACACTAACAACACCCCCCCACACGCACATCAATATACACACTCACCACCACACATACATTCACTTAAACACACACCCACAAATACACCCACCCCCCTCCCTTGAGGCTCCCAAGGACATCCAAAAGTGTCCAAATGCACTGATTGTTTTTCAGCCATCTTTGCAAAGACTCACTGCTTTTGACTGTTGAGGGGTGCAGCTGGCCGGGTGCAGTGACTCAAGTGCAAACTCAAAACAGTTGGTAGGTGAGGAAAACACAAAAAGCAAACACACTTTTATGACTGAAGTAAACTGAAAATAAACAGCGCCCCGGAGCCTGCTGAGCACGGAGATGAAACGAAGATGAGTGCATTCGCACACATGCCGCAAGTAGGCTTTCCCTCCCCTCCACACTGGAAACTCTGGGGCTCGCTAGGGATCCTGGAAAACTCATCTACAAGAGAGCGGTCGGCTGGTCGGTTGAAAGCCTTGAGGGTACAACCGTGGCGGGGGGGAATATTTGTGGCAAGGTGATAAGTCAGCAAAAAATCTGAAAGTTTAAGTCACCATTGATTCCTCAAATTCCACAGGCCCAGTCCAAGGGCCTGTTTTATTTTTTGAGTTCCTCATTTTCCCCTTTTCACTTGAGTTGAACTCCGAAAATAGCCATTCTCATCAGCCAGTTGTCACATTCATGTCTAAAGGTTAATGGAATAAAATTCAGTAAGCCAGACTCTCAGCCTCAAATAGAGAAGGAAAACTGGGGCTGTGGGACCAGGCCTATGCACTACATCAAGGGTTCTTTTTTTTGTTCATGTGCTGTGCAGTAGAAGATCTGCGAAATTAAGAGCGAGCATCTGTGTCGTGGGAAACAGCATCTCCTTTATCATGACTAGCAATCTCCCCTTCCAGATTATTAACCCGAACGCACAGCGTCTCTCATTTCAAATATCGTTTAAGTCTGCGAAAATAACCCCAAGCGCTCCGGAGGAGATCACAGTACTGGCCGTATGCCCCCAACTTTTTATTAACATCCAGTGCTGTACAGGCCCATGGCTCTCTCTTGCCCTCTGAATCCCTTCTGCACTAACTAACCTGGACGTGGTGTTTGCCCCAGCCTCCAAATTACACATGCACACACACACACGCTCAAAAACTACAATTCCCACACACCGCACAGTGGCCAGAGATTTCACAGCATCAGATTCGGTCCAAACTTGGACTTTTTTTTTACGACCCTGGCTACTGAAAGCAGTGGAGGCGCGATAAAACGAAGCACACACTGTTACACCAGTCGTTAAATTTGTGAGCAAGTTTATCATTATCAGAGATTATCACTGACCTCACCCCCACCCCCCCACCCCTCCACACACACACACACCCGACTGTGGTGTGATGGGCATCACAGCCGCCAGGGACCCATGAAAAGACCCACTTGTCTGACAGAGAGAGAGAGTGGGCGAGGGAGAGAGAGAGAGAGAAAGAAAGAGAGGGAGAGAGAGAGAGAGAGACTTGAATTCACTACCACTACTCTTCCAAGGACTCTTAATACAGTGTGGAGCTGTGCCCAAGCAAAGCATTCGAACGAATGGCAGGAAGTGGATGCTTTTCAGGCCCTATTAGCCCTTCTGAAATCACACACTTTCCATTCCCCTGACTCTGCATTACATCATCAGCAGCAACTGCAATATATTTCACAGCTGACATCCATCTCAAGCTTTTTGAGAGGAAACGGTCATAGCTGCGCCTTACATATTTTCACATACATTACATACATTTCCAAGCTCAAGTCAAAGACAGGCCTAATATTTGTCAACTGCTCTGTGTGCAGCTTCAGCAGCCGAGACGTTTTGACAGCCGATAGCTCTCTTGTCACATAATTCACCAGTGTTTTCCACGGGCAAAGTGTTTTCATTTGAAACAAGCTAAATTCCCCCCACTCATGCGCAGTTATTAGACCAAGAAATGGTCCTGAGTGTAATTTAATATCACACAGCTATGGCACTGCTGGACCGAACCACTGAGGACCAGAGAATAGCTAATTCTTCCAAAAAACGCTAGTCTCTCTATATTTTTTTTATTAATGACCAGTAATAAAATATATAAACTGCACTATTAGACTTTATAATGTCTTTCATAGTCCACTGGGGTTGCGCCAGCCAATCAGCTCTTGGGCTGAGTGGGCACTGCCCCATGGCAGCTTCCTGGCATAGCGGCACAGGCGAACAACGTGCTGGATAAAACCAGAGCCGTTTGGCTGATCCCTGGCCTACGCTAATGAAGGCATAGAGCAGGATTCAGAGCATCGTGTTTGCCCATTTGTTTTTGACCATTCAGATGAAGCCAGGCCGTGACTTGGGCTGCTGCTTGCTCTCCTCACATGCCCAGGCTTGTAAAATGCAAGAGAAGGAGAGAAAAAGCATGCATGCATGTGTGTGTGTGTGTGTGTGAGAGAGAGAGAGAGAGAGTGTGTGTGTGCATGAGAGAAAAAGAGAGAGGGAGAGATAGAGTGAGCATGTGTGTGTGTGTGTTGTGTGTGTGTGAGAGGGAGAGAGAAAGAGAGAGAGAGAGTATGTGTACACACTTATAAAAAATGGAGAAAGACATAGCAAGAGAGGCAGAATAGCATTACTCTATTAGACATCACCTTTAAAACACTCAGGGAGTCAGGATCCTACCACCCTCTCCTTTGAGTACCTGCGTTGAGTGCCTAGGTGTTCATTCATTGTGTGTTTTTTTCTGCATTAAGTGACAAGATGCTGCACATACAGCATAAGCAATGGACTGTATAACTTAGCAACAGACTGACCAGATGAAGACACTCAAGCTAACAGATGTTGGTCTGCGGTGTACTGTGGCAGTGCTCTGTTGATCCTGATCAGCCGCACACACACACACACACACACACACACACACACACATTGCAACTATAAAAATCACGCCAAGACCACAGGCCCATGAGGCCTCTCACATACACAGCTTCCCTGAAGTGAGGGAGGATGGATGGGAACGGAGGCCCAGAGGGGTCATAGCCACCCCAGTATGCCTCACTGTAGGAAGCCTAGCTCTTGTGTCCACAACTCCCCATTCCCCCGACCCCCCCTTCCCAACAACCGCCATTGGGCTGTGTGGCAGAAGGCGATTGTGCGGGCCCTCTGCGGAGCGGATTTTTCTTTGATGAAACAAGTCTCGCCGAGGAGCGCCAAGAACAGCAAGTGCCACTGCTGCAATGTAAATCAAAAAGCCACCCGCGCGCTAAGTCATACACGGCAAGGTCTGGAGACGTAGTTGCTGCCGTCTAAGAACGCATGAGTAATACAGGACTGTGCAGTTGTGTGGTTAGCTGTGGCATGTTCCCCTGGCACAGAAAGAGAATGAGTATAGCCCCTTCATCTCAGTACGAAGTCAGCACATGAGAAAGCGGGAGAGAGAGAGTTCAGGCAAAACAATCAGATCCATTTCACATAAGGGAGGAATTCAACCCCTATATCAAAAAAAGCAGGGGAGGGAGGAGGGAGGGGGGAGGGCTTGGAGTGTGTGGGTGAAGCTTTATGAGTGATTCTCAAGACAAGGTTCAAGCTAAAAATACACTTTCATGGTGACATATCCGAGCCAACTGGGCTTTTTTCCCCATCTCTTGCACAAACCAAAGTCCAAAGCACATTTCCTCTGGTATTCCAGAGATATTTCAACACTTATTCAGGCCACATAATATTTTCACAGAATTATTGAGTTGGGGTTCTGCTGGCAGAACTCTCATACCATTGAAATCAGGAGCGCTCCAGTTATTTATTTGTGACATACCATTGGTATGCCTCAAAAATAAAGCACCACACACCAGAATGTGTTTGAAAACTTGCAGCGAGCCGACCCTATTGAAGTAACATATTTCTTTCATCGAAAAATTGTGAGTGAATGTTTTCACTCTTTATGTCAGATATGAAAGAAGATTTATAAAGAACGGCTTTCCAAACAAATCCAAATGGCATCAAAAAGACCTTGTGTGTCATTACAGTAAAAGCATAATGTGTCATTCAAAATGGAGCTAAATGGGATTAATCTAATCAGCGATTAATCTCTTAGTGATTTAATGACATTCTCCTTGTCTTACATCAGAGGCTTTTCCCTTTTTACTCCCTTCTGGTTGCCATGGCTGCAAAGGCTTTGTGAATAATAACTCTCCTAATCATAACGTTTTATCAAATACTTCTTTCAGTGCCTGAGGAGGAGAGAGGTGATGCAACACAGTTATCTACAATGGAGACATGTGTTTCATTTAAAACTCATTCCTCTCCTTTGACTTTCCCATAAGGGTGATTCAACCAGGAGCACTGCTCAGAAGGAACCCAATACACGAAAGGAGGGTCCTGTCATTAAATTTGTGAAAAACACCCCCCACACCAATCACAACTCACAGTACTTGTTCAGCACACAGCCAAAGCATTCAGTTTAGGTTGACAAAATACCACAAGAAAAACGATCACCGGGACTTTTGTGAATCAGTGGAACAAGCTGCAAGCATTACACTATCCAAGGCACAATCAAATTATCCGTGCCTCATGGCTGAAGTCATAGGCAACGAGTCACCCAAAGTCTCTCAAGCTCAGGGGACTGGCCGCCTCCGCATCCTCTGCTTTCATGTAACTGCAGTCAGAGGCACCACTGTTTGGAGCTGTAAGCAAACACTAAGGGCCAACAAATCCAGGCTGACAGCCCATGGTAGAGGTTAAGTCATTAGATAAATATAAGCGACTGGCGGACCACGTCCATCAGTATAATGCCTTATAGTATCTGCCTGTTATTGCGTTGTTCCCCTTCAACGCCCACAAATCTGTGATTTGGGAAACAACTGGCTGAATGTGGGGTGTGTAGGCGCAGCCAAGTGTGAGACAAACTTCTCCACAGTAGCACTTACAACTGCATAGGCCAGTTAGGAACAGAAATTGTCTTTATTGCCTGTGACACTCTGAAATGGAGACGACAAGGCAGTGGACTCCCCTAGAATATTTCTACACCGTTTAACACTTCACCTCAAATCCTGTGAGGCAAAAAGATCAACCAAGCTAAGCAGGAAGCTCAGTCAGTTCAAGGGAATTCAGAAGGCATGCCAATGCCACTTCTTATGGACTGACCAAAGTGTTGATCTCACTCACTGTGAGTATATGCGTGGGAGTGAACACGTTGCCCTGGAGATTCGAATAATCGACCCAAGGAGCTCCTCTGAAGCACATTACTCATCTATCCATGAGCTGAATCAACACTATGATTAGTGTGTTTGTCTGAAAAAGGAGGTCATTAGCAAGAAATAAGTACTTTTTTTCCATACACCACTAGAGAGCCCAGGCCCATCATCTTCCAAAAATAATTTCTCCGGAAGGTTTCGTATGAGCAGAGACACAAACAGAGAGATTCTGTTTCAACAGGATGCGTTTCTCGAAGAGGGTAAGTATTTTTCTATGGTCACCCTGTATTTTCTTTGGGTGGCGAGCACTGATATGCAGTGTGGGATATGCAGAGGGGTGGCTCACACACACACACACACACACACACACACACACACACACACACCAGTGCAGCTGTACAGATTGACATCTCCAGTTCTCCCCTCTGACCAAAGAAGCCCACAGCCCCAGTAAAAACGAACAGCAGTCTGAGCTGACGTGTGTTGACAGAGTAACAGAGCCGTCACACTCAAAAAAAATAAAAATAATAATAATTAATAATCTACGCATGACTGCACAACACATGCAACACAATAAAGTTCTTTTCTTACTGAGCCATGTCACTGACTGTAGGACACCGCCTCTCCTCAGGCCTTTCTGATGGTGTATGACAACAGTAACTCAAACTCAAAACTCAGGGCTCTGTGAGAGAAAGCTTTCCTTTTTGCCAAGCAAAGATTAAAGTGTTATTAGCAGCACAAACGACGCTAAGCTCTGGGCTTTGCCCTAATGACTGGCACACTGCGTTTCCCTCTGGACAGCCAACACCAGCCTCCAGATGTGTCGTAATACCCTGGCTATTCTGTTCAGAGCACCCTCCTCTGCGACTAACAGGCCGTTCACTCAGTCGGCACTCTCCGTGGAGGAAATCCCCATAAAACAAGCACGTCTCTGCTGCTCACATGTCCCCATTCCATAGAATTCCATGATTCCATCTTGGAGGCATCATAGAAGGAAAAGAACTTCACTTAAAAACACTTAAAATCCACATGCTGCTGAAGATTATATGAACTTTCATAAGTATAACTTTCATAAATCAGGACAACTGTATGTGTGTTCTGTGACATAGTCAGATGCAGACAACAGTGTTGTGTCTTCTATATAAATGTGTACTGTGAGAAGGCATAGTCATATGGAGACAACAATATAATGAACTTAGCTTCTTTCATGCCAATTTCACCATGAAGACAAGATTTGGTCTCACTGAGGCTTTCCATCCAAGACCACAAAGATGTGGAATAAAGCAAACAATGTACACTGACTTGTAAGTTTTTTTAATTTTCATTTATTTAATTTTTTTGAGATAACTGTCCCTGTCATTACTCTGACTTCACACTAGATGTGCTTCTACCCTGTGACAGTGAATATGAATTGAATTATATTTTCTATTTGAAAAATCAAAAATCACTGACAATAAAATCACATAAAGTCACTGGGAAATAATTGTGCCTATTGCCCAATTTTTCAATAACTTAATCAAAGTGGCGAGTGCAAATGCAAATCCAAGTGCATACAACTTCATGATAGCTTATCTGCAAATGAGGCAAATGCAGAACAATAAAGACGTCCAGCAATCAACTGATATTAAAAACACATTTGCAATAGTATGCTTGTCTATAATGGCAAATAATTTGAACTACGACAGGATTTCTGTAAAATTCCAATTTATCATGAGAGGCAAATACTCCATGATTAAATATACAAAAAACAAATGCCCAAATACACCCCCAGAAAAATTCTGGGCAGGTATCTGCAGGCTATTTGCTGTTTAAAAATCCATGTTAGCTCTATCTGTCTGTGTCTATTTCAAAGACATCTTCATCACGCCCATTTACTTCATTGTGTCACAGAAAGAGTACATGTCTCTGACGTGATCATGTACACCAGCACATGTTGTGAGAATGGTTGCGGTGTTTAGGTTTGAGCTTGGGGGCACAGAACTTAGCCACGGTACCGCAAGTGTGTGGTGCAGATCTGTTTATGAGCCATTTGTGTGCAATGTAAACATAACATTGAAACAGGCCACAACCCAGCAGAAACAACTTAGATAAATACAATATACTGACTTACGAGATATTAGGACCAAACAAATATGGTTAAAATGAAATGGACACATTTTTATGACATTATCAAGGAGTATTTGTATTGACTCAAGTGTATCCATTTCAATCAATAAGACACTATATTGTTTGATTACAAAATATTGTCCCCAGGGATTAGTGGGCCTTGGCTGATTACTTGACTGATATGATGTTCCAAACATAAAACAGACATGCATCTTTAAGCAGCTCCCTGACCAACAACTGAATCCAAAAAATTGTGAAACATCTTGAAATGTGTATTTCAAACACACACACACACACAGGGGGTGGGGGGGGCGGGGGGCACAACTTTGTTTGGCCTCACGTCCGGATCTGAAAGACAATGAAATTGTTCATTTGGAACTGGGACGACGGTACGGGCACAATTGTGGGACTGAAGCTCATAAATGCTGAGACACATTCAGCAACATGTGGTTTGGATTTGGCAAGAAAAAGTAATAATCAACCCCTCCGAGTCTCGTTGTGCTGAGGGATGATTGCTAATATAAAAGTCAGATTTGTATAATCATAACGTAGAATGGCTGGATAATTACTACCGCCCATCTATCCCATCAGTCCCCTCCTCCACAGTGCCACAGCATCATCTAAACAGGATGCTGGGGCAACAAGAGACGCTGGGGTAAATGCCACTTGTTCCTGGCAATTGCCTCTGAGTGTTATTGATGTGGACTGCTGAGTGTCATACGCACACACACACACACACACACACACACACAGGCTGGACGCCACTGTGAGACAGGGAAGCCACATACACACATGAAAACAAGTCTGTATCGGGTCAATAGCACTGTGGTGAAGCATTAAATTAAGACATAAAAGACAAAACTTGCAACTGGGTTGGTGATAAAATCAAACTGTTGTGTCAGTTGGAAGACTTGCAGCTGTTTCTGCAAATGTTTAATGTGTGTAGTCATATTTAGATATATGTAACAGTAACGCATTGATGATGAGAGCCCTATCTAAGTCCCTTGAATATAGCTCTATAATATGCCACTTATATAAAAAAAACTGTAAAATAACGTCAAATATGTCTCAAATGAGAGGACAATTTTAGTTTTCCACTGAGTGTACTTTTCATATAAACAAATGAGTCCTATTATTGTTGTGTGATTTACTGAACTGCTTCATCATTTATTGTGCTCGGCGTGACTCCACATAACAAACCGATGATAAAATTGGTATGTCTTGCATCTATCTGCCAAAATATTACATTCTGTTTCACTAATCCAAACAAATAAAATGCTCTACTCAAAACCACCACCCATTAAGCCCTGAAAGGAAAATGCTTGTTTCTTTAAAAAGGTATTACTGAATTTATTGGAGGTTGGGATTTATTTTTGAATGTATAAACAATGAGGTCATTATTAGATCTTTCACCAAATTAATTTATTAACATAGTTTCAACAAATCTAACAAGTGAACGTTAAACTCAGACACTGTTGAAAAGAAGTATAAATGTGGTAATAATATAATTTCCCTGTCATGTGCTGTGTTCTGGGTACTTTCTAAAGCTCCTTTCAGCGGTTTAAAAACGACCAAAAACTCAAACAACCTTTTCCGATCTGTTCCCAGTAACTAGTGTATCTTAAACACTTCCAATGAAATGATTTCAAGCTGACATCTGTTGGCATTCTTTGTAACAGAAGGGCCTCTGCTATCTGGCTATTTCTCATGCAACACTTCATGATGTGATAGTTTTGGCTCTGTGTTGCTGGCGGGACTTCATGTTCAGTTAATGAACAATCAGTTTAGCTGTTCTTTGTTAGCTAATGGGGAATCCACACCATATTGTGTAATTGAGAGTGTGATGAGTTAGGGTCATTAACTAACCCATTACTTTAACGACTGTTATTGTAAACTAATCTAATTCGACTGGGGAAAAAATAAAAAAATAAATCTCAGCAGTTTAATATATATTTATTTAAAAAGGGTATTTTTTAATCAATTTAACACGTCCTGTGCATTAGTTTCTATGTCTTCACAGACCCACAGTTTCCTTTGTAAGATCTTACCTTGAGCTGTGGCAAGAGGAAAGTATGCCGTTTGTCCTTTAACCACTTGATGCGCCTGCGGTTTCTCCTGAGCTCCAAAGCGTTCTGACGGGACAGCTACTCGCATGGGGCCGGGACCGTGTACAGGGTTATGATCAGGGCTTCGGCATGGTTGGGCTCCACAGTCGTCATTCCCGAGGCGCTTGGACGCGACGTCTGATTTACTATTGAACATGGAGATGGTCAGCCCTGCGAAGTCCGTGAACGCGGGGGCTTGATGGTGACTGACCATCCCAAAAAGTGCAGAGGTCCTCTGCATGTGGAGCTCTGACTTTCCTGTATGCATGTCCACCCTTCGCTGCGAAACACCCAGTCTACCTGCGTAAAGATCAGTGACATCTATGATAACGCATGTGGAATTGCCATTAGATGCAAAGCACAGTGTATTAATAGCGCAGCTGCTTCAGTGATAGTTTCTCTTTGGCGATCTTCAAAAAGTACCAATAGCATTTAAGTGCATGGTAAACTTCAAGACATTTAATGACGTATGGCACATTCCCTAAACAAACTGATAAAGTCAATTGTTGACTCTTACCTTGATAAACTTTGGAAGGGAAGAAAGAACAGAATATATTTGGAATGAGCTATGAGCATCAGCGTCTGCGTCAGGAAGGTTGAGACGTGCGCATTAACCGAACGCATCCTTTCTTGTTTCGGCCGCAAATTTTTATGAGTTTTCAGAGCTTGAGTTCTGAAAAACCAAAACACTCGTCCTTTTTGTCTGATTGACTTCTTTAACAACCACTCGGCAGCCCAAAAGAGGTAGGCACAAGTGACGACCACGCTGTGGGCAGGAAATTAGTAAATTGAGCGCTAAGACCGCTTGAACAAGCAGTTTGGAGAGACCGCGCAAAACAGATGATCCCAGGTCCCAGATGATCACGACTGACGACCAAAATGGACTGGTGCCAGTATCAATAGAAACAAATCATAGTGAGATGAACACTACGTCTCTGTTTCTGAGGACTGACTTGTGTGCGACTCCTCTACCTACCGGCCAACAGGCGCGCATAGTAAGCTACATCATCAGGAGATGCTGTGCGTGTGACTTCCACAGCTGAAAATGTAACAGTAAATAAATAAACAAAAGCTGTTGCTGAAATGTTCCCTTTAAAGTTTCAGCTCTGTTCTCCTGTAAGATAAAGAAAATAGCCTAGTCGCAGTCTTAGTTGTGTTTCTTTACTTTTGACAAACCAGATGTGAGAAACGAGAGTTTCTTTTGTTTCCAATAATAACAATAGTCTTCTTTGTATCATGGTGACATATAAATGATCCAGTGGGAGATTGTCTTATTATTGGGGGCAAACATCAATCAATCATTTCCTAACGTACTGTCTTTGGTCTCTATTGCATATTATACTCCGCAAAGATACAGTAGGATACTGCAAACACGAGGTCGGTTTTGTGCTGCTATGCCTAGGCACACTCCAGTTAAAAATGTTCCAGATGTTTATTTTTGTTTACATAGAACATAGAATTATGTAGGCTAATTAATCCACGTGAATAGCTGTCACTATAGTTTTGTGGTGATATTTTAGAAAATAGTCTATCTAAGCCAAAGAATTAAACTGCAACAGTAATGGTTAGTGTCTAGAATAACAGTGGGGGAAAAGGTATGGACATCCAATTTTAAATATGTAATTAGACCATCCATATTTTTGCTAATTAAGACAACATGGTTGCCTAATTGATAACAACAGTGGCATGAGTCTATTCTCAAATCTCTAAGCCTTCATTACATAGCTAAATTGCGACCTCTTGTGGTGAATTATTTCAATGGCTTATTTTATTATTTAAATAAAGAGACTTACAGTAAAACAAAGTTGTTTCTTTAATATTTTTTCTTGTGTATCATATTCACATTAATTAAAGGAGTGGTATGAAATACTTTCCTGAAATTTGCTAAAACATTTGCTAAAAATTTGCTAAAAAAAAATGCATCTGCTATTTTTTGTTGAAGAACTTTTCATTTTACATTTAATGTAATCATTAACATCATACAAATACCATAGCATTTTATGGGTGTCACAAAAGTGACAAAAAACACTCTGTGGACATTTTGTGCATTTCCAAAATTTTGCATGCTTTCAAGTATTTTATATGCCTATGTTGATCCAGTCAGCACACAGATCATCATAGTAATACTAAATGACAGAGACAACTGTCTCTTACCACAAAACACAGAGCCCAAACTTTTAGTCTAACAAGAATACTATTGAAAAAGATGAATGATATAGACAAAATATATGCCTGCCCTTGATTCTGGAAAATCATCAGGTACTAAGTGAAAAGGTTCTTACAGATATATAGAGAGATACCCCATGTTATCAAGTAACAGGTTCTTGTGACAATCACAAACGCACACGCACACGCACACACACGCACACACACACACACACACACACACACACACACACACACAGACACAACATTAGGCATTTTATATATATATATATATATATATATATATAATATATGGCTTAGCACATGGTGACTGGAAGAAGAACTGAATGAATCAATACAACAGCTGCTGAGCTGCAGTTTTCTGGAACATGCAATCATGTAGGACAGGGGTGGAGAACGTTAACACTAGTTTTATGACATAAAAATAATCACAATATACCTTAGTTCTTTATACTACTGAAGAGCTTTGCCATTGGCCATCAGGACTGATGAAGATATGATAAGCATTTAACGTCAGTCCCTCTTTCTTATTGTGCACCTTCACCTTAATTAAAGTTTAAGTTAGTTACATCCGTGTTGCTCCGATATTGTTATTTTTATTATCAGGACCATCCCTCATCGTTGATGCATCAGATGTACACAGAACATGGTGCATATACTCCATTTCAGCTTTGCCATTGGTTTAGATATACTCTTAGTGTCTCATGTTTTGTCAGCCCAAGCACTCTTTTCTATCTCTGTTTAGCACCTGACCTCTCTTCAAACTGGAAAAGTAAAAAATCAAGATAAATGAATATGAAACGTAATTATAAATAATTTATCAATTTATCCTGTACTTTAGCAATGTGAAGGCAGACACCAGTGTGTTTGAGGTTTGAGGAATTTTGCCCAGTCACGCTTCTCTGTTCCGTTTGCACGCAAACACACCATCTGCTTCACAGCAGATTCAGGTGAAAGTGCTTTGACTGAAAGAGCCCACAGAAATCAGTGTACAAAAGGAGCCCTCTGTGGAGTCTTTGACCTGGGTGTATGAAAGGAAGTACAGGCTACTTGTCAGAAAATATCTATGCATTCTATATAACTGTAGTGTGCAAGTACACATTTTCCATTGCTTTGCCATATATATAATATATAATATAAATATATTATCTATAAATATAAAGCATGGCCATTCCTTCCTACGCAGTTCCACTGGATTATTATCTCTCTACAGACCTAGTCTGAATTTGATCCCATTGAACTTGTCATCTCAGGAGGCATTTTAACCTGTCCAATCAGCATACAGAGGGAGGAGTTGTGAATGCATGATCTGTCAAGGCAGGGTATCACTCAAGGAAGCAATCAAATCTGGCTCCGAATGTTCAGACCTTCTGTATGAAACAAAGTGGAGGAGGGAGTGGTTTTATAAACTATATAATCATAGCCAATACACAGAAACAGATAAAACTGAATCTGAATTGCTGTGTGAATCAACGTCAGGATGGATGAGGGATATATCAGGAAGGATAAGAGATATATCAAGTTCTTTCCATTTGATATATCAAGTTTCATTCAATTTGACCAAACATTTACTGCTTACTTATCTTACGGTGTTTTGTCCTTGTTGATATTTCAAGCAAGTAAAATCATAATGATAAATCATAAATAAAAATTTCCCTACTCTACTCTATTCTGACACTTTAGCCCTTTTGACAACCTGGATGAATAAGAATCTACACAGGCATACAAAGGATATAGTACCTTTGAAGAAGCCATGAACAACCAGTTTTGCTCCAGAAGATGCTGTCCTCTCAGTTGTTCTCTCTCCTGGGAGGAGGGTTGGGCAGTGGAGGTTGTAATACTCGGGAGGTGCATGGAGCTCTGGGGAAAATGAAATAGGGAATTGAATCCATATTTGTTTATACTTTAATGAGAACCACGGATGTGTAAAGATGAAAGGACTGACAGGTTGAGATTGTTAACCCGCTCGTCTTTGCTGTTTTACATACCACTACAGAAACTAAAAATACTGTGAATTTGTGCAATTCGTTAAAAGGTGACTAGGAGTGTGTACCCTCATATCAGGAACATTACCATGGCTCTGAAATATTTTTCCGCAAATGCACATTAATCTTCTCATGCACATTGGCAAGTTTCGCGCGAGCATCAGAAGGTCAAAGCTCATACAGCGCTATAAAGGAAAATATATAGATACAACTGTCTTGTGCGCATCAAAAACCTTTATATACCCATCTTTTTCACTTGTGTCGTCAACATTTTAAGTTCACCAACATAGGCTACTTTCAAATAGAGGTGTAACAAAAAATGCTATTAAAAATATAATTTACGCACGGTCATTGTAGTACCCTAGTTTTAGAACTCTCAATTCCCATAATTTCTGATTCAAGTTAAAAATTTACCGGAGTTCTGAGAAAGCGTGAGAACGACAGTGACCTATGCCCTCCCACTACTGGTTGTGCTAGCCTACTAGTGGACAGCCTGTGTATGGGGAAGTTATGCAATGTCTGTCTTGAAAAATACGAGTCCAAAATACGCGTCGTAGACAGGAGGCAGAGTGACTCCGAGCGACTAGACATCAGCAACTGCAATGCCTAGCTTCGTTGCTATACTGAGGGCCATCGGCCTTCTTTGTTTTGCAACGATGCAAACCACTATTTGCTTTCTCCTGTCGTTCATTTCTCCGGGCTTAACTAAAAAAATAATTTTAAAAATGAACGAGAGAACAACAATGCCCCAGAATCCTAAATTTAAGTACGAAGACTGGGGACCAACTTTCATGAGCTGGACATTCCTCAAAACTGTCGCGAAACATGCGTGGATTTCTCTTGGGGAAGAGGCATTTGTTAGCCATAAGGCTCCTGATTCAACAGTGATAACAATGGATAAACAACGGACAACAATACTTAACTTCCTTAATGGTGAGTTGTCATTACACTCTTCATAGCTTGTGGTCCTTAAGGTTTTGTGTGTTGTCGCTGCTTCAGAGTTTTTCGTATATTTTTCTAGGTAACAGACCACTGGTGCTCAGTTTTGGAAGTTGCACATGACCCCCGTTTCTTTTCAAACTTGACGAGTTCAAAGAGCTTGTCAAGGACTTCGGCGATGTAGCCGACTTTCTCGTTGTCTATATTGCAGAAGCACACGCAACAGGTAAGCTCTTAGGCACCATAGCTTTTCATAAAGAATGTATAGGCCCTCCTTGGTATTCGTGGGACAAGAAGTCCTTGATCCAAAATGTGCTTGCATTTTCATTCAGTATCATTCCAGTTTCACAAAATCTCACTGTAGGTTTATTCTCTTGTTCTTTTCAAAAGATGGGTGGGCATTCAGTAACAATGTTGACCTAAAGGAACACAAGAACTTGGAAGAACGTCTGGCTGCAGCACAGATTTTGACAAAGGAAGACCCTCTTTGTCCTGTTGTCGTTGATGACATGACCAACACTACCGCTTCAAGATACGCAGCATTACCTGAGAGATTGTACATTATTCAGAGTGGCAATGTGATCTATAAGGTACGTGATTCTTAAGACGAGCTAATATGTATGTAGGTTCATAATATTTGGTTGTGAGCCACCATGAGCAGGATCTGCGTGCGTGCGAAGTGCAAGTAGCGTGACAAAATGGAATTCCACTGATAGCATGCCTTCTCACGCTAATGGACATTTTGAGGATAGCTTGTCGGTGAGCCCTTTGACCTAGTGTGAAGGTAAGTGTAGTTATACTGTAACAAGCGAATACGAAGTGCTTTCTGGCTAGAGTAAGTTAAGTTGATTGTTAACACTTTATAATAACCTTAATGAGTCACAGTAGCTATCAACAAAGTTTTAGCCTACTTAATCATAATTCCAAAAAACAAAATGTGCATGTTTATGAAAGATAGTTCATGGTTAGTGTTTGCTAATGTGATTACAATGTGTTCACTGTCTTTTCAGGGATTCTCACAATATATTCCTTTATAAATAAATATAAATAATAAGTTGTAGCCCTTACAAGAGAAGAAAAGATGGAAAGACCAGTCAACTCTTATGTGAGAAAGTGGTTAGGTGTCCATTGATGTGTGAGCAGCACAGCTGCCCCTCTTCAGTCTTTCTGAGGAGTTTAAATGCACCAAAGCGAGGCGTGAGTTGACACTAGTCAAAAGACAGTGTAATTACAGCCACTGCCCCAACCCTGTCAACAGGACGGAAGTGGACATCCAAAAGCGCTGTCCAGAATGCAAAAGCTGCACTACACCACAGTGACATTGTTGGCCAAGTCCAACATGGATAGAGAGACCTGGGGTTTGGCAAAAGACAACCCTGCTGGAGCAAGACAAGCCCCGCAAAATGAAAGAGGATGGTGGTAACTGAAGTTCAGAGCAGGAAAGTATGTATGCCAAGGCTGTCCCACGGGCCAAACAGGGCCATTTGATGGTGTGGGAGAAAATCAGTTGGAAGGGAATGTGGGCAGTGGAAGCAAGTAAGATCAGTGTCCTTATTTGAGCCCCCTATGATATCCTTCCTACCCCTTAAAACCTAAACCAATGGCGGGGTGAGGAGTCATCATGTCCCTCGTGTTTAGTATCAGCTACACTCCGACACATCCTCTTAGGGTGGAAGGTGAGCCTCTCACAAGGATGTTACACCTGGACACTCAACCAAGTGATTAAGTCACTCGCGGCAACCCTGGAAAGCAAAAGAACCACCATCAATGCCTTTACATCCAGACAGACCTACTGAAGTATGGCAACATCATTTGTGCGGGAGGGAGAACGAAAACAGTATAAGATTCAATCACTGGTTGATAGAGATGGAGATGAAACAAGACAACAAGCAAATGCTGGTGGACATGAGCAAACACCTCACAGTTCCACTAGAGATAGCAGTCACAAGCCTGAGGGCCTGACCTGACCTGGCCCTTTGAACCACTTCACAGCACGAGGTGTACCTTGTTGAACTCACCGTTCCTTGGGAGGACGGCACGCGGGAGCCTTTTGAGAGGAAAAAACTCTAATACTCCGACCTTGCAAGAGAGTTCTATCCAGTAGAAGTTTGATGTTAGGGCTTTGTTGCAACCTCTATGGTGACACTAACAAGGGGCCTGGGAATCAGTAGACAGGACTTGTTAGGCCACCAAGGAACTATCAAGGGTGGCAGAGCGGAGCAGCCAATGGTTATGGTTGAAGAGAAATGACCCCACCTGGTCTCCCAAATAAGTAGACTGGACAAACGCAGAGGGGGGTGATTCTGGGACACCAGGATCCACTGCTGTGCCCACTTAAGATGTCATGGGCACCAACTACAAAGTCTTGTCAAGAAATTGACTCAATTTAAAACACTACAATCAGTTGTATCAACTACACGTGAAAGTAGGAGCCCTCTTAACAACCCTGATGTACAGTGTAAGTCTCAAGGTTTGTGGTCAGGTGTAAGCCTGACTCAGGAGAGATGACGCCTCTGCCTGCACTCATGCTCCCTGGTACCTTGGATTAGTAATATTACATCCTGCGTAATTGAAATCTTAAAATGATTTGTACATAGGAAAATGGTCTGTTAATGACATATGAATTAAAGTTATTATAAAGTGTTACCAGTTTATTATTCGGACATGAAGGAAAAAAGCAGTTGATATTCAAGTCAAGTAGGTTTTTATTGTCGTTTCAGCCATATACACAGTACATAGTGAGATGAGACACGTTTCACCGGGAACAATTGGTTATACACGTAACTGTTAAAACACAGTATGGACAAGACAGATACGTAATAGTGCCTACATACACTATTGCGGGACAACACAGATTCACTCACCCACTCACACACGCACTCACACACACAACTACACACGCATGCGAGCACACTCTTGTACACATATGTACATACAGTACAACACAGTTATAACAAGGCAGGTCAAAGTTACAGGTGACCTAAAACAAACACGCTAGACACGGCATAGCTTTTAGCTGGTTTGCATCCTGAGTTACTAAGAAATTACAGTCCAATTGCACTACAGGTTGTTCAGCAGTCTGACTGCTTGCGGGAAGAAGCTCTTCCCCATTATGGAGGTGCAGGCAGTGATACTGCAGAACCTTCTGCCAGATGGTAGTAAGGTGAATAGTCCATGGGAGGGATGGGTAGTGTCTTTGGCAATTTTCTTGGCTTTCCGCAGACAGCGGGTGCTGTAGATGTCTGAGAGGGGGGTCAGAGAGACTCCAGTGATGTTTTTGGCTGTCCTCACAATCCGCTTACGGTCTTGCAGTCTGCAGCGGTACAGTTGCCGAACCGCGCTGTGATGGCGCCGCTGAGGATGCTCTCAATCGTCCCTCTGTAGAAAGTTGTGAGGATGGAGGTTGGGAGATGGGCTTTACGCAGTCTTCTCAGAAAGTACAAATGCTGCTGGGCTTTCTTTGTGATGTGTGTGGTGTTAGACCATTTTAGTTTGCCAATGAGTTACATGCACTTGATTTCCCAATTTCAAAGCATCTTTAGTTGTTTTTATATTTATTTTCCTAGGGAGGAATTGGACCATTTTTTTACGAACCGCAGGAGGTGCGTGAGGTACTGCAGAAAATCAACTAGGAGGTTGAGGGCATTCTGCAGGTTTGTAAGGTAAGTGATGTTAAAGGAGAAATCCGGTTTGAATCGGACAATATTGCTGTTGTTTTACACTGCTGAGAGCTGTCAATAGGTTTGACAACGAGAGAATGTGGTGCAACATAGATCTAATTTGCAAAACGGAAATTAAAGCTAACTGATGGTAGCACAGTGAACTTTGTTTCACTTTTGCTTACGTGTGCCCCCATCAGTTAGTGTTAGTATTTCAGAAAGTTGTTCTAGGTTGTACCACATTCATTCTCAAACCTACCGACAGCTCTCAGCGTAACCGTAAAACAAGAGGAATATTGATTGATTCACACCAGATTTCTCCTTTAATGGATAGCAGTGATGACTGTGTGATCATAAACCTGCTCTTCTTTTGGTTGTGTTTCATAATGTTGTAACTGAAAAAGAACATAAAGAGTTAAGGGAATCTACACAATTTAGAATTCATGAAAGGCTTTTCCAGTCTCACTATTGTGCATTGCAGAAATGCATTTGAAGAACAGACACACACATCTACAGACACACACACACATCTACAGACACACACACACATCTACAGACACACACACACACTGTTTACAAGTTCATGGTGTGAGGTGCAGCTGTTACCTAGTCATTAGCAGACTGCCTTTGTAGCCTAATTTTGTCTGATGATGTGGTAGTAATGACGATTACCGCCAATAATTCAACAGTGTAGTACCCAGAGTTGTTTTGACTGCACAAAATGCCATCTGTAAATGTTGTTGTCCTTATCTCATAGGCACTGTCTAGTTTCATGTTCTTTGTTGTAAGCCTAGTGAGTTTTTTTTTCTTTTCCAGAGAGCGACTTTTTCCAGCAGCTGTCCACAGGAGATGAGAAGACATTTGTGGAAGATGATACTTTATTCCATCAAGTAAATTCCCAACCAAACCTAGTAAATTCCAGTAAATAAAAAAGGCATTCTTGCATGTAACAGGATTCAAAAACACTTTGTTCTTATTTCTTCATCATCAAGACAGATAGTAAGCTTTAAAAGATCACTAACATGACAGAGGCTTGTAGTGCTCCACTAGACATTCAAATCCCACTAGCTCAATGTTTTGTTTATGACGACTACAGATCAAACCCAAACCCTGGGCTTCTGTAATCAGATGTTTAAAAACATGAGCAGGTGATTGATGTGTGAAAAGGACACTTCAAGATTTCTGTAGGTGTTGGCATGAACATATGTTTTTCTTTTTTATCTTGGAGATATTTCTGTCATCTTAGACTGTCTATTATTTTTGAAGTGGCACATTAATTACTCTTTGGAGGTAAAATTGTTGTTGCATTCACCTACATAATATATGCACTTCTTCTCATTTGGTTTAACTGAATAGTGAGAAAATGAACACTTGGCAGACTCAAGAAATGAATGACAACCTTCCAATACATCTCTGATTAGAGACAGTTGGCTGTCTGACACTGCTTTAAGAATCAATAAACACCCAAAAGGTTGCATTTTCAAATTAAAGTTATTCAACGAAATGTTAAAAATATTAACTGAGTATGCAGATTGAGTCTCTCTCTCTCTCTCATTCCTCTTTTAGTTTTTTAGTTTTTGTTAAAGCCCCATATGGTTTTGGTTTATTTTGTCGCTATTGAATTCTCCCTGTGAAGTTCTTGAATATTTACAGTATATATACACCAGTGCTTTTAATTCACAACATCACCTTTCAAGTCCAAGGATAGTAACCAGCTATACTCATTTTCAAAGAGCCATGTTAACTGACAAGGTAACAGTTGTGTGGCACCATGGCTTGGATATTCATGGGAGTTTGTCATTATTCTCCCTATTACATGTTTGCTCAAAATGACTTCAAAGCTCTTTTATTAAGGTACAAAAATATGTTATGTTGATTACATCACCAAATATAATGTGTACAAGTTGTATTCTCATTTACATCAACAGTTATTTTGTCTTGAAGAACAACTGTTTCTAATGTTGTAACTGCAGTTAAAGTTGGATCTCCATTCAGCCAGTGTTTCATTGGATTGTATGATAATGTTCTCCCATGATTTTGAAAGACTATGATTTGTGATGATGACAGTGTAAACCTGTAGGTCACTGTAATCTGATGGCTTCATAGTACAAAATTATGAGATAGCATTAATATCACTGTATCAATGTTCAGCACTGTCTGAAACATCAAATTGTTGTCTGTTTGCACAATGCACACTATCTACAAATGAGTTGTGAGAGTTATTCTGGAATATGCAATTAAGAATGTTTACTGACACAAATAAAGAAAAAGCACCACCAGGCTCAAGACACAGATCAATTAATCAAGATCAAGTGCGCAGAAAAGATTTTACGCGTTAAAGTGCCTTGATGTTAATTGAAGTGAATATGTTTTGTTTCATTGTATTGTTTCATTATGTTGTGTTTCATTCTCTTTTGGATGAGTAGAAACACCACAGTATTTGCAGGATTTCCCACAAAAAGAATGAAGATGCCTATAATGTGGGCCTAGACATGTTCTTTGGAACTCATGTCTTATAAACATGTTTTATTTATTTTTTTACTAGTGTACTTTTCAATTTTGTATTTTAACTGTGTTTGGATTTAGTGGATAGTAGCATACAGTAAAATTTTGTACCTAAAAAAGTATTATGAAATGGTGTATAGCAGAGCACAACACTGAAAATATTTTACAGCAGAGAATATAGGTTTGTTAATGACCAAAATACTGACCAACATGAAAAGAAATGTCTGTCAGTGACTGTTTTTACAAGCACCATCTCAGGGTTGCTATGGACTGAACTCCAAACATCCTCAGCTAACCTGTAAAGATTTATTAGACTTTTGTTTTGTTTTTGTTCTCACTAAAACTTGCCATCACCAACGACAGGTCTAACTTAGTCAGACAATGAGAATTGAAGACTTAGGAGCCAGAAACATGAATTAGTGAAATTTATAATTTTAGCAATAGCTATGCTTAGTGTTACTGTGCAGAGTCAGTGTTTTAGATATAACTATGATGTCCTCATTTTACCCTTTATGCGATCTACTGGTCAAGCCTTGCCCTACACAACTGTAAATAAGGAGATAGGCAAAGGGAAACTGACAGGTCTTGTTGACCGTTACCACATGCAGAGAACTGTTGAGGGAGGTGTGAACCAACTCGACCAAAGACTCCGGTCACAATGCTGAACTTGAGCCACAGGTAGGACTGTTTTTCTGAAGCTCTACCAAATAGCACTGTTCAGATGAGATGATTTCTCACTCACTTTTCATAAAATATTTCAATCTTAACACCATTGCATGGAGATACTGACCTCCTTTTAAGTGGATTATGGCAAAAACTATAACATCTGAAATGTACTACTTTTTAAAATTTCACTGCAATAGATTCATTTCATATCAGCTGAATTACTGTTCCTTGGTGTCTATTTTCATATCTTAATTCATACTCACTCCTAGCTGAGAAATGGATGGGTCTAGGGGGACACGCAGAATGAGCCGAGTCACTATGAAAGAAACAGGAAAAAAACACAGTGAAGAGAACAGGGAGATCCACACATCAAAAGAGGTAGACTTACTACTGCATAGACAAATCACTGCCATTTGAGATTCTATGAATGGTAGTAGTTATCCTAGAAGGTTATTCACCACCTTCCTTTCTTTTGTGACATAAATAAGAATAGCAATGGGGTGTGGCGACAGCATGTGACATTATAGTTCATGGCTTGGGGTTGAAGTCAGTTTGTTTGTTTTCTGTTTACAACAGGCAATGTAAATAAATAATTTGAGATGTTGAAATGAAAAACATGGTGACAGGTGATGTGTGTCAAAGGGAGATCTGAGTGCTTTACTCTGATTGGACTTCAGGTATCCATCCCTCCAGTGCTTTTACTCACTCGGCGGCTCTCCAGACAAGTCCAGGCCCCAGCTTTGGACCGTAACTTCATCAGTCTGAGGGGTCTGCTCACTGCTCAGAGGTTTTCAAAGGGGTTAAAGGTCAGAGTGGCCCAAGCATACAAGGCCTGGGGTTCCAATCAACCCATAGTCACCTGTTTTTTTTCTGTTTTTCGTGTTGTTTGTTGTGTTGTTTGTTTGTGGCAAGAACTTATAAACATAAACCCCATCACACTCTTCCACTTGGTTCTTGCCACTCTTCACTGTCCTATGTCAATAAAGAGAAAAAGCCCAATACTATAATACTACTATAATACTATACTATAATATACTTTAAAAATGACAGTGAATCATCTGTGTCTCTGTGATTTCTCAGGAGCGGGCAACACAGAAACTAGCGGCAAAGAAAGGCATCAGAGGTCCTGCAAGAAAGTTGATTCCGATTACAAACGTCCAGGTCTGAATTTTAGTTTACAATTTGGATTACTTTAAAAACGCACCTAAGCCATTACCAAGTTGTGTATTTAAAGTATTTGAAACAAGTACAGCTTATACAGAGGATTCAGCACCCAGTCTAATTTTAAATAAAGGTGTTTGAGTGTACCCTATTATCACTTTTTAAGTTGTGTACATCGTCATTGTCATGTCTGACCACAGGCCTGACACACTGATAATGTTTTAAGTCTGCTGATAGGAAAGCATCTGTTATTGGTGATTTGCTGAAAAGACTCAACAGCTGATCCCAATATTCTCCCTAATGTTAAGCCCTGAACTCTCAGAGACCGAACTGACATGAATCATGAAGTCGATTCATGCCAGTTGAGTCTTTGAAGGTTCAGATCTCAGGACATTGAGGCTCAGCCAACCTCTGGCCAGGGGTGCTGATAGAAATTTTGGGCCCTTCCAACATTAATTATAATATTAAAATGTTGGGGGGACCATGTTAGTGCCAGGCCCTTAGAATCATCCAAACCTCCCTCCCTGGCAGTGTCCCTGCCTCTGGCTTCAGAAGTCCAACTCCTCTGCCTCTCTCTTCCTCACATCCTGACTTGCAGGTGCCAGCTGGCTGCGCCCAGCCCAAGGAATACTTCCCAGTGGGCCATGTCTCACGGCTGTTGCAGGACTTCCTGGCTTCTCGTCTGGATGGTGTGCCCTACATCGCTGGCACCAGCGGGCCTTTGTCAGCTGGGCCCCTGACATTGGCACTCAGCGAAGAGCTGCGGGCACTAGTCCAGGCTGTCTGCCCACCGCGTTACCGGCTTGTGTGCACTGTCAGCCTGGGGCCAGCAGGTCAGGAGGGGATACTGATGGCCAGCCGATGCCTGTGGGATGCACATGCAGATACTTGCATCTCCAACACCATCCAGACAGCGCAGGTCTTCTGCATGGCCTTAGTTTTTGCAGTGTATTATGAGTGACAATCAGTGGTCATCAAGAAATCTGAAAGGAAAATTAATGAGGTGCAGTGAATTTCCTTTTTTTAATAATTATCCCTTTAAAGTTTCTAGTTTCGTCTTAGATTTGGATTAGATATCGCCAGATTAGATATGGCACGGTTTCTGTGTGCTTTTATCCAGAACAGTGTCAACATGCCATAGTTACTGCTGGTTGTTATAACTATATTTACTTTCCCAAAGTAAAATTACTTAAAGTGGGAAACAAAGCATTTAAATGTAAAATCAAAAATGTCTTGTGTATGGACAAAGCCTGATTCAACTGAAATGGATTAAAAAAAAAACGTTTAGTCTTAGACCTAATGAATGTACAGGAAGCTCAAGTATTATGTTTCCTATGAATAGGGGGAGATCTTCACAGTCTTCTTCATTTTATGGTCAACATCACAGGATGTAGCAACAATGATGTGTGTGTTTTACAATTACAGACAGGATGTCACACTGTTTTGTATGATTATGTCTCTGAAACGTTTTTTTATTACACACAATGATGGGTTTACAACCAGTGCTGTAGAAATGGGTTTAATAATGGTTTAGATACTTTTACGTTCAATAAACATTAGAATCAGGAACAGTGCACAGTATTGCAAAGAGAGGACACGGTTCAAAAGCAAAAAACAAAAAACAAACAAAAAAAGGCTGTCTGTTTTCATCACCATTTTAAAACCAGGCCCCAATTTATACAGCATTATTACTTGTTCTGCTGAGCCCTAGTTCTAGCCAATGTCCTGTTTCACTAGATCACCGCTGTGCCTGGCAAAAACCAAGCCATGATGCAGCGTGAATCCGGGTCCAAAGATAGCTACTTTCCGGGTTCTCCTTTCCAGGTTTCTACCGAACCTTCACCATCATAGGATTTATTGTATGCTTTCACGGTTGATGTTTGGTGACAAAGAATTTATACAAACAACTCATAATGCAAACTGGAAAATACAGATTTCCCCTTTAAAGTCTACATCTAAGGACATCTGCATGATCTGCCCTGGCTCAGGGTTAGGTTTTTTTTTATTTTGTTTTTTTTTTCTATGTCTAATGTATGCATCTCATTGCTAAAGCATGCAGTGACCGTTCAGCAAGGGAAAAAAGCAAAAAGAAAGAATGAATTAAAAAAAGATTTACCCATGTGAAAGGAGACATAATTTAGTCATAAAATTATATACACACAGGTGTTTCCCCTTAACCAGGTTTAACAGGGACAATGCAACAACAAGTAAAACAAAAAGGAGTCATCTGCATTATCAATTGTTCACATAAATATAATAAATTAAAAAATATCCTATACTATATTTGTGGATGTTGGATGAAGCGTGACAAGTGGAAATAACAAAAATATGGCAGAAAGATTTGAATTAATGTCTCGAAAAAGTCTTCACTTACTGACAGATTACAGAGCTACTGTTAACTTCAAAAGACGTTCAACTGAAATTAATAGAGTTGGGGGTGGGGCAGGATATTGATTACACTCTGCATAAACTGCCTGAATAATCAGCCATCAGCTTCCAACTGCACTGACAATGCAAGAAATGGAGTAGCTACAACTTGCAAGGAACCAGGTGCGGGCAGACACAGGCAGGCAAACGCGCGCGCACACACACACAGACACATGCACGCACACACACACCCACACCAAAGGACGATGATTTGCAAACCTGAGGAGTGACCTGGAGGGCTCTCAGAGAGAAGCCCACTACACTAGTAGCTGACTAGACCATGTTTGGGTCCGATTCAACGTCAGCCACCGTCTACTGGCTGGGGGATTAACTTGTAGGTAGTACACTTGCAAACAGGACAGGGAGGGCAATACTCTGTTCCTTCCTAAGGGTTTGGGTTCTCCTTACAACACAGCAGTCATATACCTCATAAAAAGTCATAAAACATCAGGCTAAAATCAGTGCAGAGGGTTATACAAGATGTAAATTTCTCAAATGGTGTATGATCCTTATCAGCACGGAAGATTTCTTCAAGATAAAAATATCTATATAGAATAAAAACCATTTACAACGGTAATCGCTTCTATTGAAAGGTGTTATTCTGTCATTTTGTTCTCTATCATGTTGGAGAGAGTTAAAACATAACATAATTAAAAGCGAATGAACTATATCACACAGTTGAAGGCCACATATTAGCAATTCCAGATTTGAAGTTAAGTCCTCTTTACGCCATGCTGTAGTCCGGCATTGACAAGTAGGCAAGATCAGGGATGTGGAGATTCTGGGCTGAGTTTAAATAAAAACAGTGATGGAAATAAAAACATAAACATGGTTCAACTGTAGACGTCGCAGTGGAGAACATGCTGATACTCCATAAGTACACTTTGTAGGTGGAGCATCAGACAAAAAAAAGGTCATCACATTAGGAAAGTTCGTAGCTTTATGGCAAAGTCCTTTTTTAGAAATTAAAAAAACAAAAACAAAAAAAAAAAAAAAAAAAGATAACTCCCCAAAAACGCTGCACGTAACAAAAAAAACTTGGGGCCTACGGCAGTTGTATTTGGTCATGTCCAGTATTTAAGTATGGCGGTCAAATTATGCATTTCCCCAGGCAGGGTGGACAGGCCATCACACACTCATCGTCATGGAGGGGGAGTACTGCTGAAAAAGGGAGAGAAGATTTCAATTAAAACACATGTCCAAGCAGTAACATGAACATTAAACACTTTCATATTGGCCCCAGTGTTTGATTTTGTAACACCACGTGGAAGCATTCATAGCAGCCATCTCTGACACTTCTGTGGCTCCGATCAGATTGTCTGGTATAATGAAGAAGATCCAGAACACTCACGCTCTCACTCTGGAAGGAATGAAGGTAGCTGCCTCCTACGTCGTCATCTCGCGGAGTTCCGGATGGATTGCTCATGCCACTCAAATTGTTTGGTGAATTCTGCAGAGGACATAATCATTTGCTAATGATCAGCATGGCAAAACCAAAAGGCACTAAAAAACAAACAATTATTATTCTGTATTATGTGTGACACTGCTGAGGACAACGCAACGAATATCGAGTGTGGTATAGTTGAATGTTATGGCACAAGAAAATGTAATTACCTTGGGTAGACCATCCAAATCTCCAGAACCTGAAAACCAAACACAAAACAATCAGCAACACAAAACAGGCTGACCACAATGCTAGCTCAGCGTCACAAATAATAAGCTAATAAGCTTTTGGGCTGTATAGCCACAGAGACCAACGGCGTTACCTCCATTCAGGTGAAGAGGATCCATTCCTGCCATGGCTCCTAGTGGACCCTCAGAGCCTGGACCTATTGGAAACTGCACAAAAAGACAGTTTTAGACAGGCTGACAGACCCGACCATAACAGGCGAGATACAGACAGAGAGCAGAAGACAATATACCTCATACTATATACCGTTTAGAAAAGCTCAAACCTGATATGATAACACACAAAGACATGAAAAGATTTTTTTCTTCTGGTGGTTACAATGTTCTTCAGTAGGTTAATGATATATACATCCAGCATTTTGTATGGCGCCCAATCCAGCACTGTGCACAAAATGTATTTAACAGACAACTCACGTTTGTTCTGTTTCCTGGTCCAGAGTTCACCATAGTATACAAATTTTCACTGGAATTATTGGAGTCTGCAGTGTCAAATGAAAAATGAGTGAATAACAAGCATAATATAAATTAATGTGTATGTCAAGCCTACCACACTATAATATCATACTGTTATAAGAATCTGTTTTCGTCTGTGTGTGTGTGTGTGTGTGTGTGAGAGAGAGTGAGTGTGTGAGTAGGAGAGTGGGTGTGAGTGAGAGAAAGAGTGTGATACAGAGAGTGTGCGAGTGAGCCCCCTACCTGCGGGGCTGGGCACTATGGGAGTTCCAGGAGGGCCTCCTCCACCAGGAGGTCCCTGTTTCAAACAAGCACACAAGCAGGGTGGTCAATGGTACAGTTGGCAAGAAGGGACATACAGATTAAAAAGCATGACGAACTATATTCACTGATGGCCTAAACTACATACAAAAATCTGTGCACTCCTACAAACTGTAATGTGTGTGTGTGGTAGTAGTATTACAGGGTATATTTGGTATTCACTGTTGTCTTACCCCATAGTTACCAGGAGAGGGCGATGAGTACGGCATCTGGAATCAAAAACAGCCACAATTTAAAACAAATAAAACAACTAAATTTGGCTGAAAAACGAGGTTGAATCTGTGCTAGGTGCGCTCACATTGTTGTTATTGTTCGGGTTGGGCCATGGTGGTCTTCCGCCTCCTGGTCCCCTGGAAAACACAAGCCAAATCAATTGTACACCTTCTCTAAAGTACATGGAAAATAACACACTTTGCATAATCACACAGTCCAAGAGTATTAGTGGATGTGGATGAGGTGGAAAACTGCTCTTGTTAGTGCACTTACATGTTCATTCCTGGCATGCCAGGGCCCATGGCATTATGTGGAGGTCTCATGCCGCCGCCAAAGTTCTACAAAAACAACCAAATATCAGAACACCAATAAGGGACCCTACATTTGCAACCGCACGCAAGCAGAAAGGTCTCTTTTTAATCTTGCATCACTGAGTTCTAGAAACAAAAAGTCTTTAATAGTTCTGGCACTTCCTTGTTTGAACTTGTAATTTCTGAACGAACTGGAACACAGCATGTATCATTTCAATTAGGATAAAGAACAAACATTGTGGACGACTGCAAAGATGAATAAGAGGGGACCCTAACATGGGAAAACTCAAGCTATGTGTAAATCACCAGTTGTCATGTTCAGAATTATCACAGGAATTATCCAGAGTGAATCAACCCATAACTTTGCTGTTTGCCATTGTCAAGTGCTGTTGGTAGGTATGGAAATGAATTTATTATAACATAGACCAAATCACAACCAGTGCTAACACATGACCCCACCAGCTAACATTAGCTGCCAGTTTGCAAATTTGGTCTATATTCGTTCATACCTACATACCAAATTCTTTAGTTCTCATACCTACCGACAGCTCTCAGCAATGTCAACATCTATCCATGATTTTCCTGTTTCTGTTTTTGACATGCAACAGCATGGAGGAAAATATATTCTCCCACTGTGATACCATAGCAGCATAGCCCAGTACAACATGTGAACAACGATTTCAGTAAGACAGCTTTCAGCCAGTGCTGGACATATGATGTTACCTGGGGTCCTGGTCCCATTGGGCCCATTCCTCTAGGATTGTTCATCCTCTGCATTGGCCCACCTGATTACACACACACACATACACAGAATGAGCACTTCCATAGAACAGAGCTCAGCAAACAACCTTGATGACCCATACATCGTTCTCGTAACACACCTTGCATTCTCATTGGGTCCATGTTTGGGAGCATAGGCTGGGCAGCAGGTACACCTCCAGGAGGCTGTCAGAACACAGGCATAGGACACCAGATTAAGGACATTTCAAGGGAACTGCTTTGGTTCTAGAGTTGAGACTACTATTACGCTTTTCAAAAAGATCTCATTTCATAGAGCAACAAAAATAAAGTTATGAAGTAACTATCTAAAAGCAAAAACCTGCAAAAACCTTGTCAACAACAACAGTTGGCTGCGATAAAATCATTCCTGGTATGCACACAACTGATTCTTTTCTGGTTACATATTTTATAACGCGTGTTGTGAAAGACTTTCTTTCTGTTTATGGGTGGTCTATCCCAGACAATAAAGCCGAGTAGTACACAGCAAAAATAAGTAAATTGCTGCATGGTGTGGTGTTGTTATCATCGTGTTATCATCAAGACATTGAATGGAAACTGGCAAACACATTAGGTGCAACAATCCTGAACAACAACATACCTGGTTGCCCATGCGAATGGGTGGGCCTCTTGGGCCTCCAGGAAAGCGTGGCGACATGAAAGACTAAGCAAAAAAAAAAAAAAAAGAGAGAGAGAATTTCAGATATTTTCTATACTCGATGTCAATAATGCCAACAATTGTTTATGCTTTCATTTTTATGGGTAGCCAGTGTAAGACATTCAAGAAAGTAAACACAATCACAAGCTTATCGGCATAAGAAACAAATAAAAGGGGTATGTGAGGCATAAAGCGAGGGAGTGAGCGGGAGCGGGACAAGTAGGGGTACCTGGCCATGGGGTCCCATCATACCGCTAGGAGGGGGTGGCTGAGCGTGGGGAGACGCCTGTGAACCAGGGGGTCCCTGTGGCAGATCCGCACAGAGGGAGGCAAAGAAGGCAGACAGCAAGAAAGAGCAAGAGAGAGGGAGAGGGAGAGAGAGAGAGAGATTGAGAGTGAGGAAGAGGGGGGGGGGTGAGGGGAGGGAGGAAGAGAGAGAGAGAAACAGAAAGATAAAGAGAGTCACCAAGCAGGTATAATAATAAAAAGCAGAGTGGAGAAGAGAAGCACTGGACGGACGGGTGGTTAATGAAAGCAGGCGTGGCAGGAGTGGAGTGCTGTGAAACTGGGTTGTGCGTGAGCAACTGAAACCAAACAAACAGGGCAGGACTAACCAGACACAGGAAGCTTCTACCAGTCCAACATAACCAGCTCACTTCTATTTAGGACAGCGCTTTAATGACAATGACTATGAATATACAAACAGTGACCACAAGATAAACATCTCTCCGCTACAAAGCATTCAGTAAATGTGAATTTGTAGTAATATAAACACTTAAATTCTTACATTACTGAGTGTGTACAACTGAGCATGTACATCTGAATATGAGAATGTGCAACTGAGTATGTACATCTGAGTATGAGAATGTACAACCGAGTATGTACATCACAAAATATTACAAACAAAAAGTATATGTCCTACATTTGTGTCTAAAATGACATCATCATTGTTTTAAACCACAGTATATGCCATCCCCATGTTTTATTTCAAACCAGCTACTGCAGCCAGAGTGTGTGGACTGGGTACGTGGCGGTGCAGTAAGACACGTTTCAGCCGTAGCATCTATTAACCTATTAGCGGTTTGCCAACTCAGCTAAAGTGCGATGCAAGGACTTGCTTAGTTCAGCTAACATTACTGTTGACCTCATAGGCACTTCACCGACAGAGACTGACAAAGTGATGATGGTGAGGTCAACCAGCCATCCTCATTGACCTCACTCTAACACAGTGAATGCTAGTCACATTCTTTGCAATGCCCGGTCAAGAACATACAAAGAACAAAGACTAAATCAAAACACTGGCTACATCTGAATTCCTCTGGTGGACCTACCATGACACCTCTTTAGGGGGCTCATGTTATTAAATATGTTACATTGGAATGCTGGGAATGAATATATATTGTGCTTTGGGAAGTCTAAGATCACATGATTTAACAGTTGCCAGTCACTAGATGAGTGTGTATCCATTTACACTTCATTCATCGTGCACCTGAAGTTACATGGCACCCTAGGTGCATAATAAAGATCTAAATGAGAGTATTTTCACACTGTGATTCATGTAATATTTTCCAAAAGAGCTTAGCTCCCTTTTAGTATCTATACGCACATGACGGGAGGATTTATCTAAATAAAATGCTAATTAATAAAATTTAAATAAAAATTAATCTAAATAAAATGGCAATTATGGTTTTCAATGATTATGAATACAACATAATCAAGATACATATTTTACCGTATTCTGACATGACTTTCTTCTAGTGTCTTGAGTTAGGAATCCAGCACATTCCTTCACTTTAGTGGACAGTGGTAACTGTTATATGTTGCAGTGGTAACTGTTATGATATTGACAGATGGTGATCAACATTGGCATCATTGTTTTGATTTTTGCCGTAATCAAGCAGGTCTATGTGACAGATACCCCGCTCAGAAATGCTCGGCCATCTCTCTCAACCAAAACAGGTCAATATAAGCTTTGCGTCCACCATAAATAAATAAATAAATCCATCCACCCCACAACCTGCACACAGCACAGATATCCTGTTCAACAAGATAAATCAGTAGGTTACAAAACTAATTCACATGATGATTTAGCTGTGCCATAGGTTAGGTTAATGGAACTGGTGCTGACTGCACAGAAATTTAACACAGCAGACATATCTTAAACTAGTACCTATACCTCGACCAGCTAAGAAAGAAAAACAATTTAACAATCTAAACATTAGAAAATTCCATCAAACCCCAATGATGACTAGCAGACTGCCACCAAACAGAAGTGCCACAAGGTCTGAGAACAGTGATTAAATTCAGAATGTGGAATTGATTTAAAACAATCATCACTAATAGAGATGGGTTCTAGAAACCAATTATCTACTCAATTCAGTTAAATTAGCACAACTAGTACAGAACGGGTGATCTTAACAGGCCAACTAATCTCACAAATGCACCCTGGACAAAATGTAGACTCATAGATTGTTTCTATGCACACTAGAAATGTCACAACAGCCAACCAACACATATACACACACATATACACACACACCAAAGTAGTTCACACATCCAATCGAGGAAGACAGATAGACTTGAACCTGACCTGAAAGAAACCTGGTGGCATGGGTCCTCCTGGCATGCCCTCTCCCGGAGCCATGTTGCCCAAGACAGGGCTGGGGGCAGCTGCTGCACTCTGCGGAGATTAAAAGGTCAAACATGCTGCCGTAGGTCAAAGGTTAACAGCAACAGAAAAACAACAAAAATCCACAACACTGAGTAACAGTGTGCAGCAGAAATGGGCTGATAGCTCAGTGGTAAGAAAGGCCAGTGCTTTTCAGGCTGGTTTAAAGATGGATGATCAGTAAAGGCAATCCTCTACACGCTACATGTGGTTTATTTAGCGAGGCATGGCTCATGCAGTCTCTGAAGAACACAAAGCACTTAGAGACGCATCACAGAGGACCATTTCCCTGTATTTCCACAGATTTAATTTACAACTATCATTAGTTTCTGATCCTTTATTTGGTCAGTAATTGGCCATTTTCCTGTTGAATTGCAAGCACTTAGAGCCGTACACTAATGCCCATAGTGAAATCCCACAAAACTGATGCGCTGGACAAGGAAATAAGATGGCGTATTAAAATGAGAGTAAACACTTAAATTTTGTTAAAAAAAAAAACAACAACGCTACACTGCCACTGAACAGCTGGAGTTTTGCTCACACCGTCTCCCCATATATCGTGTAGAGGCTGTTCATAGCCCTTGTGAAATACCACAACAGGGGGCCAAGGGAGGCCTAAGAGAGCCTCTCTAAGTCCATGCCTCCAACCCTGAGAGTATTTAAGACAATCAAACAGCTCACAAACCACTAAAACAATGACAACCCTGTTACACTTTACCGTATTTGCATTTTTACCAAACAAGTTTTATTTAAAGCCTTATGTCAAGCTTAACAGACTACATGATTTTCAGTGGATTCTCAATCTCTCTCTCTTTGCCTTTCCTAGAGGGAATCCTCCATCCTTATTTGAGAGGTCCCACCACCAGTGCACTGGGGTTCCTCTTTGTTACAGTTCTTCTTCTCCTCTGCCACCACCTCCACAGAGCATCTGTCACTCTCCTCCCCTTGCAATCTGTCCCTCAGTTCCTTGACAGCCATCAATCACCCTACACACATGCCAGAGGAGGGGGGCCGGAGGGGGAGTATCCCTCCAAGCAAGCATGAATGCAACATGGCCTCCCTGCTTCACACAGCTACAGCCAGCCACCTCCCCCACCCTCTCAAGGGAACGCTGAGCTCAAAACCCTGACTGAGCCGTCTACCCACTGGGAACAAAGACAGGGGCCTAGTCAAACGCTGCTAGCAGCAGGCTTGCAGTACACTCACGGCCTGGTCACTGCTCACTGGGAGACTACCATGGGATGCAAAACTTAGTTCAAAGGCTATGGTTAAGGTTAGGTTAGAAGGAGTGCCTTTCTGACAACTTTTTATTTTTTATTTTTTGAAAGAAATTTGGAGATAGGAAACAAAGGGGTTTGTGTTAAAAGATATTGCAGAAGAGCAGTCACCAGGAATCAGTGTGGATAGCAAATTTGGGCAAAACGGTCACCAAGTGCTCTTAAATCCACGGTCACCAAGTGCTCTTAAATGCATGCTGCTATTGTTATACTTGCAAATGTTATCACAGCAAACAGACTAATGAACAGACCTCAACAAATCCTTTAAAAGAAACAAATCTAAATAGAGAAAAATGTCAATTTACTGACACACTGACTGACTTTACATGGGCATACCCACTCTTTCATTTTCAATGAATTTAATGCTGAAACTTGTAATTAAATGGGGTAGGCACTTCTGTTTAATGGACCAAATGTGTAAATGAATGCTGAAAATGCCCATACCAGATCTTTTGTCTCTCTAATCAATTAATTCAACATGGACTGTAAAGATACCCTTCACAAGCTATTTGGACTCCACACATATTGGGTGGATGACATTTATTTGGAGGACAGCTTAAAAGGTATGTGCGTGGATCCCTTCAGCACTGAATCAAAGGGAGAGGGAGAGAGAGATCCTGTAGGTAATGCAACGTAATGCTATGGATAGGGACTGTAGTAACATTGGTGGCCAAGGAGTTTGCTCTACAATGTCTTTCAAAAACACCACATCATTCTCACATCTTTGCACAGACCATTAACCTGTGCACAGACTCTGAAATGCAGGCAAAATTACATGCACAGAAAGAACGCCATATTCTAGCCCCCGTGTGCACGTATGTTTCAAACATGGCTATTTTTTTTAGTTATGACAGTATCTGGAGTTGAACTACCATCTCTCTACAGAGGGGAAAGCTGACAGCTTCTGACAAAGTCCTAGGCACCAAACTCGCCAAGGACATGGAGCTTTGTCCCCAGCAGTGACCCTGAGATTGACAGAGTGTTTAACCTAAAAGTTCTTGACGTCAGCAGCTCTTTCCAAGATGCCCGTGAACTTCTCTCATTCCTTTCCAACTGTAAACGTGCAGACAAGGTGTCACATAGATGCAATAGAGAAGCACAAGGAAAGATGGTTCTCAAGCACAAACACATATACCAAACCAAGCAACATTCAAAGTGGGACAAGATGATGTGAAAAGTTATTTCTTCCTGTTTCCTCCAACATGACATTCATTCAAACTATAGTAAGTGCCAAAACACTTCATTCAGATTTGTTTCCATGGCTATTAAAATACTGTAGTGCAGAGTTCTATAGATCAATTCTGTAACACAGAGATTCTATATAGGCCTACTCTTAAAAATTGACAGATGATATTGTATCATATTTGTTTATTCAAACAGTGGTTATTGGAGGCATCTGTCTCCTGAACAGGCCCAAAGAGAAAAGCCAAAATGCTAAATGGGCACATTTTCAAATAAAAAGAGACATTATTAAACATTTTCCCTGGGAGCTAATACTACCAAACATGGGACATAGCACCAGAACATGTTAATGTCTGCCTCTTTCGGCATCAAACCAATTACAATTGCCAAGCCTTTTCTTACATCTAGTTGCACAAATAAAACTATGACAGCTCGTTTAAAGTGCACTGTGTATTTGAGCACTGCCACTGTCTATATAATATGTGCTTCCTTTTAATTATTCCTTACACATTTTGAAAATGAGATAATGTGCCTCAGTTAGGCCTACGACTGAATTTGGTTAGAAATTTGAATGTGTTGCTGGATTCAATTCCAGCTGATTACAGTCATGGTATTCCCCAATCACTCAACCTACTTAACTCATCTCCACCTCTAGTTTTGGGAAAAGGCAAACAATGCTTACATAGTCATGAAAGGCCTTGGCTTCACTTGAGTGTTCACAGTTCTCTCTCCTCTCAGGCGCTGCACAGTACAAGTCCCAGAAAACACTACAGGAAAGAGAAATGTTGTCCAAATTACTGAGGTAATCCACTGATTTCAATGAGATATAACAGTACACCACTGTCACACAATGATAAAAAGAAACATCTAAGACTTACCACCACCATGAGTGAAGGAAACCTGGAGGCTCCCCTAGTGTGATATTCTTCTCCCATCTGATCTGAAACAAATATTCATGACATATTGAAACTTCTGAGTATGTTTGTGAGTCCAGCACAAACACTACATAGCTGCAAACACAAGTCAAAGACATCAAGGCCACATGTCTTACCTCTGACAGAAATGTCTGTGCCGACTTCTGTGCTCCTATGTGTAACAAGTACTCGTAGACGTATAAGGCTAACCTGGATAATAAGTGAAGGAAAGGAATGGTAAGGATGAGTTTACAGAGACCGATAGCTTACCTGATTGGGGGGGTGGGGGTCGCAGATGACAAGTATGGTAGGCTACTATTCTAAAAGTGTACAGCACCTTCTAAATCGCAATCATCTCAAACAGGGAAGCTGCCAAATAAACGAGACTACTGCATACAACTTTGAGTCATCATTTTATCAATATGGTAACAACGATTGCTCACTTGTGCACAAACAATGAATTTCAGTCCTGATACAGGCGACTGGGTTCGAATGCATAGGTTTCCTTATAACGAAAAGAAAACTGTGTTGCCTAGATCACTTGTATAGTACTGTAGTAAAGGCTAGTGTTTACTTATCTGAGAACTTGCCCATTCTGATAAAAAAACAGTTTCCATTCCCGCTCAGATACGGGCTATGATGTTTAAGAGAAAACGTTAAACTGCGCAGCCCAAATAAAAACATTTCGTGCGTAGCAGGCAAAGGCGTTAAATCGTGCAACAACAGATTCACATAGCTACAATCGTATTTCAGAGGTTTTCATGCGTTTGTCGTTATTGATGGCGATTAACACTAAAACCAGGAACCTAATAGAATGGCGAATGGAAAGGGCGGTACATTCAATTCCTCACTGCTGGTAGTCGCCCCGCAGGCAACAACCAGTCCTGAAAATCACACAAGCAACGCCACAATAGATAGGGAAACAAAGGAAAGTCTTACTTTTCGCGTGCCTGGCTATCCGATGGCACAACGGAGCTTTTGCCTTTGGAAAACATAATTAATTGAAAAAGCTCGCCCGCGTTCTTTTTTTCGCTATACCCTAAAATCCATCTATCAAGACGTTTGTCTCGGCTTCGGCCGCCGCAGGCTCAACAAGGAAAGTGGTCGAGTCTCAACCGAGCCTGGTAAGGGATGGGTACACGCTGACTGGCAAATTTAATTACCAATGAGAGCACAATAATTCCCTGAAGTCCTGCCTTAATGGAATGACGTCATTCGCCATGTCCAACCCCACAATGGTAGCTCGAAAATTGCAGAACACCCTCTGCTTCTGTGGTAGCCACCAACGTGGATACGTATTTGATGTCTTATTTTGGTTTGTAGCTTGGAATTTTTGTATAGCGATAAATAAGAGCACACACAGCTATTTTTCATCACTGAACAAATATCAGACACTGCATAATAAAAGAAAAATAACTGTCCCAAATGCATAGAGCGTTTGGGAAGCATGGCCACGTTACAATGTAGCATCTGAGTTGATAAGGTGGAATTTCGCTACATGTATCTGATCGCCCATTTACACAGAAAAGACTTCATGTTTGAAAACTTGACACCATATTAACAACAGCACGCCTTCTGAATGTAACCGACATTGCAATTAAGCGCTTCACGACTTGCTTTTATTTTTATAGAGCTAATGGTTTCAGCGGTTTTAGGATACGTTTCGCAGTAGGATATATGCGCAGGCAAGATTAAATCTCTCCAGTTGGAGGACGTCAGATGTATTTTCTTCGGGACCAAACCAGAGAGTGAAAGCTTTCTCATTGGTTGGGCTTTTGGACTGGTTCGAGGGTTCCTTGAAACCGACATATGTAGCCAAGCACGCCTACAATGTCAGCAAACAGTTCAACCAGTTACTTTTCTGTTTGTCACAATGAAAATATCATGTCTGCTTTTGATGATATTATGCCTGTCCAAACCTATAGAGAAACGCAGGTTGGGGGCTATGAGAGCAGTGTGCGGTGGCCTAAATTTGCAAAATCATTTTAGTTCCACCTGTAAAATATTGTATTTTATCCAGTTAACAGTGGCATAGTCTGTGATGAATACAAAAAACGATCCAATCCTAGGTTTATGAGGCTAATGTTAGGTCTCGTAAGTGCATGGGCTGCATTAGTTAAGTAATACCCGTCCCAGATTTAAAAAAAATACATGTTAATAAGAATTTTAAAATCCTCTGTTAGGTTGAAATATGCCTAAGAAGGCCTAACCTACAGCCAAACCTGAAAGGCAGACTACTGTTAATATTATTCTATGTTTAACCGCTAGGGGGTAGACAAAGTAAACAACAGAATAGAATCCTCACCGGCCTGTATGCTGTATGCTGTGGCTGTATGCATGAATACCCTTGATGTAACCACTGGCATGTGGCCAGAGTAAGAAGTGAAGCTAAAGTTTAAATTAAATAGCTACTAGGAATGTCAAGAATTAAATTAAGTTTGTTTGTACATTTTTAATTGCCATTGTCATAATTTTAGAGGCACTGGTGCAACCAATGAAAATTTTAGTTACACTGAAATTATTTTTGGTTGCATGTGTGCCTAAATTGGTTGCACTCTGGAGCCATGGTGTATCTCTCAAGAGTCTTTAAGATGCTTCCGCAACTTCATCTGAGTCTGCCTGTCCATTCATTGCATGTAAGTAGGAGACACATACTGGTGATACACCAACTCCACAATGCTGAAAATGACAATTCCAGTTGCACTGACACAGATTCAGTCACACAGCATGCCATTGTTATCTTTGTAAATCCCAAATGCTGTGATGCATAAATGGTTCTTATTGAATGTTTATTGTGACCATTATCTATTACCATCCTATTTTTAAAGAAGGCCTATCAGCGGGCCAGAGCTTTTCTACAGAAATAGCCAAATTAGTCTATAGGTGACCTCTATGTGTTGGAATCTGTTCCACCTTCTCCAAACTGTATTTGTCCCACATTGGGTCTGAACAGTCATAAACCAGAAGGCCTTGTTCATGACTGAGCCCAATAGTCACTATAAATGATATCCAGAGATCCTTTCTGGGAATGTGAATCTTACAGAATAATCCTAAGAATAGTACTCCACCAATCAAGCATTTCTTGATTTCTTGAAGCATTTCAAATACCTTCTCATCTGTTGAAATAAACACTGAACTGTTTGGTCACAATTCTAAACAGGAAACCATGGACTGGGCTCACCTCATTAGTCTCTCTCCCTAGGTAAACACAGAGGTGGCAGTATCAAGCAGTGTGTGGGGATGATGTTCTGTAACAGGGATTAGGAGATGATCAGAACAAAATGAATGAGTGATGCAGAAAAAAATAATGAGCTGGTCTGACCAAAGTTTTCTCTACAGTGGTCAGGATATCAAGTTCAGATGGTTTACATTTCAGCAGGACAGCACAGCAACCCAATCAAACACAGGGCTGACTCTGAGGAAACATCTCCAAAGAGATCTGGAAATGGATGTGCAGTAATGCTAAGATTCGTCTGAAACAAATGTGAGAAACCTGAAACGATCTGAAACAATCTGGTTCGGGAAAATGTGGCAATACAGGCTTCAGTGTAACAGCTACAAACGTGGGCATATTTTAAGACCACACATAGATCAGCTAGTGGAGCTTTGCATTCCAATTTCATCGTTCTACCTTAAAAAAGTTGATGGGCGGAACTGTAACACTATCTTCTTAGGGAGGTGTGTTATGATCGTTTGTGTATAGGCCACAGCAAGCGAGTAAAGTTGCATATTGGTGATCGGTGGAGTGTCCCTGATTGTTTTTATCAAAAGTCTCGGGAATCAGTAGTTGTACTCGTCACCCGACAAATATGACGACAAATCACCTCGGGCGGTTTTAGTAAGTTATTTGTATTACTTTGAAAAAGAAAATAATCAATTATTTACAAAACATGCTATGCAACGTTGTTCTTGAAATAATTGAATCCAGCAGTAAGCGCAGATCACAACCAATGCATGGCTGTTTTATTGTTATTATGCTGCTTACTCGGTGTAGGTTACTGTTGGTTGGTTAAAGCCGGCTGTTCTGTGCGTCATTGAAATGTTTGGTTTGGACCTAAAGGCACAATTTAATTTCATCCGATTTTTTTCCTTGTAGTAATGTATGTCTTAGAATAGAATACACGAATACACTGCACAGGCTACTGGCAAAGTGATGTTCGCGGTTGGAGGTCGGGGAATGTCGTGACACGATAGACAGGTGACCAGGCCATGTGAGCTGGTGCCGGAGAACATTTGTTATTTCACTGCTTCGTTCAGAGTGAGAAGAGTTTTAGAATAGACGCTAACTTTGGAATCGCCCATGCTCCATGCAGGGCTACGTTGTTTGAAGAATTATGGTCTAATTATAAAGATTTGTAAATATGAAGTATTCTGAAGTATTTTGACTTGTCTGAATAAGTTGGTACATTAATAAAAGTCGTCAACAGTAGTATAATAATGCAAATAATTCATAGTGGTCTAGGCTGCTGGTAGTGGGAGACATGGCATTGATTTGTTTGTTTGAGTTTGAGGCATCTTTTGTAAGCTGCCCTAAAACATGCTTCAACTTGTAGCCACTTAAATTAAAGAAACATTCAGCCAAGGTTACACTTGCACGATTGTAACCTGCGGAATCAATAAAAACCAAATATTAAAATAATTACAATAAATATTTTAAAAATCTGTTTTTCATTTGTGTAGAGAAATAAAATATCATAAATCACACCAATAAATAATTAATAATACTTAACAATAATATAATAATAATATCATATAATAATATTAATTAATAATAAAACACCACGATTATTATTAGTTGTAGCAATAGCATAATAATAATAATTAGTTGTAATTAATAATTTATTTATTTATTTTGATACTAATTCAAGTGATCTGAATAACTGACTGATGGCCAGGAAAACTGACAACACCAAAAAAAAAACTGCCCCAAATTGATCATTGTAGGCTATAGGCTATATTATTACTTTAGACTGTTGTATAATTCATAACTGTTTAAGATGTATTGTAGGATGTGACAAGTTTTGTAAAACCTTTTTTGTTTTGTTGAATTCTTTGTGTTGTTTTATGTACACAGTGTGTGACGCCTGGCAATATTCACCTCAGCTAAACCCCTGATTAGAGCTCTATTGCAAAAGGCTCTCTTTCAAGTATTAAAGCCTCTGAAATTGAAAGAATCTGTTTATAATCCTCAAAAATCTTTCTTCTTCTTTCAAACATGTGAGTGCATTGAACTGTTATTGGTTTGAACATGAAGACCACAAGTGATGTGATGACACAAAACATAACACATAACATAACACTCCCAACTCAACACAACTCTCCCCTTTAGGATTCCTTGTTGTGTCTAACTCTGTCACTGTTGGTCAGTGTCTGCTCGGTCAGTGTTTGCTGTGAAAACTTTGACAGAAACATCAACCTCCTTAAAGCCCAGCTTCTCAGCCATGGCCTCAGAAAACTGTGACTCCGAGCTCCTGGTTGAACCCCTGTTCATTCTGGAGAATGGTGAGGTGTACAGGAACCCCACAGAGGTGAAGATGAGCCAGATTGTGCTGCCCTGCCACGCCAACCACTGCGGGGAGCTCAGCGTGGGACAGCTGCTCAAGTGGATGGACTCCACCGCCTGCCTCTCAGGTGAGCTCTTTATTGGGGAACTAAAGAGGTCAGGACAGGACACCTGCCATTTCTGCCTCTGAGGTGTCTGCACTCTGACATTCGGTTTTGAGAGGAACACATAAAAGCTTTTTTTTATGCAGCATGTGCCACATTAGCTGAAAAAGCTTTAAAGAGGAGTTAAGAAAAAACTTAACCACACTCTGTGTAAACATGTTGACCATGCAAAAACAAGATCCACCTCGCCTCCTGTTTATACAAACATGAAAGACTAAAGGTGCTAATGGATGGCTGTGAAGGGTCATTATTGACTGATTTGAGGGTGTTATCTTATCTCATAGATACCAGTGTCAATCAGGACCAGCTGCTTGAAATGCACTGAATGTAATATCACCGTAGGATAGCTTTGAATGTTGAATGTATTTTGGCCTTTACTTAATCCATTGTGTTAATGTTAAGACAGTCATGAGTATTTGTAGTGTATTTGTTATATAGCAGATTATTGAGGCAACCTATATTTTCAAATTTCAAATATTATCTGTCGTTCCTTCTCCACAGCTGAAAGACATGCTGGATGCTCCTGTGTGACTGCCTCTGTTGATGATATCCACTTTGAACACACCATTAGGTAACATTCACCACAATCAAAATGCCTTTGTTTTAAGAAAAAGAGTATGAATAAGATCTTATTGTCACTAATTTATATCTCTTTCTAGTGTTGGACAGGTTGTCCATATCAAAGCCAAAGTGAACAGGGCATTCACATCTAGCATGGAGGTGGTTATTTAGATGTTTATTGCTTAATATATAATTAATGATTATACTGAAATTGACTCCTACAAATGTGTTTGTCCAGCATTTGTTGTGAGGTGTTAATGTCTGTAACTGTAATCCTCCTAAGGTTGGTATTGTGGTGAGCTGTGAGGACCTTTTTAGTGATCAGCAGTGCAAGGTGTGTCATGCATTTGCCACTTTTGTTGCACGGCGAACAGAAGCGGGGAAGGTGAGGATGTTGTTCAGCTGCTAATAAATGTCTTAACTTTAGAAGAAGCCATGGGTAGCCATGGCCTACTGGTTAGGGCTTTGGTTTTATAACTAGACCATGGCTGAAGTTCCCTTGAGCAAGGCCCCTAACTCCATGGGTGCTGTTAGTGTGTACCTCACTTCACTGTGAGTTGTGTTTGTTTCCCTAACCCCATGATTGGGTTAAATGCAGAGACCAAATTTCCCTCACAGGATCAATAGATCATATAGATTACTTTTTGGACACACAATCAAAGGAGAGTTCACTACAGTATCACTAAAACAGCCAAAATGTGACAGATTTGTACAAACAACCCTTATAACTCAAATGTCATCTGCACATGATAATTAATGTTGGAATACTAATTCAAAGACAGTGCCTTATATCATGACTACCACTTCATTGGCTCTCACACACTGTGTGACTTGTCCAGGTCCAGCTGAAGCAGGTTATCCCGCGCACACAAGCTGAGCAGATGGAGTACAGCCTTGCTGCAGAGAGAAGGAGGATGAGGCTTATCCATGCAGAGATCATCATTGACCTGCTCAGCAGCAGCTCATCTCAGACAGGTACAGGACTGTAATGTACCTTACCTTAAAAGGATCCCTGGCTAGTAAGACAGTTTAACAGGATTTAAAAACACTCAAAATGCTTTCTTTTTTGTTAAAACTTTTTTTTTTAATCCCTTAATTTGCAGAGCTTGTAAGGTACAATTTTGTTTCTGTCTCAGATGTTAACTTCTCTTGTCTTTATTGAGATGTTTTTGTTTTTGAGTCCAGGCGGTATATCGTACAATTACATGTACCTCATAGTGTAGTTACCCCCACCTGGAATGTTAAAACTCAAGTGGATCTGAACGGCCACTTGGCCTGGTGTTTCGGTGTGCTCGGAATTGTTGACCATCATTAACAATTTGCTGTACTCACTTTGTGCCTAGCGATATAGAACGCCTTTCAGGGCTTATTGCTCAGTTATAGTGAAGGTCATCGAAATTTTGTGTTTTAGTCAGAGAAAGTCATGTAAAAATTTGTAAAAAGTTTATAAAAACATTTAAAAATGTTATGTGTTTACAAACCGCATAACATCGCTGACTTCATCTTTAAGATTAGGTCTGCCTTGCTACTTTTAATGCAAATACATTTCATTTTTATTTACATTTCTATTACCTCATTCTGTTAACATATATGGAGTACTGTTTAGCCTCTGTAACTGTTGTTAATGTGCTGTTTTGCTGCATTTTATCCCTGTAACTTTTTACATGTTGAGTTAAAAAAAAAATAAAAAAGTTAAGTGAGTTAAACAAAATATAAAAATGTTATCTGTTTAGCCTACTCATTGGCTTTCAGTTTGATATGAAGTTGCATAGTGTGCATCTAAAATGAGGATGGTGAAAGTGTAATGGCTAAGGAACTTGGCTAATTTGTGTTTTGCCACTGTTGTGCCTTTGAACAAGGTGTGTAACCCTGAGTTGCTACAGGGAGACTGACCCCAGCAACTGGTAGCCTGTCTATAAGTTGCTGTAGACAAAAGCGTCAGTTAAATACTTACATGCAAATGCACTTTGCACAATTATTCTGCTTTGTCTTTCCAGTTATGCCGCTCACTTGTGCATTATTAAAGTAAAAGCCTCTGCCAGGTCACTGCAAAAAGTAAACTAAATGAGAAAAGACAAGTTGAAAATTACTGGCTTATAGTAACAAGTCCTGCCACGTGTTCTCTTCAGGCCAATGCACTGACTGAGTCATTTGATTTTAAATTCAGACTTTCACTCCAAGTGTCTTGCACCATGGATCGCATACCTTCAGAGTGAGCTAAGCCTTTGAGGTTAGGAAACACAGGATAATCTGCCTGAAGCGATCACTCCATATTACAAGCAGTTAATTGTTTTGGGGGGAGGTGTTTGTGACTGTGTGACATATCAGCTCTTTTTTAAATTGGGTTATTTGTTATTTATTTATTTTCTTGGTGGTGTACATGAGTGTGTGACCTTTGACCCACAGTTCCTGAATGTGAGGAGCATCAGGATGCAGTGCCAGCTGAGCGAACCAGGGTGGAGAGCGTAGAGCTGGTGCTGCCACCCCATGCCAACCACCAGGTCAGCACGTTTGGAGGACAGATAATGGCCTGGATGGAGAATGTGGCGACCATAGCCGCCAGGTGAATCACAGGGCACTACATTATGCTGTAGGCTTACTGTGTCATTACAATAATTTGGTTAATGTCTGGTGAATGCCAAAGTTTGAAAGTGACTTTGACTTTTCTTTGACTTTTTGACTATTTTAACATCTTTCAGCCGATTGTGTAATGCCCATCCAACTCTGAGGACTATTGACATGTTTCACTTCCGAGGACCCTCTCACATTGGTGACCGCTTGGTTTTGAAGGCAATTGTCAACAATGCCTTCAAGAAAAGGTATTTCTCTTCAAAATAAAACTGTAACAGTATTACTGTCATTAATGTTGCTTAATAGATACACTCACCCTCTACTGTAAAAACATTGTCATTCACATCAAGTCTGACATTACTTTATCTATCTAAAACCACAGTATGGAGGTGGGTGTATGTGCAGAGGCCTATCAAGGAGGTGAGCCCTTGCGCCACATCAACAGTGCCTTCATGACATTTGAGGTCCTAGACGGTGACAAGAAACCACGCACACTGCCCCGCATTCGACCTGAACCGGTGGTAAGACCACATTAATGCCATTGGGATTTTAATATTACTATGTGGAGAGTTAGCTGAATTCCTCAAAACTGAAAATGTCAGAGGTGCTTATCCCCAAATACCCATGTAATGCTGGATTGTTTTTCAGCTCAGCTGTAGCCTTTTCTTTTTTCTTTTCCCTACTTGGGACCTCTCACACACACTGATTCCCAAGTCTTAACTGCATCCACAGGATGGGAAGCGGAGGTTCCAGGAAGCCATTGCTAGGAAGAAAATTAGACTGGATAGGTGTGTGGCAATAATAGGTTATTTAAGCAGCATTCAGATTTTCCATAAATATTGAATGTAGTCTTTAGATAGTCCCACAACATTTTGACTGATGTACGCTATGTGTTTGTTTTAGGAAGTACATTATTTACTGCAAGCATACTGAAGTGCCATTATCTGTTCCCTGGGACCCCAGTAATCAGGTAACCCTCCAACTAAGACTAATAAAGAAAATGAAATGTATTACAATGCACTCGACAAGTCATGGTTGACCTTTGACCTAGAACTGTGCTCCTCAACAGATGTACCTCAGTTACAACAATGTGTCTGCCTTAAAACTGCTGTCTGCTCGGAGCAACTGGGTATTGACCTCAGAAAAAAACAAGGTTGGAATTAGCTGGAATTGGATCCTTAGTCATTTTTCATTTGGGGTGTAAGAATAACAGTTAACTGTTTTTTTGTTTTTGTTTTTTTCTTCAAGGTGAGCTTGTATACATTAGAGGAGAACCAGAAGTTGTGTTTTAAAGTTGAGACACATGTGAACGTCTCAGCAGAACAAGTGTTTGTGCTTCTATCTGATCTGAGACGCAGGAAGGAATGGGATAGGCATTATGAGTATGTATTATTGCAAAATGTTACAGAATATACTTACATATTACAACAAATGTTTTTGACACTATTGTTGTTGTTGTTATTATTATTGTTATTACTATTAGGGAATGCGAAGTAATAAACCAAGCTGATGATGATGACACCATCTACCGAGTGGTCACTCCCTCTGTCAGGAAGGGGGGCAAAGACCAGGACTTCATTATGCTGGCCTCACGGAGGCGTCCCTGTGACCCGAGGTGGGGTGTTCTAAGAAAAGCACTACTTCTTATTTTCCCATTAGCCTTACAACCTAATCAAGCCTTTACATAAACCCCCAGCGAGTACTCTCACTCTCAGACCGTCCACCTCAATTAACGGCCACTCACTCTCTGCTTCTGTTTATCTCTCCTCAGTGAGCCGTACTTGATCGCCCTGCGCTCCGTGACACTGCCCACTCACCCACCCACAGAGAACTTAAATCGAGGGGAGGTCCTCTGTGCCGGTTTCAGTATTTTGGAAGAGTCAGAAGACCTTTCCAAGGTATTGCAAGAAAAGCATCATTAGCCTATTAGATACAAATGAACAGCAGTCTTCAAGAGAGATGAGCACAGATTGTTTTGACATTGTATTCCATCTGTGTGGTTCCCAGATCACTTACTACAATCAGGCCACGCCAGGCGTCTTGCCTTACATCTCCACTGATATCGCTGGACTCTCCTCAAGGTTCTACAACACCTTCTCCTCCTGCAGCGAGTTTCTAGAGAAGAACAGAGACAGCCTGGTGTCCCATTCCACCTCTGAACTCAGAAGGATCCAGGATGACTATTCCCCTCTTCAGTAGCAGAGGCTGAAATCTCTGACACCCGTAGCTGTTACCCAGACTACTGTAGCCAGTATCAGTGTCCATGTCCTGATCACTTATTTATTATATTCAGTATAATTCCTTTTCAGCAGTGGCATACACATGTCCTGACATTTTCCTGGAAATGTAGTGTTTTTATGTTCAAAAGAACTTTTGCAGATGTCAGATGGTTTATTGTAAACTAAGGTCAAATATTCAAGGTATTTCATGACACTTGTCTCATGCAGTATCAGAGTAGGAAGTCACAGCAGTTTACAGCACAAAGTATTAAAACTTTGTCAGTGCCACTATCACATCGTAGGAACAGTATTAACAGTAATAATAATAATAATAATAATAATAATAATAATAACTTTGTTATATATAGTGCCTTTCAAAATACCCAAGGTTGCTTAAAGAAGAAATCCAGTGTGAATCAATCCATAGCCCTGTTGTTTGATGTCACCAAGAGCTGCTGGGTAGGAAAAAGAGCAAGAAAATTCAATAGGACTTTGATAGAATGGTGAATTGGCAGCTAAAGCTTACTGAGTGGGGCACAGAAACTCACATTCAGTTTAATTAACTATTCTATTAACTATAGCTGCCTTTGCTATTCGGTCTGTGTTGTATCATATTTTCTGGTTCTTTTCCCTACAAGACAGAACTTGGTGACCTCAAACAATAAGGCCATTGATTTTAACCAGATTTCTCCTTTAAAGGAGGCAGAGAGGGGTTTGCATTACTTGTTTTAACTTCCCCAAAGAGGGCTCACAGTGGAAATGATGATCACCTCTTAGCTGTAGTTACATTATGCACATTATGTTTGTAGTGCCAGTGAAATGTCTATGCTCCACAGCATGATGACCCAAAAGTGATTTACAGAAAAACAAGTTTCATTCATATTTGAAAACCCTCAGCAAATGTCTTATAATTTGAAATATATTGATATTGTCTGACTAAAGTCTGACTCAAGTTAGCATTCTCTTTGCTCATACTTTAATGATTACACACATGTTGTGGGGCAAAAAGCATAAATAAGTATTTTGGGGCAAAATTATGTATTTTCCTGTAAGTAAGATTACCTTTAATTTTCAGGGGAAAAGTCATCTCAGCTTTGGTTTGATCAGATAAAATGTACTATTGCATATGAGGTAAAAGACCATACAGATGCTATTTTGTACATGAAAGATGATGTAAGTCAAGAGTTTGATGTCTGTACATGAATGATAGCATGATGTGGAACAACTGATGTGTAAAAAAAAAACAATCTGATTATGGAGGAGCATTTTTTTAAAGACTACTAAGATTTCTGACGTTTTTTTCTGTTGTCTTTTGTAATCTGTTTATGTGTTTCTTTGAGTTTTGTTCTGATTTCCATAGTTTTGTGAAGCTCCGGTGAATTCCTGGCCACTGTCTTTGCATCACTGGATTTGATCCTTGCCATCTGTGCCTTGGCTGCCTGGAACAGGTTATTGTGCACTTTCAGCTTGTAGAAATCCATTGTCATTCGAGTAATCATGGCACTTTCCTTGATAGACTGTTTCCTAGAATAGCATGCAACAACAACAGGCAATATAAAAAAACAGTTTGAAAACGTCAGTGTTAAACAGGAATCAAGAGAGCCTGTTCTTTACCTGAGCTCCAAGTAATTTTGAATCAACTGTTTTTGCCTGGCTTCATGTTGCCGGGTGGACGTCACGAATCTTTGCCTCTCTTGCAATGTGAGAGCTCGTTTCTGTCGGGCCTGCTGGCTTGCTATAACTTTGCTCAGGGAGAGGTGGCGGCAGCAGAAATCGCTCACCTTGGCCTGCTCCTGCTGCTGGAGCTTCCTCTTCTCCTGACACAGGGCGTGCCTTTCTCGGGCTGCCTGCACGGCTCGGTTCTGGTCGGCCTTCAGACGCATGAGGGCATCCTGCAGCTCTCTTTGTTCCTGTTCCCTCCGTCGCAGAGCCTCCTTCCGCCGACCCTCCATAAACACATCCCTGTACTCCCGGGCCTCCTCCCTCCTTGCCTGAGCCTGTACAACCTGTTCGGCCATCTTCCTTTGAGCCTCGTCACGCTCGTGAGCCCTGTTGGCTCGCTCAATGATGTTAAAGACCTTTAGGTCAACACCGGCATGGCAGCGGTACAAGAGTCGCTGCTCAGCAGTGACCATGGGGAGACGAGGGCGCGGCAGCTTCTTGGGGCTTGGTTTCTGGCTGTGGAGCTCACTAATGTCTCTCCGAAGGTCCCTGCCCACTTGCTGGCGGGAGAGGAGCATGTCTGTGATGGGGTCTGACTTGTGGAGAACTGCCCTGTAGCCATACAAGTGGATTCCTGTCATCTCTAGAGCCAGGCTTTGCACCTTGTCCGAGTCATCTTTAACGTGTGCAGAAATGAGAAATAACATTTCAATTGAAAATGCATCTCAAGAGTGTGATATTTGAAAACAATAATAGAAAAAGCATTACCTTTGTCTTTAGGTGTGTTAAAACCTAAAACTTCACTGAACTGGGGGGTGTTAGGGTGGAAGGAAGTGCAGCCTTTCAGTTCTTTATTAACAGATGAAAGAGTCTCTTCATCACATACAACCTGCATCAAGACAAAATTAATTGTCTTTCAAATGTATTAAGTGACTCTATAATACTATGAAATGCATTCTTCATTTATCTTACCTCTGCAGTACCACTGAACAAGTTCACGAAAAGCTTCATTTTCAAATCCCCTTCATTCTGATCCACAGTGACACGTATAATACATCAGCAATTTCAACCTTTTTTCAGATTGGCACTTGCATAGATGTATAATTTGTATGTATGTATAATTACATCATTTTAATTCAAAGTTCTTGTTAAAATGCCTAATCTGACATGTCTTGTAACAAACGCACATCTTTATGTTTGCCCATCACTGCTGGCTGTTTGTTGGAATGAAGGTGGTCTTCATTGATTTTGGCCTCAGACACAATGGGTGAAAGTTGTTTTTTAATCTTCCTCCAGTGCCATGATGCACTTGTGATACTGACAACAGGTGATATAAATGATAAGTCATAAGTATTAACATGTAATATTTTAAACATATATTATCATTCTTAATATAATGTACATTATTTTATGTACAAATATTTTGAAAAGAGTAAAAGTGGATGATGAAGTGGATAAAAGCATCTGACAAATGTGAGTGTAGTGGTGAAATGTTTTTTCATCTTTACATTTACATTTAGGCATTTAGCAGACGCTTTTACCCAAAGCGACTTACAAAAGAGGATAACATTCAAGCTGCAACACAATGAAAGAACTAACAAGGAGTGCATCTTTACCCAAGATCTTTCCTTGTAAGATGCCCTCTGAACCATTTCTGGATGATTAAAGTCGGGGAATACTTTGCTTGGATCTCATTTATCTTTGAGATTATTTTCAGGACCAACTTCATTTCACTCTTGAAGCACTCCTAAGTTTACACATAGTCAAATCAACACTATACACATTACTACATGTATATGGTACTAGCTAAATTACAGTGAACCGTGTGACTGCACAGATGACTGCTGACCTCTTTAGTGACGGGGTGCAGATCAACTGCTAAATGAGGGGTCATTTGTTTGTATTTAGGGGGGAGGATAACACCTTCAATGATCTCCTCATCAGAAATTACATACTTGTCCAAGGCTTTCAGTGACCACAAGCTGTTGACCATACAGTGCCTGTAATTTTCTTTCAAGCTCAAGGGTGTGTTATGTAGGGTTAGTGCGACCAGGTTTGGACAACCAAATAACCCCACAATATGCTGTCTGGTCGACATGTTGTTGTCATGAAGGTTAAGAAGCTGTAGTTCCCCAAACTTCTTCCAAAAACTTGCATCTGGTAGTTGTGTTATCTGAAATTGGCAGCACATTCTTGAAATGAACCACATAGGCTTAGGCAATCATAGCATTAACATATCTCATACGTACCTGATTTCCACTCAGATCTAATTTTACTAAGCGTAAACACTCAGACAAAGGAGCTATGTGGGTAATGAAGTTGTTAGCTAGGATGCAAATCCTCAGTGTCACACAGTGCTCGAAAAAAGCCACATTTTTCAGCATATAGTTGTTCAACCTGACCATCACAATTTCCTGCACATTAGCATTTTTGTCCTGCTTTGACACTCCATGGTCCAAAATAAGTGATGCAGTGCAGTTTACAAGAAACTGCTCAGCATCAGTGACATCCATTTTTCTTGATTATGGTGATCGGTCATCACATTGTGCAACTAAAAGATATCAGAGAGAACAATCAGAAATGCTACCTAGACTAGGGCAGTCTACTGATAGGCTTCAACACTGCTGCATCACATCACAGAAAATGGTATAGGTTATGTTTAATTTAATCAGGTTAACAAAAAATCACGAACACTATCTACCACCCTTACACTAAAGTAGGCTATTTTTAAATGTGACAATAAAACTCCTTGAATCCTTGGAACTTGGTCAACTGTACCAAGAGGGAGGTCTAGTTACAAGAAGTTTTTGGCATTAATTAGCCTCAATTGCACTGTGATTTTTACATAGGCAGTCTCTCTCATCAAGTTGATCCAAAAGCCAACAATGTTGTCATGACAACCGGTGGCAGGGTTAGACTAAAAAAGTTAAACTTACCCGAAAGGTAATTGGGTACTAACTGAGTTGAGTCTTGAAAACGACTCAATGTCTATTTGTATATTTGTGCATCTGTTCGACACATTTTATCTGTGCGGACTGTTGTGTTTGTTGATTGATTCGGTGTGCTCTGGTGGAAGGTCAGTTCCAAGTCATGTGACAGTATGACGCGATTCGAACACGGAAGTAGTCTTGTGGCAACAGCAGTCAAGGAGCCATACATTGCCGTTATTAGTATCAGTAAATGTAGAAAATGTAGAAATGTAGAACATTTTAATGTATAGGGTGCTGTTGTTGTCACATCTAGTAGTATACTGCGAAAAAAGACCGCATTGAACATGGCTGAACACGGAAATAAAACACTGCAAAGGGCGACCAGAAAAAAGCTGGAAAAGTTCAATCAAATCAGGGGTAAGATAAAATTACAGGGGAATTAAACACAATTAAAATTACTGGGGAATTAAACACTGTGTATGAAATTAGTTTTTAAAGGTTTTAAAAATTGTTTCTCTGGTGTGCAAAAAAACGCAGGTAAAGAGAAGCCTAAAGAATTCTGGGACGTTGTCGTTCTCACTGCTGTGGATGAAGATCAGAGAATTGCTTATGAGTTTCAGATCAAAGAGAAACTCGGCAGAAGAGAGCTACCACTCGGTGTTCCATATCATGTGTTTGCAGATCCACCTGGCGTTAAGATCGGTGGGTAGCCAAGAACGACTTTAACTTTCCTCCTGCTGTGTTCTTACAATTCATTAACTTTCTTTTGCTTTGTGGCTATAGGAAATGGAGGCTCAACGCTATATGCACTTCATCACCTTGAGAAAACGTATGGCAAGGCCTTGTCTACGTCGAGAGTGGTTCTTATCCATGCAGGTTCGTATCAGTTTGGGTTATGATGAAGGTCAGCGTGCCAAAACAGACTGATTTGGTTTCTCTTGACTGAATTCATATTTGACTTGTTTGATTTTTATGTGTCTTGACTCTACCTTGATATGTACTTTACACCTTGTAAGTGGGCAAATTTGCAGCAGGATCATCCTCTTATAATGCCATTTTGTTTAGAGCGACCTTATGGAAAAGGCCGTAGATTATCTGTGAAGCTTTGGAATGTGCTGGTTGTAGTGGATCTGTTTTTCCACAGGTGGATACAGCCAGCGTTTGCCAAGTGCTAGCGCTTTGGGAAAGATCTTTACTGCCCTGCCATGCGGAAAACCTCTGTTTCAGATGCTGGAGCTCAAACTGGCTCTATACATTGACTTCCCTACCCACATGAAACCAGGGGTGTTGGTGACGTGTGCTGATGACATTGAACTCTACAGCATTCCAGAAGGGGACAGGATCACGTTTGACAGGTCAGGCTTCACAGCTCTGGCACATCCATCTTCACTCACCATTGGTACAACCCATGGAGTGTTTGTGTTGGATTCAGCGGAAAACTCTGGAAACTCAGAGATGGAATACACATCCTGCTATCAGTTTTTGCACAAGCCAAGTATAGATAAAATGCACAAAACAGGTGCTGTTCGCAAGAGACAGGACTGCTGTGAGTCTATACATGAGCCAGAATATGTATACACAGACAGCACATACTACATGGACTACGCTACTTCAAAGACTCTGCTGAACATGCTCAAAGAAGTTGAGCCATTAACTTGTGAGGTGGATGCATATGGGGACTTTCTCCAGGCCCTGGGACCTGGAGCCACTGTGGCATACACTAATAACATTGCCAACGTAACCAAGAAGGAGAGCAGTCTTATAGACATTCGGCAGAAAATATTTCACCTCCTGAAAGACACCCCTCTCAATGTCATCCTGCTTAACAACTCAAAATTCTATCACATTGGTACCACTGAGGAGTACCTTTTTCACCTGACTGAGGATCCTACCCTGAGAGAGGAGCTAGGCCTTCTGCCTGTTGCCTTCAGCATCTGTGACTACAAAGAAGACTCAGGGTCCCATGCGGGGTGTGTTATGTATAGTATTTTACACCCCAGTGCTGTCGTGTCCACAGGGTCAGTAGTGGAATACTCCAGGCTCGGAGCAGATGTTACAGTGGGTAAAAAGTCGATTGTCAGTGGGTGCTGGGTTGATGCTGGACAGTCTGTCCCGCACCAGACCTTCTTGCACTCTCTGTCTGTCAGTCTAAATGGCAGTGTTGGCTTTGTGACAGTCGCTTTTAGCATAAAGGACAACCTCAAGCACAGTGTGGCCAGTCCTGCAGAAGCCACAGCCCTGAAGTACTTTGCCACTAGCCTGGTGGAAAGTGCTGAGAGCTGGGGACTGCCTCTAGAGAGCCTGCACTTCTCTGGAGACAAATCTGCATGTAGCTTGTGGAACGCGTGCATCTTCCCTGTGTGTTCTGACCTGAGGAGTTCAGTCTCCACGAGTCTGCAGATGGTCGAGGCTCTGCAGGGAGGCTCCGTGGTCACGCCTCTGAAGGACTTCAGGCTTGTCTCACTGCAGGAGGCCCTGCTGAATAAAAATTTGGATCAGATGCTGAGGTTTAGAAAGGACCTCCATGAGGACATTTTGAAGGAGATGTAACATTCCATCATTTGTGTTCACAAAATAGTAAGATTATGTAACAACATATACATAACTTGTTGAGGATGATGAAGTGATTCAGTTTTTTGGCAGCCATTACTTTTAAAAATACATACTCAAAGAGGGCATTGAACTGATGCATTTTACATTTTGAATGTAATTATTTTATTTTACATTTTATTTTTAAGTGATTCAATGAGGCACTTTAATCTTTTACTGATTTGTGTGTGCCGAGGTTTTGGTTTAGGCTACAGTCAAAGCATATTTAATGATTGGGGTTAAATAATAGATTTGGTTTTGTTAATGACTTAACAAATGATCGTGGAAGTGTGTCATTATTGAAGAAGAGCAATGAATGCCTGATTATTTTTATTGTAATTTATTGGATTAAACATTTTTGATGATTAACAATAAACAAGACTTTGTTAATGTATTTGTTAGGACTGCTCATTGTTCCATTTATCCTTTCATCAGAGCCCTGGGGATGGTCACCATGCACAGCTCTATAATTCACCAGGAGACTTGAGATAATGTTTCTCTGGAATCCCTGTGAAGTACAGTACTGCATCTGGGAATGTGTTGGAAAGCCTCAGTATCCTTCAGCCATACCAAGTAGAGATTAAATTCTTCACAGAAAGCCCCCCTACTAGAAGTAGCTTTATATAATCTTTTAGAATGCATTTAAGCTACTTCTTTACTCTTTGCTACTGCAAAGAGCAGGACGTGGCCTATGTGATGAATAAGTTGTGAGACTGTGAAATGCCAATCAAGAAGAGCTTTATTTTTTACTTCTTGAGCCCCACCACAAGAAATGGATTCTAAACCACCTCTTTAGACAGCGTTAGTAAAACAGGATAGAGGGCTCAGTTGTGAGAATGAAAAATCCCACGAATCAAAGTTCCCTGCAGAGGCGAAAGTAGAATACAAAAAAAAAAATCAAGAGTTGAAGGCTTGTGTGTCATAAAGGTCCCTCATTGCTTTAAGTGAAGGCTGCACAGGTTTACTGGATAATGGGCAGCTGTTGTTTAAGTGAAGCCTCAACTTGTGTGTGTGCCCTCTGTAGTGGAGGCTTGCTCTCAGGGGGAGAATCAGCTGTCATTGTTGTCAGGCATTCCTCTCAGAGGCAAGGTTATTTTTAGTTGAAGCCGTGATCCTGCCTTTATCTGCCCCTTGTCTATTGAGTCATACACAAAAAGTACTGTAAGGTGTTGGGCATATTCTCGAGCACAGCAGAGAAATAAAAGGAAAAGGCACACGTCCAATGGGGAATTATAAATCAAGGCCCACTCAGACATGTACAGGTAACCATACGATCTCAATTATCAATCTATTACTTGTGTAAATGTTGTGTGAAGAATGAGATCAAGCACCATATTCACATACACACCATTAGTGGTAGATGTTTTTCAAATTAAAGTGATATTCTAAAGGAAGGCCATTTTATCGTAACATTCATTATGAGATAGTTGAAATATTTCAATGTAAAGGCAAAATTCATTTTGAAAGATGGCGTTTTCTTTTACATTAAGATGAATGGAAGAAGAAAGTCAGTGAGTCCTATGCTGTCATAATAGAGAGGCTGGAGGATGATTTGCGAATCAAAGAGAACGAGCTGATGGAGCTCAAACATGTCTTCAGGTAAGAATCCCCTATGAGTTTTTTTCTTTACTGAAGCCCTGTGTGACCCTGGCACACCACCGTCACTGATTCCCTTACTCCCGCCTTGTGTATCTGACCTGCTTTAATAAATAGGTCTGTGCTTTTTATGCAGTTTCTTCCATTTTGTTTAATTTGATTTTGCAGCTCTGACGAGGCCTTCAATAAGGTGAACTTAAACTACCGCACAGAGAGCGGGCTGTCCCTCTTGCACCTCAGCTGCATTTGTGGAGGTATGTGATGGGAAAAGGAGGATGTCACTACAGACATCACTAGCATACTACAAACATCATCAGGCTTTTATGCTTTTAAAGCAGCAGTCATGTGCTCTTCCTGAACAGGCAACAAAACACACATAAGGGCCTTGATGCTAAAAGGACTCCGGGCTTCCAGGCTGACCAGGAATGGATTTACTGCCCTGCACTTTGCTGCATACAAGGCAAGGACTAGACAGTGCACCTTTTGACTGTTCCCTGCACTCTCTGTGAGATGGATACATTTAGACATTAACTGAAGCTGATTAGTTATCAAAATGGTGTTCTAAATATGAATGGAACATTATCCTCAAATATTATAAACAGTTGCCCTTTTTACAATACAGTGCATGCACTTTTCATGTAGTCGTCTAAATGCATGAAGGTCAGTGTTGACCTGTTATTACAATGTTGACTTGTGTGGACTTGACTTGTCCACATGGTGGCATGCATGAGGCATGGCTTGATGGCTTGAGCACACATGTACATGTGAGTTGCGTAGCTGTACAAATATATGAAGGAAAAATGTGATTATGTTTTTGATTTGTAATCGAAGGACAATGCAGAGCTTGTGACTGCCCTCCTCCATGGAGGTGCAGATATTCAGCAGGTTGGATATGGAGCCCTCACAGCCCTGCACGTCGCCACAATGGCTGGGCACCATGAGGTGGGTGTCTGCCTTGGAGCGGTGGTTCACAATCTTTTTTGAGTGTGACACACCCCCAGACACATACACCTTCCACCTATTGAGGAAAAATGATGTTACATTACGATGTTCTGAGAACCACAGCTTTAGTTTTGAAGCTCTGAGGTTGAGAATTGAATTTAAATCTGTGAGCCTATTATTATAATGCCTATTATACCTCTACAGACAGTGGACATTCTTCTTCAGCATGGTGCCTATGTGAATGTCCAGGATGCTGTTTTTTTCACACCGTTGCACATAGCAGCGTACCACGGGCACGAGCAGGTAACAGTCACCACAGACAGAGGTGACAGAGGTGATTTCTGTTCTCTGAAATAAGCTTTTTTAACAGGCACTCTCTGTCCTGATGTTGGTAAAATCGGGTCACTCTCACAGTCACAGTCACAGCATGGAGTACTGAATGTCTGCTACATGTCTGCTATAGGTGGCAAAGCTGCTGCTGAAGTTTGGAGCGGATGTAAATATTAGTGGGGAGGTAGGAGATCGGCCTCTTCACCTGGCAGCAGCCAAGGGCTTCTTGAATATCGTCAAGCTTCTGATGGAGGATGGGGGCAAGACTGATGGTAAGAAGAAGTGGATGAAGTGATGATGAATATGTCATACTGAATATAAAGTTTAAATGTTTTTATTACATTTGTTGTTGAAGATATGTGCTTTGAATAGTCTTTTCTTAGAGAATGCATGTACTGTAGTACTATACTATAATCTGTAGTGCTCTGCTATAAGTATAGGAGTATACAGTGTACTACACAAGCACTTTTAAAGACATATTCCCACTACCACTCCTTTTAATGATGAATTTAATAATAACAATAAGGTGAGTATGGTGATTTTTTTTTTTGTATGAATGCTTTGTTGAGAGGTCCAGTTTTTTTCCCCACAGTAAATGCACAGGACAATGAAGACCACGTTCCTTTGCACTTCTGTGCTCGCTTTGGCCACCAGGAGGTGGTGCGCTTCTTGCTCCAGGGCAACTTCCATGTGCATCCACACTCAGTCAACATCTATGGGGACACTCCTCTCCACCTGTGAGTTCAGATCAATTGACTTACACACACAACCTAAGGTTTTAGCAGTAACTATATATGTAAAGCCCATAACTTTACAGCATCTTCATCGATCATCACTCTGTGGTGAAAAAGTCTATGGTTTTGAACCCTCATCAGATGAAACATATACCGATCATCATGTTATTTAGTTAATACAGTTATTTAGAGACCATCAGCTTTTATAACTACTGACTAGTATTTTTTTCTCTTGTGGTGGTGCTTGTAGGGCTTCCTATAATGGTAAGTTTGAGGTAGTGAAAGAGATCATTCAGCTGTCTGGTACAGAGAGTCTGTCAAAGGAAAACATCTTCAGTGAAACTGCATTTCACAGGTAACTCCACCTCTCTCAGTTTTAACAGGCATGACTACATATTCTGTCTGTCTATTTTTCAAAATTGACCTTTATCACTGACTGCACCAACTTTTAGCTTAACTGTGTATGGCTGCTCTCCCTCAGTGCCTGCACCTATGGTAAAAGCATTGAGATGGTGAAATTCCTGCTGAGCCAGAATGCCATGAGCATCAACCACCAGGGCCGTGATGGGCACACAGGTACCAGCGCCAGTGCCAAAAATGTCTCACGTTACTGTAGCATCAGAGCTGCACCTGTCCCGTGGGTGACACTTGTGTCCTCTCTGTCGTTACCCCCGTCGCGCAGGTCTGCACAGTGCCTGTTACCATGGACACATCCGGCTGGTTCAGTTTCTGCTGGACAGCGGGGCGGATATGAACTTGGTGGCCTCAGACCCCAGCCGGTCCAGTGGGGAAAAGGACGAGCAGACGTGTCTCATGTGGGCCTATGAGAAAGGTGAGATAAAGAGGAAGGCAGCTCCTGTGTGTGAAAATGAACATTAATGAATGAGTCATTGAATGAATGAATGAATGAATTGGTGGATGAATGAATTGGTGAATTCATTAATAAATGTATGGATGAGTGGATGGGTAGATGAATGAATGGATGAATGGATGACAGTGACCCACAAGGGTTAATCTGGAAACAGCTGATGGAGTTGTGGTTTTGAGGCTTTTTTTTAACCTGCAAATGTCTCACTGCAGGTCACGATGCCATTGTCACCCTGCTAAAACATTACAAACGGCCCCAGGATGATTCACCCTGCAATGAGTACTCCCAGCCAGGAGGGGGTGAGGTGCTCTGTCAGCAGGGCCATGCAGAGCCTCTTAGTCATACACTGAAGATAGGCCTCACTATAGCAATCAAAAAATATAGTAGCACTGAAGAAATTAATCATAAAATAGAAATAGCCCTGTGAATGATTAGTCTTTTTAAACAGTTTTCAATGACAGTTTAAAAAGGTTAAGTGAGCTGTCTGTTGTTGTTTGGGAAGATGTGAGACTTACAGGTCCTTTTTATCTCTCACAGATGGATCTTATGTGTCTATTCCCTCTCCGCTGGGGAAGATCAAAAGCATGACTAAAGGTACACGCACAGAGAGTGAGAGAGAGATAGAAAGATTGCTTTTAAAAAAGAGAGAGAGCATCTCAGTACTTTGTCAGGTGCTGACTCACTGTGTTCTCGTTGCCATGGTGCTCACTTTGAGCTCATCCAGGTCTATGCACAACAAAACACTCCCCACCTTGATGCTCCTCTTTTTGGACTCTTTCTTCTTAGCATTCAACCCAAGTTGCACACCTAATACAGCTGAACCATGTAATTCCTGATTAAAAATTGTTATTAAATGCACCCGGGACTTAGACACTGTAATTACTTTCCACTGGCAGATGCAGTAGGGGTGAAGTCTTCTGTCTCATGCACCACTGACTTGCTGATTGTCTCTCTCCAGAGAAAGCTGATGTGCTCTTGCTCAGAGCCAGTCTCCCATCCAACTTCCACCTCCAGCTGTCAGAACTGGAGTTCCATGAAATTATTGGTTCAGGTAAACACAGTGAAATGTATAAGGAAGAATACTGATTATTTTGAGAAATGTGGTGCATTTTAGAATGAGAATACTAACAGGGTGTGCTTTCCCAGGTTCTTTTGGAAAGGTATACAGAGGCAAATGTCGCAACAAAATTGTGGCGATTAAACGGTAGGAAGATCTATTCGGTGTTGACAAAACAAAATGAAAAAATAACCATCTGTGTGCTTCCTAACTCCTCAAGTAATAACAAAATCAATTATTTGTTTCTGTCACTCCAAAAACAATATTGTTGTTTGATGGCATGTATTCAAAATTCAACCAATACAACGGAATGAAAAAAACAAAACAATCTGTCTTATTTTCTCAGTATTTGTTGTTTTTTTATGTTTGTTTTTCAGGTACAGAGCCAATACCTACTGCTCCAAATCAGACACAGACATGTTCTGCCGAGAGGTGTCCATCCTCTGCCGCCTAAACCACCCCTGTGTCATTCAGTTTGTGGGAGCGTGTCTCGACGACCCCAGCCAGTTTGCCATCGTCACCCAATATGTGTCTGGGGGCTCGCTCTTTTCCCTTCTACATGAACAGAAGAGGTGAGTGGAATGCCTGCAGAGTTGTAGGGAATTGTTTCTTCCGTTTCGTAATTGCTGAAGACAACATGTCTTTCACGGAAGCTTCTACAAACTCAACCCCTGATAAACTCAGACACTTTGCCGTCTTGATTTGCATTGATCTGTTGAGAAGTGTGCTGGAATGAACTGAGCGATCAATGTGACTGAAATGAGTCAGTAACAATGTTTAAATGGACAGGATCATTGATCTGCAGTCCAAGCTCATCATAGCCATTGATGTGGCCAAGGGCATGGAGTACTTGCACAATCTCACCCAGCCCATCATCCACAGAGACCTGAACAGGTGAGTCATTATCCTCATCATCATCATTACCATCCTCATCACTTTAGCCATGATCTTTGTCACCATCAGTCACCACCGACATCATCACCATCATCACGCTATAGTTTTTTTTTCATTTCCACTGGATTAGTTTTTCCCAAAGGTTAAAGGTCTTTACTTGATGGATGAATCATTTTACTGATGGCTGACATTTCCGTTACTCAACTGGGCTGATCAAAACAATAGCACATTAGTGGTTTGTCTGTCAACTATGCAGTGTTTTGCATCTTTTTCAAAGTTTTGCAGGGGCTTTTTTTGTTTTTTTTTTTATTCATTTTTTTTTTATCCAAGGTGTTTCCAATGGCTAAATGGCTAGACCTGTGTTATAACTGATCAGGATGTGCAGGCCCTCTCTAGTCCTAGATTAAGAGAAGAACACATGATGATTTCACTAATCTACCTAGCTGATATAGCCTGGTAATAAAATCAGACACGCATTTTACATTTTCGTTTCGTACAGAAGGTTTGGACATTTGGTAGTGAGATTCAATTGCTTGCTTGAGGTGTTTAAGTTTAAAAAGATTGAATCAGCCAGACTGATAGCTTGCCTTGACTGATAGCATTCTAGCTCTGCATTCACAATGCCTTCCTTTGTTCGCTGATTGGATAGGTTAAAATGTCTCCTGTGACAACAAGCTCAATAGGATCAAATCCAGACTAGCTGTGTAGGGAGATGATAATCAAGCAGAAGTGCTAGGAAGGCAAGGCCAGGCTATAGCTGATAGGTTCTGCTTATTAGAATCAGCAAGTTTGGTGGTAAATGCCTGAACATATTCTGTTGTAGGACTTTTAGTTTCTGAAATCAGAATTTCTGTATCTGCAATTGGAGTCGTATATATTCATGCTGCAGTGCTAACAGAGTTAACCTAACATGTAATTGGGTGAACTTTCCCCAGCCATAACATACTGCTCTATGAGGACGGCCATGCTGTTGTCGCGGATTTTGGAGGTAAGGCAGAAGACTTTATAAAATAAGCTTTATTTTCCAAGAATTGTTTTGTGGTCTTGATTTTTTGACGTTGAATCTATCTTGTTTCCACCCTCAGAGTCTAGATTTCTGATGTCTGTTGATGAGGACAACATGACCAAACAGCCAGGGGTTTGTCCTTCATTCAGTTGTTAAATCTGTTTCTTCTTGGCCATCACACAACTCATAAAGTATCTGCCTGCCTTGTTAGCATTCTTGGCTTTGCTGATGCTGCAGTTCAGCCTGTCAGGGCTCTGTGTGAGGTATTGCCAGCCAGTTTGCGTCCTTTGAGTGATGACTGTGCTGACTAAGTGATGTTGCCGTGGTGATTGTAGAACCTGCGTTGGATGGCTCCCGAGGTGTTCACCCAGTGCACACGCTACACCGTCAAGGCCGACATGTTCAGCTATGCCCTGTGTCTGTGGGAGCTGCTCACCGGGGAGATCCCCTTCGCCCACTTGAAGCCTGGTACTCATCCACTCAGACCTGGAGCCAGCTGCATACACATAGTCATTGATTGACTAAAAACTTTGACTAACAGTTACAGGCTATCTAAAGTCACCTGAGTTAGACTGCATAACTTTTTATTGACCAGTCTTGTAAGAAAATATCAGAGTGACTAGTCTAAAACAATTTTATGCAACTGACCAAGGCCTATCTAGGAAGACATTTTCCTGACACATAATGACCACACGGTGACTAGATTTTGGTCAAAGTGGAAATGTATTCTTTAATGGCTGATTCAGTCTCATTTCCTTACAACAGTTATTTGACAAGCATAATTTAGGTGCTTATTCTACACTGACTAGGAATAGGAGTTTTTAGCCGGTCTTAAAATTTGGACATTGAAGTCCATATGACACTCTTTCTCAAGAGATAATGACCAATACTGAAGAATTAGAAATGAAAACTATATTTGTAGCATGCACACAAAGGTAGAACAGCATATTTGTCCGTACTCTTAATAGGTCTTCTATGGTATATGTATACACCCATATAATTGGAAGCGCATCATTCTTGTTGTGATGTATCTGTCATACTAAATGTACATTGCTGATGGGTTGATGTGTAGTTTTGTGGAGCTGATGAGTACTTGTTATTTTTTTCCCGGGTCCAGCGGCAGCAGCAGCTGACATGGCCTACCACCACATCCGGCCTCCCATTGGCTACTCCATCCCTAAGCCCATCTCAGCTTTGCTAATGAGAGCCTGGACAGTGTGCCCAGAGGTGGGTGGACTGTCCACAAACTGACACTCAACCACCACCTTTACCTACCCCTGTCATTACCCACATAGGATGCCCTTGCATGAGCTTGATGCAACATATCACCGAAGGTTATGGATTTGATTGACAGGGTACAAACATCCCAATCATATGTATGCTTATATATAGCTACAGTCAAGCATTTCTATACTTGTATGCTTCTCTAAATGTAATGCAAGTCCCTGACTTGCACTGTTACCATCTACTGCACCTACACTGAAAATGTGCTGTCGAAGCAGGGCGAGGCGTTGAGCTCAAGGCTGCCTTTAGCGTAGACAGGGGACTGAGCAGGTCCCCTGGCTCTCCCCATTGCATGACTCCACACCAGCTCTGAATGAAGCTCATCGGTTCCCACCGTCCCTTAGAGTCTCCATAATGAGCCTGTTAGTTAGAGCATGTTGGCTGGCCCTCATTACAAAGCATTCTCTCCAGGCTGGGGCAGGTTGTGGCAGTCCTCTCTTATCCCCTCTCTCCCTCCCTACTGCTCCCCTGGTGCCCATCGCAGTTGTTTGCCAGGACCTTGTTGCCAGCCGACAGCGTCTCTCTCTCTCTCCCTCTCTTTCACTCTCTCTTTTGCCCTATTTTCTCTCTCTTTGCCAGTACAGGTCCCTCATGGATACCCTCCTCTGAGCAGTACCCCTGGGCATCCCTGCTTAAACTGTGTCAAGAAGTTTGGACCAAACCACAAACAAGCTACCATAATGTTTATAATTTGTACAGTGTACCAGTTCTTTAAATCAGGCTTTACTCTGAATATTGGCTGAGCTTTTTAAGCCAAGCCTGCTGCTTGAATGGTGGTGTCCTTCGCCCAAAACACTCCCAATTCAGTAATTTAATTAATAAAACAGGGTATTTTTTATATTAAATGATTTTGAGTGTTAAGATGAAATGAAATTAAAGTAGAATTATTGTTTTTTAATGAGTATTATTATATTTGTTTTTGTACTGGCTGAGCTTTTCAAGCAAAGCCTGCTGCTTTAATAGTGGTGTCCATTGCCCAAACACTCCCAATACTTTTTTTTCAATAATTAATAACACAGGGTATTTTTATATAAATATGGAGTATTACATTTTTTTTCATGTTCTGCTGCATAGGAGATAAGTGATTGCTTTGAAGTGAAGTCTCTTCATGGGGTGAATAGCTCTTTTGATCGCCATGTCTAATGTGAAAATATGAACAGATAGGATATGGCTAAGCATGAATGTATTAACGTACATCACTTATGGGTAACCTCATAAGAAGATCAGGTGATCTGATTTAATGTGACATGTGTGTTTGTGTGTGTTTACTTCTTACAGGAGCGGCCCGAGTTTTCTGAGGTGGTGGCGAAACTTGAAGAATGTCTATGCAACGTGGAGGTTGGCTATTACAATTTTAAGCTCTTGACCAAAGCTAGTCATTATTATGCTGTTTGAGAAGTGATGTTGCAGCAAGGAAACTTAATGAATGGTCTGAGTAATAGGGCTGGTAGTGACTGATTAAATCATTACCAAGTTATCCAGTTTCTCCATACATGTCTGGAACAAAGTAACTGTGTCTGCATAACAAACGTGGGATCAAAATGTCAATAGATAGATAAAATGTATTTGGACTGAAGTCATTTTGTGCATTTTTTCTAACTGAAACTCAGATTGTGTGGTCTTCTTGACTAGGCAAATTTGTGATGTTTGTTTTGTTGCTGATATTTATCCAAGTTAGTCTGTCAGTGTATCTTAACAAGAGTGGATGATGTTTATGTCAGTTGCTGCTTGTAAGTCTGTTTTAGTGATTACATGCTGTAATAATATCTGTATTTCTTCATCATATGCCACATGCAGTTAATGTCTCCAGCATCAAGTAACAGCAGTGGGTCCCTGTCCCCATCGGCCTCCTCTGACTGTTTGTCTGCACGTGGAGGGCCAGGGCGAAGTCACGTGGCAGCACTGCGTTCACGCTTTGAGCTAGAGTATGCGCTCAACGCACGAGCATATGCTGTGTGGACCCAGAGGTACACATTCACTGCACAACACACACTGTAAATGCTTAGACACTATCTCAAATATTTGTGTTATTAAAAGTAACCTGAGTGTATGATGTGCTTAAGGATTTCCGCTGTAACAATGGTGCTCCTTTTCTTAGGCATATTGAGTATGTGAAAGACCACTGAGGTATGAAACAGGCCTGTAGCCTAGAGTACCACTTAGTAGCCCATAACCTAAGAATAATTATTAAGACTAGTTGCTTTCATTGTATTTACTTTTAGTGTTTTCCAGCACTCCTATGTGGGGCTAAACAAACATTTACAAGGTCTTCTGAGAAACCATGCTGGAGGCGCCCAGTGTCCATGTTGAATTGTTTGCCCAGTGACGCGTGTTACACTCCAAACACTTTACTGCAGCACTTTAAAGTGCGGTTGCCAGGCGACTGTTTCACAGAGACAAAGGCAAGCAAATGCAATGAAACATGCATGACATTCTGACCAGGGCTCTCCCCGGTGGCCGGCCGGCCCTTAATTCTTTATGTGTGTTTGTGTGTGTGTGGTGTGAGAGGTTGAGCCAAATGAAGCCAGGCAACACACAACAAAGTGACGAGTGAACAGTTACAGTGGAGAACTTGTCTCTGTTCATGGAAAAACAAAAAACAAAACAGTTCTCTTCATTGTTTGCCCTGTCAGAATGCTATTTAGACATCAAGTATAACTGGGTTGTCTGAAAATAGTTTAGTGAGAATACACAAATGCAACACATTTTGGTCTAAATTTCAGTGAGCTACACTTTGTACTTGCTTGTCTACCTAACACCTTGTCCGCCCATACTCTACACATGGCCAGTGGAAATGCTTGTGGACACATTATGCATTTTGAAGTGTCACTTAATCTCCCATGTGCCAAGCAAGAGATTCGGTTTGAGGTCTAAACAATGAAAATAATCAGCCATATTAAGAGGAGGCTATTAAATGACATCTGACTAATGACAATGCAAAGTGCTTAGCAGCTCTATTGAGTGCAAGGGGCCCCGACTTGGATGCTATTGTTCTTGACTGACAGTGGCACATAAGCAGGTCTCAGTTCTCCCTCATCAATCTTTCACGATGCGGTTCTTAAAAATCAGCATTCTTGGACGCCATTGAGGTAACAGGGTAATAATCTGAGCGATTTGTACACAATGGCAGATAGATTGTGTCCTCTTATCTCTCTCACTCTGTCTCTACATGCACAGTTCAGAGCGCCGGTCTTCACAGGGTCTGTCTTTGGATGAACTCAGGCGAAATCTACAGCAGTTCCCACCCATGGACAGAAATGGTATGTCAGGAACATGAAAAACTATTTAAGATGAAATCCCTATGACTAGTCTGACTTTTTACATCCAGTTTAAAATACACAAAACATACAAAATACATGTCATACCACTAGTTTGAGGTTATAGTTGTGGAAGTACATTTTCATGAACCTGGTAACAGAGAATTGCAAACAGTTAAGTTATTATTACACAGTCATCTATTGTTTAAATACTTTAAATACTTTAAAAAAAATCCTTTGTTAATATGTCTTTTTGTCCTCACAGGATATGTGTCAGATCCCATGAGCACCATGCGATTTCATTCGTGTAGCAGCAATGGCAGCTTTGAAGACAGCAACTGACATCGCCAACAGAGAGGGTAAAAGCGGAGCGAGAGGCACAAACCTCCGTTAAGTACTGCGTTCTATTTCTCGAGAGGGGAAAATCACCATTTCTGTAGACAACAGTTGAGCCCTCAAACACCGCTACAGAAGATCATTGAAAGGTTTATATTGTGACGTTATGTGACTCACACTTATGCAGACCAGAACTATCACGTTTGCTCTCACTGTAACGCATTGTGTTGCTCTGTCTTAGTCAGTCTTCAGTGATCTTTGCCACCAGCCCCCTGCTCCCCTCAATCTCACTATTTCACTCCTTACCGTCTGATAATTGTGCACTCATTCGTAATCACTTATAAGATTCATAAAGTGTCACTAACTTGCTATATTGTCATACACATTCATTCTGTGCTTGTCACACTAACTTTTGTAGTGGTTATTATTTTATTGTACATTTTAATGTAAATAGGTTGCTCTTTTTTGGTCATTTTTGTTGCTCATAGTTATTAATAAGATGAGAATAAAATTCTTGTTGACATTGTCTAATTATTGTGTTTAACATGAAAAATTGAAATTATATAATGCGAACACTGGGTGTGTTTGTAAAAAATAAAACTTAACAGTGTTTAATGTCAACAGCATATTTTAAGGTTTTGGCCTTCAAGGAATGTCAAGGACAGAAACATTTGCAAACAAATCTGACTGATGCAACAGTTGCACCAGTAACCTTAAGTTAGGGCATACATATTCACCATTAACCAGCAGCCTATTAACATACAAATTAGTAACATACTAGCTATTTGTTATTTGGATTTTGTTCTTATGAATAAACCATGTTTTCTAAATATTATTGAAGGATAATAACTGTCCCATTGTACTACTGCCTTATAAGCCCCATACTAACCAAAGCATATTAAGATCATAATTTATAGGCAACAACTAGCTCACTTATTATGAATATGCAGTAATTAAGAGTTTATATTGTAGAAATTCTTAGTTATTGATTTACTATGGGTAGAATAAGCTCGTGCAGAATAAGCTTGAATGACTTGTAATGCCTAACAAATGGCTGGTATATTACTAATTTGCATGTTAATAAGCTGCTAGTTAATGGTGAATATGTGTACACTGATCTAAAGTGTTATTGTCTAGGATTCGACATTACATTTACTCTAGCAAAATTGTTTTGCAAATGTACGTTTGCAGTCATCACAGTGCTACAGAGGTTTACAGGGACAAAAAAAAATAATACATACTCTTCACTCAATGATGATCAGACATAATCAGAGTTAACAAATGCACCTGATTAAGTATTTTCCCCTTGCTGAGGTAGCAGGTTAGTATTTTAAAGATTAAATATATTGTCAAGCATACAACAGTATGCCCCATAATTATGTTAACATAAAATTGTATACTATACAACTAAGCCTGCTATGTCTAAACATAATTTAAATGATTCATGATTAAAAATATATAACATTCATATTAGTTATCCAACCATGATCACCTTGTGAGTCAGAAAAAAAATAAATTAAACTTCAAAAAAGATCAAAACATTACCTTACCATTTCATTTTATGGTGATTACCTTATGAAAAGCATTATTACTTTTTAAATATTTGTGCTTACACACTTTAATAATTTAACTACAACCAGGTGCTGAGACATATGAATCCACTTTATTATTAGTGAACATTAGAAAAACTATAAAATGTCTATGCAAACTGTGAATCAAAGTTCAACAGATAGCCCTTCCCTGTGCAGAGTTACCATGAAAATACTAAATCATTCATTCAAGGTATATGCTGTTTTCACTTAATTGCATGTACCTTGCACACAAAATCAAGTCAGTGTATCTTCATCTCAAAATCTCATGCATACCCTGGTTCCATTGATCAAAGGGAAGTGTGAAATTTTAATTTGCTCAAAGAGAGACAGTGTGTGTGTATGCATATGTGTGGAGAGTGTGTAGATGAGTATGTGTTTGTGTATGGTGGTCTGTGTACCACGCTTAAATGTGAGTGAATGAGAAAGTGTGCATGTGCAAACTACTTGTGTCTTTGTCTACAAATCTGGGTTTTGAAAGACTGTATGTCTATTCTATTGGTAAGGGGAGTCTCTCTCACTTTTGTGGTGTGTGCGTGTCTTAGTGTCTGTGTGTTTCAATGTGTGTTTTAGCTCTGCTCTTTAAAGTGTGTAAGCCTGCTTCCACTTCAGGCTGACCTGCAGGAGGGCCACAGTGCATGAATAATTAAATTATTTGTGCTGAGTGTGTCCAGGCCTATCTCCTTTCAGTAGACTGGTGAAAGGCTGTGTACACCAGATCCCCTCAGCACACGGTACAACCCTGTGTGTTGCCCGTAAATGATAGGTAAACAGTGCATCACTGTCTGAGAGTAAACATAACTCCACCTAAACTCACTGAAATGGTTCCTCACCAAATCACTTGACGGTTCATTTGTAAACAACCATGTTACTGTGCAAACTTCAGAAGTGTTTGAAGATTGACGTTCACAGCACACCTCTGAGTCTTCACACTTGTACTGTACTCCCATATAATCAACAGCTACTGAAGAGCTCTACAAACATAAAATGCATATATTTTCACTTCAATACTTGGGATTGGACTGCCATTCAGTCTGCAAGCATGAGAATGCATGTTACACAATGATCTACAATTTAAGAATTTAAGTGTTGAAATGAAATACAAGTCTCATATTAAAAAGCAGGGTTCAAGCTATCTTACCGTTGGTCATTTGGTTTCAAGTTCAGTAGCTCTGCTCGGGGTGAGCTGTAGCAAGCCTTGGGTAAGTAGTTGGCCCGAACAAATGAGAGTCCTCCACTGAGAATGTACTCAGTCTGTCTCTGCTAAGACTCTGTGGCATGACATCCTCAAGCCTCAGCTGTTGCTTTGTCATTGTTGTGTCTTGAGCGTTTGCTGAGTGGACAGAGTTATCTGTTTTGGCATGAGACACAGATTCAGACGAAGATTCAGAATCCGGTTTAGAGTCATCCTTGGTCTTTGTGATGGCTATCAGATCGATTCCCCTGTCTGATACAGTTCCTTGTTCATAAGGTTGGTTTTCCCTGTTCTCTGTGGCTATGCTGGCTGTGTCTTTCTTAGCATATTCAGTTTCAGCAGTCAGCTTTAGATCTCTAATCTCTTTATCTTGCCCCTCTTCCAACATGTCTTTGGTTGCAAGAGCTGACTCATCATTGGAATGCTTACTTCTCACATCAGATTCAGTTTTTTCCTCTCGAGTTTCCAAAACAAAGTCCTCAACAGTAGTTTCCTGTTTGCCTTCAGTGAGCGCGCTCACTTTTTTCTCAGACATTTGATCCAGTGTGTCAGACTCTGGCATATTTGTGGCCTGACTTCCCTCCCCCTTCTCCAAGTGACCATTCACATGGCCATCGCTTTTCAACAAGGAGGACATCTCCTTCATGTCATCCAAGGGCTCGACAAATGTCTGAAAACATCCTCTAGTTTGGTGTTGGTTCACCCACTTAGACACCAGATCTCCCACTTCCTCTCGCTCTAGGGGCAAAGGAGACGTTAAACTTTCAGCCACAGACTGCTCACCGTTGACCTTGTGTTCCTTGTCTTCTTTCTCAGTACCGTCTGGCTCTCGTGAGTCAGTCTTTGTGCTTTTGTCTTCCTTTCCTTCAAGGTCTTTTGGTCCACGCTTGTGCCATTTGGTCTCTAGATCACTCCCAGCTCCATCTGGTACATCAGACACAGTGCCATTTGTGTGAACGGTGTTAAGGCCTTCTGGCTCTTGGACGAGATGAAATGGCTTGATATCTGTGCTAGACTCTTCAACTTGCTTGTCAGTGTTCACTGCATCAGTGTCTTGTTTTGATGAGTTATGTCTGCTCAGGTTATTTTTTGAGGTTTTTGACAGAACGCTTGCACTGTCGTCGTCACCATAAGGAGCATCAGACATCTCTTTGACTTTTCTCTCTTCCACCTTCACCTGTGTTGCAGCAGACCCATCTGAGCTCAACTTTATGTCACTTTTTGCATCATCTCCATTCATATCCTCTATGTCAGTTTGTTTGTCCCTGACAGTCTCCTCTATTCTTGTCTCTGTCATCTCATCTTCCCCTCTATCAGAACTTCCTTTATCAATAATCTTGTGAGGCTCTTGATCTTCAAGTTCAGATGTCTCTACTACATTTCCTATGGCTTCACTAGCTGTTATTTTCTCTCCATTTTCATCATTGATTTCAATATCATCTTGATGTTGTTCACTAACCCCACGTATAGCAAACTCAAACACAGGGGTCTGTTTTATCTTCACCTCTACAACCTCACCTTTAGCATCTGCATTATTATCACTATGTTGTGACTCAGTTCCATCTCCGCTAACTGCTGTGTCATGGGCTATGGCCTTCTCCATACTAAACTCCATAACATCATCCTTTCCTTTCACATCTCTGTCTGCCTCAGATTCATTTTTGTTTCCATGCTCTCTTTTATCTGTCCTTGCATCATCAGCATCACCACAGTTGTCTGCTTCCTCCTCTCTACCTCCACTGTTCCCTCTTTCTCCATCACAGGTTTCACTGTCATTCTTTTCAATAACCTCTGCTGTGTCTTTCTCTGATCTTTCTGCTTCCTCTACTTTGGTGTTTGCATCATCATATTCTAGAGTTTCTCCGACTTGATCATCCACCTTTGACCTTGCGTGTTTGGGTGCGCTGTCTTCTGCATCATCTACAGTTTTAGTGTCTCCACCCCCCCTGTTTCCAGTATTATCTTTCTCTCTGCATTGCAGTTGATCTTCCTCATGTTGGATTATTTCTTTCTTTTCCTCCTCTCCTTCCTCTTCATTTTCCTTTCCAGTTTTTTCAGCCTCTACCTCTCGCTCATCCACCTGTCCATTGATTGGCTTGTCAACTTCCTCATTTTTCACATTGCCACCATCTTGCCCACAATCATCCACTTCTATTTCTTTCTCAGTATCCTTAGCTATTGTTTCAGCAATGCTGTCTTCCATCTCAGCTTTGGCCTCTTGATCTTCAGGTTCTCTGGTATACATGTTTCTATTTCCTTCACCCTCTACTGATTTCACTTTTTCTCCCTCTGACACACTATTCCTCTCATCTCCATCAGCAGTTTTGTCAGTGGCATTTTTGTCCTCCTCGCTCGTCTCTTTTTCTCCATCTGAAATACTGGTCTTTAAATCTTCCTCTACAGCTTTTACTTCATTTTCTGCCTGTTTATCCTCTGTATCTGTGATATGAACCTCCTTTGCTACTTCTTCAGTTTTCTCCTCCTCAAGCTGTTCACCAGTATCTAGCTTGGTTTGCTCTTGAACAGTTTCAACATTTTCTACAGGTCTGTCCTTATCCTCTCTCTGTTCATCTATAAAATTCCCCTCTTTGTCCATAGCAGCACTTTCATTTTCTGTCCCTTGTTTAACCTCATGGGTTCCTTCATCTGCATTGTCAGGTTTTTCCTCTTCAGCCTCATCTTTCACATCAGTATTCTGGCGATCGATCTCATTAACAGTATTCTCATCACTTTCAACTTTCTTTCCACCTATGAACGTCTCATCACTGTTTTCCTCATTGTCTTTCCCAAGAATGTTTGTGTCAGAAGTTTTTTCTAATGTTTTAACAACGCTGCTAACTGGTTCCTGTGCTGTACTTTTGTCATCATCGCTGCTGTCATTATGTGTTGTTGCATCATGTGCTGTTGCATCATCTGCTCTTGCTGCTCCACTCTCACCAACCCCATCCTGTTCATCTGAGATCTCCTCCTCCCTCTTTGTGTCATCAGCATATGGCTCCTCAGACTGTGCCACCTCTGAAACTGCCATCACACTTTCTGAAGGCTCCTCGCTTGTCTTTTGCGCCTCAGTCTCTGAGACTGCAGGCTCTCCTTCGGCTGTTTCTTCTTTGTTCTCGCTCAAGTCCTTCTTTTCCTCATCTTCCTTCTCTTGCTGGTCAAGTGGTGCTTCAGAGCCCTTGGTCTCTTTCATCTCCTCAACAACCTCTTCTTTCTTCTCTAAGCTTGCACTTTCAGTCTCATTGGCAATGGTGCTAGACTCCTCTGTCTGTTCCTTCATATTTTCTTCAGTATCTTGATCTTTATTTTCTGCCTCAGTTTCAGCTTTATGTGGTGTTTCATCAACTTCAGTAGACACCATCTCTTCTTTCTTCTCACTGTCAGGATTAGCAGGAGTTTCTAATGCTTCCATACTGCTCTCATCCATAGGTTCCACTTTCTCCTCTGATTCCACCATCTTCTCATATTCAACATCTGGCTCTTCTGTTACCACATCTTGTTCATCTGTGGCTTGATTCTCTTTATTTTCAGGTAATGTCTCCCTCTCCTCACTGGCCTGTGCACCTGTCTCCTCATTTGAAATTTCTTTAGAGCCCTCTTCACATTGTTTATCCTGTCCTTTTTCAGGTTGTAGTAAGCTGAGGGCCACACCTGTCTCTGGTTCAACAGCTGTAAGGAAAGATAAACAGACATAAATTTGATCAGGTTTGCATAATACAGTTGTGTATACAATAGGGTCTGAACTTAAACGTTCACATTGAATTCCAACATGAACTTGTCACTTTGTGTGACAAATGTGGTTCCTGAGTTAGTATGAAATGTAATGAAGTCGACCGAGAGAGAGGGCTGACCTTTTTATATTGATAACCAACATGAACTTTTAGTCACTTTGTGTGGCTGGATATAGGTCTACAGTATAAATTGGGAAGACGTGGGACAGACCTGTTGTTTCCTGTGGTGTTTTCTCTGAAGACTCCTCTTCCTCTTCTTCTGTGCTGGTGTCACTGAGTTCAGGTTCTGGGCTTGAGTGGGCCTCGTTTAAAAGGGCCTCTGTCAGCTTCTCCTGCACAGACTTGGCTTAAGATGCAATGAGCACAAAGAGGACATGTAGGGCTCAGTAAACCAGCTAAATTACTTCTATATTTCTTCTATATTACTTATATATTCCATATTGAATAAGTTAATATATATTATATAATATATAATATATATAATATATAATTTAAAGAAATTAAAAGACGATGCACAATAAAACAGACACAACATAATAAAATCATTTGATTTTATTTAATAAAAAGAGAGTGATCAAAAGCACAACATGCAAATGACCAACAAACATGCAAATTCTTGATCATTTGCTCAGTTCAGATATTTTTGATCAACATCTTGGGAACATGGCAGATTGTGGTTAATTTTGAGATACATTTTTTTAAAAATATAATGAATAACCAACCAATGAGGACAGAAGACAGAGACAGTGAGAAGATAGTCCTTCAGAGGACTGATCACACTCTTCACACATGCTGATCAAATGGCCACGATAAACCACCTCAACATGCAAATGCCACATTACATTGCGTATATTCAAAATGAAAGAGAATGTTGAACACAATCAAATGAATAAATGAAAACATTCAGCAAATTAAGCGCAGCATTTTCAGAGACTTGATTCACTGGTCTCTTCCACTCAATTTTAAAGTCTGTTATAAGTTCATTTGAAAACTGTATGCAAACCAAAAACAAATTGCAGATGCTCTACTATGGGAAAAGGCATCAAGTCCAAAAAAATACTGGTGTACAGAGTATATATAAACACAACCAAAGACACCACTTGTCAACATAATCAATAATAAATTGGCTTTAGCACAGGTCAAGAGGATGTCAACCAAACAGACAACGGAAAGGCAAGAGGTTTATCACAGGTTACACACATCAACACCCAGGAAGACCCATGAGCCCAATGACAACAAGTCAACAACAGGAAGACAGAACAAGTGTCCCACTGCCTCATGGGAATGACTAAACTACTGGACATGCTGAATATCTTTATATCTAAAGATAACTAAAATATTCATGCTGAATATCTAAAATATGAATATATGATTGTTTAAAAAATGCTATCAAAATTATAATTAAATTAATATGTTAGATTTTCTCAGTCTAAATCTAAAGTCTAAATTGATGTTCAAATGATAAAATAAGTGAGGCATAGGTGAAAACCATGTTCCAGCTTCTGGAGAAGAGAAACACCATCAGCACACAAGCGCTCAGCTGACACAGACAAGGTTTGCCTTGTGAGGATACTCACCCCTTTCAGGTTTGCTCTCTGCTGAAGACCCACCTGCTGGATCAGCCATACCCTCAGACGTAACTGCAGCTGGAGCTTCCGCCTCTGTGCTGTCTGATACCTCTAGCTCGGCTTTATCCAGACTGTCTCCTGCACTGTTCTGGGCCTCTGTGTGTGCCTCGACAGCTGCCTCTGCGGTAGCAGCAGCCTCTGTGGGGACCGGAGAGCTCACCTCCATCATCTCAGCATCCTCCACCGGTTGGTCTTTGTCCAAGGTCTCCATTGGGATGGAGGGTTCTGTCTCTGGTTCAGCTAAGGGTATCACCTCTGAGGCCTTGGTTGTCTTGGCAGCAATCTCATCCTCCTTGGTTTCTGCCTCATCCTCGTTGTCCTCAGGATCGCTGCCAAAGCAACTTGAAGTACTTCCGGATGAAACTGATCGAGTCTCTTTCTGATCTACAGAACAGGAAACTACATGGATTGAAATGGCAAGTCTAACAGACTTTGACCAGAGGTAAATAAATATTCATTGCAAACATGTTTCTGTTGAGTAGGAACTTTGAACAATTTTGAGTAATCATTTCATCTTAGTGATCCATCCAGCTCCATGCATGTTTGTGGGCATATGGAAGTATGGATTTTTTTTCCTAATAATTTATTTACTCTTTCTGTCTTAGTATCGGTATATACTGGATATACTGTATGGATATACTGTATGCAAACAAACAACTAAAAACAAGCATAGAAAAGTATGGTAATAAATGGATAGATGGTAATCATAGATATATGTAATGCGCAGATAAAGTAAATAAGGTTAGTATACCTGGAAATTAGATGTGTTCCTGGTAGATGACTAGTGTGTTGTGTGTGACACACTCTTCACTCACCGGTCTTATCTTCATCTTCAGGGTGTTTGTTGTGTTCCGCCGGCTCACCCTCGGGGGCGTCTTCGATTTCGTCCTCCATTTTCCCCTCATTAGTGGGAGAGGGTGATTTTCCACCAGCATCCTCACCTCTGTCCTCAACAGGACCCTCGTCGTCCGCCTCAAAGTCCTCTTCATAATCTGATAGAAAATAGATCACTCCAGTAGCTCAAGAACTACAGAAGGTGTGACATCACCAAAGCCATGGGTTTGGAACCCAGGGAGCCCACATGTTAATGAAAATGTCTGTCAGGACAATTATCACCTGGATTAATGATATAATGATAAAGTGTATATTTATATAAATGTATATAAATGCAAATACCTTTTTGACAAACTAATGAATGAATAAACTAATATATTTTTCTGCACAGTAATATTAGACGCCTGATCTCGGTGTTGGCAGGAAAAGGCTAAATGTGAACTAACTTCCTCAACTTTACCAAAAATTGCAAATGGATGGAAAAATGCATATGCATATGAACATCCTCTCACCATCTTTAGGCTGGTCATCTTGCATTGCCTCCTCCTCGATCTTGAGGTTATGTGGCTGGGTTGAATCCGTCTCTGTCTCCAGCTCTTTCCTTTCCTCTTGGTCTTCCTGCACCTCAGCTGGTTCCTGTGGAGGCTCAGGACACAGCTCAATAGCCAGACTGCTTTCTGTGTCGTCACTCACTCTTTTAGGTGGAGGAGTTGGTTTCTTGTCCAGCCCCATGGCAATGATGCACCTAGTAGAGACAAAGCAACATTTGCTTACACAGGAGACACTTGACCCATGATTAAAGCTGGTTTGTAGCTCAACAGTAAATACTGAAAATTGCTATTTGACAGATTTAGGCTATAATAAGAATTGTCTTTCAAAATTTTAAATGTCTTAAATTCATCCAGTACTCTACAGCTTGGAGGATAAATGGAGAAACTGGAGGAGAATGTGTCTTACTTGTAGCAGGGCTGGGCTCCATCCACACTGAAAAACCCAAAGTGGCCATGACGGCCCCCCAGTCGAGAGCCCTTCCGGTGCTTGAACTCACAACAGGAGCTCAGACGGTCAACCTGGAGGCCATTTAGGTAGAACGTCAGGCTGAATGGGAAGCCACGGTGCCGCCTTGAGACAAACTGGAACGTCTCTACAAGAGACCAAAAGTCTTTGAGAGAACCATCTGCTTTGCTCTGGTGAATATAGCCTCCATGGTGGACATTTGACTGGAGTCATTGTTTAAAACAACACATCTTGCATCCAAACTTACAGTGGCACTAAAACGAAAAGTACTAAAGTACTAAAAGTACTACTAAAGTACTAAAGTACTAAAACTAACATACAGGTATGTTTGTGTGCACCAGAGAGTTTTGTCTATGCCCTTTCAGCTGCTCAGTAGCATTGCATTAGTGTTTCAATGTATCTGCTCTCTGGCTTTGTACTGAGATACAGACCTCCTCTCCTCAGTCTTCCCTTGTAGACACAGAGGTTCTCCCCTCCACAGTGCTGCTGAAACACCTTGACCTCGTCACCCAAGTCCATCAGTTCATGGGACAGATGCACACTCCTTCCAAAGTACACCATGGTGATGGTCACCTTGCTTTGCACAGATGTCCTCAGTAATGTAGAATCCTGAAGAAAACAATCCTACATTTCAAGTGCTTATGATTATGATTATGAGAACAATATCTAGCCCCCCCCCCCCTTTTTTTTTTGCTCTGGGTGTTATTGTTTTGGCAGGATATAAACAATAAACTGAATTATTTTGCTACCATTTATAAATGAAAGCAGATGTGAAAAGAAAGACCTCTGTGTTGGCAGGGATACTGGGGGCTGTTGTTGGCCGTAGTCGTCGCCCCCTTGTCCCATTAAGAGGGCCTTTCATGCCCCTCTCTCTCCTCTTGGTCTGGGGTGGTACTGGCGTCACATAGTTGTTGATTACAGGAAGGCGGTAGGGGGACACAGTGCTGTTATACTCTTGCATGGCCCAATGCCTCATGTCCCTATCCAGCTGTTTAAGTCATACACACACACACACGCACACACACACACACTTTGACTTTAAGTACATACAAAGCAACTGTTAAACTAGTTACTAAGGTAGACTATCAGGAGAGAAATAATTATTTGTCAGTCGGGCTTTTTACACTGAGTGGCTGATCGGTGTCATTTGATGAGTCCTGGTTCCTGGAGCAAGGAGGGGTCCTCTTTATGGAGGCCGTGGTGCTATTTCTGTCAATGGGCTTGAGCCGTACTGGCCTCTGCATCTTTCCAGGGGCAGTGTTGGGACGTGAAGAGCCAGGCTGCAGTCAAACATTATTATACGTATTTATTTTGGTAACTGATCTGATTTCTGGCACGCTTTTAAGCTGCATGTTTCTCCATTAATAGTATCTGTACCCACAACAATGTAATTACAAACATTGTTACAAACAAATAACAGTGACTATTATTGATATGACTATTATAAGACTAAAAACCTTCTGTATGGTTAGGACTGATTACATAATTTTGCACCATATTCAGTAAGTACTTTTGCTGAAGAACAAACAGGCAATTAACATTATTTACAGAGCAATCTGCAATCCCAGTGATTGGCACAACAGCACAGAAAGCACACTGTGCAAGTCATGGCATGCTGAGTTTGTTTGCAGAGTCTGCAAAATGACTTGGAGCAGCGGTGAAGAGTGTGGATGGCACACATAAAAGCCTATACTATGCTAAGCCTCCCTCTGTCATCAGTGTATTTGAACAGTTTGACTAGGACTACATGGGTGTTGGAACAGAGATTACTATGAACTTCTGCTAATTGAGCTGATGCGTAACACGAGCATAATAGGTCCAAGAGGGAGCAAACATCTTAATGTGCTGCTCCAGCAAACATAGCCTGGCAACTCTCTGACAGTGCAAACCAAATGAGCTAACAGCACCGCTAGGTCTTCCTGTGCCAGTAAATTGGAGAGCACCCAGGACAATATATGTGTGTGTAATATGTAATATGTGTCACTAGCATGCAGCATTGCACAGTTTAAAAGAGGAGTTCTTACCCTTTCTTGTCTAAAGGGAGGGCCTACTGACAGCTCTCATAGAGGTCTATCAAAAAATACAAGCAAACACCTTTTTGTTTAAATAATGACTCGTCACTCACAGACTCAGTGGACTCTGACATCTCCCCTTCTGGCCTAGACTGCTGTGTGTGGTTCCCCCTAGGGCCAGTCGGAGGTCGTGGGGACAGCACGGGAATGAAATCATCCTCATGTCTTTTGGAGCGCTCCACCTAAAAAACAGATTGAGATCCAAATATTTCAGATATATATCAAATAATATTGAGATTTAAAAGAGAAATTAAAAGAGATCTCTGGCCAGTAAGACATGTTCGCCCTATAAGACTGACATCAGCGTCAGCTACATAAACGTGATTTAAAAACACTAAATGTTTTTGGCTTTATAACAAGTTTAGGAAATCCTTTCTAATCCTCGTAAACTGTCATTGTTGTAAAGAGTTACATCACCCGGTTGAGCTAATCAAGGTCCAATCAAGGTGCAGCAATTAAGCTATTGCTGCACATAGACTATAAACCAGGTGATCTCACTTTTTTACCCAGAAAGCATTGAAACGTAAACACAATGGCAGCTTACAAGCTCTGCTAATGAAGGAATTTTCTAAAAGTTTTAATAAAAAAGAAAGCACTTTGAGTGTTCTTTTTAAAATCCTGTTAAATATGGCTGATACCAAAGTCAGTCCTACAAGACCTACATGTCTTACCAGTCAGGGATCCTTTTAATGGTGTGCTTATAGAGGCTACAAAGTAATCAATTTCTTTCTTAATTGTTAATTAGTTGTTAATTCATGGTATACAGTTTCAAAATGCACTATACCTTGATTTTGTATACTCGCTCTCTCCTAGCAAATTCCTCAAGTCTCTTTTTGATTTCTGTCTGGTGTTCTCGCTGCATTGAGTTAGGTGATAAAGAAATACACAATGAGTACCATAATGATACTGCTAATGCTATGTTTGAATATTATGGATTCATGTTTCTGACTTCAATTTTGTGTGTATTTTGTGTAAGGAACCTTTTACATTTCTGTGAAACTTTTTAAAGGCACAAAGGATGTCTCTCAAAGCACCTCTCAAGGTACTGATGGTTAAGATATAAGCATCTCAAAACACCATCTCTGTCATGTTCCTCTGTCACGTAGTTACTGGTACTCCAATCACATTTTTCTTTTTATAATGTCTATATTGGCCCTCTTCAGGCCGGAAAAAGAACCAGATCTGACCTCCATGTCGAGCACCTTGTGGAAGATGGCCTGGGCCAGACATTCTCGCACATGCCTCTGGTGGGCCCTGTGAATGAGCTTCTGCCGGTACTCCTTCTCAGGGACGATCCGGCCACTTCTAGTGATCTAATCACATGAGATGTACTATTTGTAATAAAGTTATCAATAGAGAGATAGAACACTCTATTGATATACCATGTGTGTGGGGGAAAATCATTGATCTAAGATAGACATACATTCTGCAAATGAAGAAGGGTTAATGACACTAATGAGAAAGTTTTGTTTAAATTGCTGAGATTATTATTATGTTAATTTGACATGATGAATAGTATCAATTACACACATGGCTATATGGCCTATGACTTTGATAAGTAAATCTTCTAGCCTATACTGAATGTGTGAAAATGAGCACAATGCATCAGTTGGCAAGAACTGAATCGATTTATACAGTGGTTCTCTAGTCAGACTCCAAATTAGATTTTAAACAAAACCCTCCATACCAGTCCAGCTCTCCGGAGATGCCTTCGTATTCTTGTGTTGTTAAAATATCCTATCAGATGCTTGTCTGTGAGGCTGTTGTAGGCTTCAAGGAGTCTAAAGAGGAGGAAAATGTGGTTTGCCTAAACAGTGTTGGCCTAGTTCATTACAGTAAAATGTATACATCTATCAGAAATCTTCAACTCATCTAAAATTGCATTAGAAAGCTTGGCAGATACGCAACATGCATGTCTTGTGTTGTGGAATCTGACTGACAGTTTATTATCAAATTATTACAGCAGCTTTAGCTGTACCTTAGGAAATGCTTTGCTGTTGGTAGCTAGCTTTTTCCAACACATTTGATTTCCTCAAGCATTTGTAAGGAAGAAAACAGGATCTCTACCACTATCAGGTCAAGTATACCATTACAGGTGTCTCATTTCTTTTGGAATTAGGATGGATAGCACACTTAACCCATACCCCTTTCTGTGTTCATTTCTTTCTTTCCTTCTGTCTCATTCAAAACGAATATGCTACACCTTACAGTGCAGAAGATAATAACAAGTTATAGGACACTTAACAGTGAATGATAGCTCTGTCAGTGGCAAGACTTTCTCTGTGTCCTGCCAATTCTTAAATAGCCACATCTTCATGGCCCTTTGATAGGCTACATACTCTTACGGAATTAAAATTGACATTCTAATGACAACGGTTGTATCTAGTTTCAATGCAAAAAAGTGAATCTAAAACACCCTCAAAGTAGCAGCCTACAACAGGCCTACGCCTTTATCTTCCCTTGATGAAGTACACTCATTCAACACAGTCATTCGTATAGGGTAATAAACATTGTACCCTACTTAATATAGCAAAATATCTTTAGCAGATACTTAAAATGAAAAACTACCCAGAAACAATACATTACAAAGCATAAGACGTCTACAGGTGGTGGATAAGGCGGGATACATACCCCGGACTGAGATAACTCATGATTGTGACGCGCAGTTACTCCTTGAACTCGCTGGAATGTTTTGAACAATCTAGGACACTTCCTTATAGAGTCTGCCGACACATTATTAGACTAGGCGGCAAGCAGTTACTTGGGTTCTTCACACCTCGTTAGAACTGTCTCCATCCTGCACTTTTCATTGTGCCCGAACCAGCTGGTGACAGCCAGCGTTGCTATGGAGTATCACGTGACGATGCCATGCCAGAGATTGGTTAAGCATGTAAGTCCCTTTAACTCCCGAATGCTTATGCCTGAAAAAATGCATTTTCCTGAATGCACATTAAAACATTGTTTCAAACTTAAATATTATAATAGACCTATATATTCAAGCAATAGACTGACCAATAATTTATTTAGGCTAACTTTAAAATGAAAGTTTAATGCACAGTCTATTTATTAGAGAGACAATATATAGAGATGAGATCATTATTAAGCCTTAACTACGAAATGCCTGCTCATTTTTGGTGAAGCCTCTTGTTTTATTTTGCAGTCTAATTACTAACAGCAAGCCGAGAAATAGGATAAATAAATTCCGAAGCCTGATCAGATCCGTTTGTAAGATGCAGAGTGCAACAAATGTGAGTAGAATATAGTGTATTACCGCCCCCTACTGGCGATTGCGGAGGTTCAGAGGTTGTTACATGTAATAAGGAATCTCAGCGTTTGAGGGCGCCGTTGAACAAGAATGAAAAAGGAAGGTTCTCAGAGAAGGGTCTGGGTTCACAGCCAATAGGCTTTTGATTACAGTAATGATGTTTTCAGTGTACTTTCAAGAATTATCATCTAATTAACCATTGTGTGTCCGTTACTGCCAAACTAAGGGTTTTGTGTGTATAAGCATTTGCAAAAAAGACATAAAAGATACATATTTTTGGTGTTGGGGTGATCCTGAATGGAAAGAAAATGTAAGCATTGTAGAAATGCATTCACTGACTGCATATAGTGTGACAGCAAGAAATTTATTATCTGTATGGCTACCGATGGTGAGTTAATTGTATTTAGAATTTTGAAAATGAGGCTAAAGACAAAAGGTTGCTTGCGACTGAAAAAATAATAATAAAAAAGGTTTCTTCCTAGAATAACTACCAAAGGGATTTTTTCCTTGCCTCAGTTGTTCTAAGGTGCTCCTTGTTAATGTCTGTAAAGCACCACGAGACAATTCTAATGTAAACGGTGCTGTACAAATGTAATGTAATTGAATAAATATCAGTTCTTTTAAATGAATTAATAAAAATAAAAGTACAAGATGTGCACAAGAAGTCTGTAATCATTATGTGTTTGCAGTGTATTCTGAATGGGGAGAAAGCAGATTTTAGGAATCTGTTAGGACTGACTAGTTCTCTTTGATGAGCAAGACTCCACAGGAGCTGAATTTCCTTCAGTAGCAATGATACAATCAATCTGTAAGCCCAGGAGGTCCTGCACTTTGAGAACTAGGTATGCAGCAGGGGGCCAGAATCCCCCCACTTCCACCCACCCCCAACAATTGCCTGTCCTTAGGAAACCCTCTCATTTCCAGAATTACATTAAATTTTTAAAGCAACTTCTGATAGGCAAACTGAATATTGAATTTTACCATATTTATTCATTTAAATAGCATTGGATTGATATTATGTTGTTTGTCCAGTTTTCAAACTTGTCCGGTTTTGATTTGAAGTTGTTACACATAGCATTGTGTTATGTTTAAAGTTCTGTCATAATGTTTCATAGCAGTCCACAGAAATCACATATTTATGGGATGGCTCTACTACTAACTGTATGTCCCAGTCCCAGAATAATTGTGTGTGTCTGTCACATAAGATTATGGTAAGTTGGTAATTTGTTTTGAAAGTTTCTGATTGATTGTGGACATAGAGCTAAACATTAAGATGGTTAAACGGAATGACATTGTACAACTTAATTAAAGTTGAAAGTCCTAACCTGTCCGATTACCTCAATCGGAGATTGAGCTTGGTCTGGATACTTAGCTGTTGTTTCCCAAATACCTCTTGATTTCAATTTCAGGTGTTAAAGCGGTTCCAAGCAAGCCTGTGACTGTTCTACCTCTGGAGCTCCCCCTACAGCCACCAATTTAAAAAAAAATAGCCACAGCATTGTACATTTTCACCAATCCATGTGGATTTGCAAACCAAAGCACAGGAACCAGCGAAGATTATTTTGTGCAGTTATGTTGACTGACAAGATAATAAACACAATTTCAGTTTCATTCAGTTTAGGTATCATTTAACACAACCGGTGTTTTCAAACTGAAAGCGCTTGTAACTGTGCCAAAAAAGCCTTCATTCACCCCCGTAATGAGCCATATAACCATCAAAGTGACTACGAAGCTGGTAAATTAAACTAAAAATGTTGTCTGGTATTCCCTTAAGGCATAGCAGACAAGCCTGCGAGTTTTTACATACTGAGCTACCCCTGCAGTTACCTTTTTTTTTTTTTTAACTAACAACAACATTGCAAATTCTCACCAATACATGTGGATTTGTTTGCAAATTAAAGGATAGGAACTAGCTATGATCATTTTTAATGTTGAGTTATGTTGACTGACAAGGAAATTACTGTGATTTTTGGTTTCATTCAATTTCAGTTTTATTTGACAACAGGGCCCGTTGTCATCCTGCAAGTGTTGTAAATGTGTGTAGAAGCAGAAGGGGGAGCCAAGAGAGCCTTCATTCACACCATAATGAGCCAATTAACCATCAAAGTGACCACAAAGCTCGTCCCATATTTTTGTCCTCCTTTTGGAAATCTGCGGCACACAAGAGTGACTAATGCTGCACATAGGAGCACTGATGAATATCATACAGCCACCAAGGGTTTTGGACTGGCACACACTCACTTACTCACTCACACACATACATCTCTTTCACTCTCTCTCTTTATTAGCAACACGGTATACGACATTTCAGCTGGGGTTGGCAAGTTAGCAAATGTGCTAGTTGGGTGGCAAGAACAGCGTATTCTCTAATGGGACTGAATTGCATCACCCAAGTAACCCTTCAGTCAATTTAACCAAGATAAAAAAAACATTTTGTTATCATGATCTTATTAGCTGAGATGTATGTTTTAGAGGTTGTTGCTGTTTCACTTTTTAGCTAATAGTTTAGCTACAATTGTCCGTTAACTGGCATACACCTAGGGCTAGCAATAAGGTAGGCTCCTTCCGGGTGGCAGAGCGCTACTGCTTACCAACATTCTAAACTCCCCTATACCTAAATGTTACAGAGAATCATTGAAATACATAACAAGCATAATAATACAAAAACTATTTGATTAAAAGGTTCCATACATATATGACTATAATATAGCACAAAACACATAAACTACAGTGCATTGTACCAGTAGAAAAGACATCTCTACATACAAGATAGTCTGCTGTGTATCAAAAACATTGCAATGTTCCCCATACATCACACACAGTACACAGTACAGTATGTGTGTGCAATCACTATGTAAAAAAATATCACAGTAACTGACACTGCAGTAACAGACAATATGATATAAAGGAAAGTGTGACTGTTCTAGCTTCTGATTTAGGTCTTTAGGTCACAGGAACTCACTCAACTTATTAGTCTATATACTGTATGTTGCCATTTGCAAGGCAGTTGCATAAAAATGAAATTGAACTATATCTTCACTATATGCAGACTGCACAAGGATAAAATGCATGTTAACATATGCTTATTTTTGGAGGACGTTGAAAGATTAAGATGCCTGATACTTTCATACACTACCAGTGTATGATATTTATAATCTGGAGAGATGTAACAAGAGCTGTAATGTAGGATTCTAATTTTGGATTGAAATTGCATTTTTTCAGCAGTTCTTTTATTACACCACGTCTGGAAGGTAACGTGAATGAGGTAGTCACACTAGACTACTATATGGGATGAACAAAAATTGCATTACATTCATAAAAAAATACATCAAAAACTATAGGCTGTGTTTCCATCAAACCATAGCCACCGACTTGTAATTAGATAAGGGAAAGGTTAAATTGTCTGTCAATCAGAGGGGTTTGATCAATTGTGAGTTGTGCCAATAACACAAATCATGCAGAGGAGAAAAAAGAAGAGAAAAAGCGCAGTACAGGCAAGTGCAAAGAAAATGTCATGGTAGCAGCAAGAATGTAAACTAGGCTTAATTGGATGTTTGTTTGTTTTTGTTTTGTTTTTTTTGTTTTTTTTTACAGTTGCATACATAATTAATAGCAGTTTTTGCAGGTTGGTGGGATCTGTTGGTGGGACTTGACTAATTTGCTTAAAATTTACATGTTGCACAATTTTCCCCAGGACATAATATTTTTGTTTACTTCTTTTAAATTAATTAGGTAATTACTTAAACAACAAACTGCAGAGACAAATTCTCTGTATACACTATGCATAGTTTTTTAGATAGTTGATAATGTTTTAGTTCTAAATGCATAATCATTTGTGAACACATGGTAAAGGCATTCATCCATGTGAACAAGGGAACAACAATCCTTTGCTTTCATCATGGGATTTTTATAACAAGGCTTTATCCTTTCCCTCTACATTCTTGTCAGAGAATGAAATGTTTCTCAAACTTCTAAACACAAGGTCAAATAATTACATGGAGACTGTAAAATGCCTTCAAAGCCTTTATTAACTGTTGTAATCAAGCATTTTTTTGCCTGAATAAAAGCTTAAATCTTAAAATAACAATTAGCCTTCAAATAGACATCTGGTGATTATGAATTCCGTTCAGGAGAAGGTCTTGGTGTTGTGCTGGGGTGGTGGGGATGTGTAAGGAGGGATATCAGCAGGGAGATGTAGAGGAGTCTTGAGGTCTTGGGGGGCAGGGCTGAGCAGAGGTGTGTGTGTGGAGAGAGAGGGAGCGAGAGAGAGAGAAAGAGAGAGAGAAAGAAGGAGGAGGGGGGATAAGGTGGGGTGGGGGTGGAGTGTCGGGTGGTTGGGCTGGGGTGGAGTGTTCGGGGGTTGGGGGGGGGGGTCACACAGCTACTGCAATCAGTGTTAAACGGTGCAGTTTTGTGCTTGTGTGATTGTCGAGTGGGCCATTACTCGTTGATTAGGACCCCTTTTCCATGGCTCTCTGATTGGGGCTGCATGCGCTCGTGGCCCCGTCCTGCCTGCCTGCCTGCCTGACATCCCTGCCGGCCTGCCTGCTGTCGCGTGGCAATCACAGGCTTCTCACACTGCCATTTTGCGCCACACACACTCGGACTGAATCCCTCATCGGCCCCCAACCTCCGCCACCAGGCACCCTTCAGACGTGCTCAAAGGCAGCCAGGACAAGAGACCATTCACTGCACATAGAAAAGGTTATGCTGAAAGAAAGAACTGAAAAAAGGGAAGGAGGGGAAGAAAAAACTGCTTGACATGTCAATTGTAAACCAGTCAATTATAATGCCCCATTTTATTAAAACAAATGAGCAGGTCTTGGCTTAGGGAGGCAGAGGTCAAAATTTTGGGTGGAAGGGTCGAATTAACAAGAGTACACTACAGCTAAACAACTCACTGCCTTTGCAATTCATTCATTCGCTTTCCTCGTTCGTTCATTTATTCCCTGGCAAGTTTAAGGTAAATTTGAGAATTTCAACATGTGGAAATTTATGACCTAAGCAGCTAATGTTACTTGGAAAAGGAGAATGTTTCAATGTTTGAGTGAGAATTCATGAAGATAGACCCATGGAGTGATTCTTGACAAAGTGATATTAGACACTAAAATAATTGGAACAAATTAAAATGGCGATTAGATCAGCATCCTAAGTGTTACTATACCACAGAGATGTGTGTACAATTAGTGGTATTTGGTCATGGTGTATGTTATATCATGACAAATGTAACCTGTGAACAAGAGTGCAAAGTCTGGTGTCCAAGATAAATTGCATTGTTCTATTCTTATCATTGTAATGTCCTCTACACTGTGATATGTGGAGCTACAAAGACAGGGAAGTTCAATCTGCTCCCCAAAAGTAATTTAACTGATCAGGTCCATTGTGCGTAATGGGTTAGTTACAAGCCGCAGTGTTGGAGCATTTTTTGCTTGAGCATTATCTTTGTGGGTGTCCAAAGTTTCACCTAAACCCAACATGGGGGTTACTCATTCGGTTCCTCTGTGTGAATTGACCCACCAGCACCAGCAAGAACTGGTCTATGTATCTCTCCATCTAAAGAGTATTGTAGTTTAAGAGAACACAAAGACAGATGCTAGATACACTCTGGAGCATGTTACAACGTGTTAGCAGATGATGTATTGTGACAGAGTAACAGTAGCACAGTTGTTCACATGTGCATGTGCTTGTGCTTGATGTTAGATGCAGAGATGTGGTCACAGAGAAGATGGTTACCAAATAAACCAGTGCTATATTCAGAGCTGAACAATAATCCTGTTATAACTGCTGGAAAGCCCCGACACTGTGAGATCATATTGCAGCATTGTGTGGGGATGTAATGCCTAAATGTGGCATGAACACAGGGCTGACAGAGACTTAGCAAAGACATACCTTTGTCCAAAAGATGCTGTGGCAGGTGATGATAGGATTTCTAACAAATATGTACCATAGCTGTCTGTCCTATTTTCTCTCTATGAAAAAAGAAAAACATATAATGCAGTTGGCCATATTTCTAGAGATGTCATGATGCTTCAACTATTCATATTTTGATTTCTACCCTTTTTTTTTTTTACTTTTGGTCAGTTTCTAGATCGACAATAATCAACATAAATTGTTTACACTTAATCAGAATAGATGATGCTAACATGGTGGTCTACATTCCAATGTTTGTCTGTAAGAGGAAGTAAAAACAGAGGAAAGAGAATGCATGAATGTATGTTGGTGTGGGTGGGAACTGGGCTGAAGCAGAGAACACCATGTTGCCCAGTTGGTGGTAATAGTCATGAAACAACAAAGACCAAATGATTAATTAATACCATTTTAGTTTTTGAAACAATTTTTGTCTAATTTGTGTCACTCCAACTAACAACAACAACAAAAACTTGTCTGGAGGTAGACCTCCCCTATAGAGTCAGAGCGCATTGAAGCCTCGCCCCCTGCAGGAGGAAAACTAGCCCCTTGGCCTTATTTCACTTTGTATTGACATATCTTCTGGTATTGTTTGTTCTCTCATTAAACTATCCAGTCTCAGTGAATTGCATTACCCTTTGTCATTTGTTTACAAGTTATGATGAATTGTTACAATCAGTTTAAATATGAAAAAAACGTATGCCTAAATATATTCAGTCAGAGGTATGGAAAACCATTTTTACCTTGGCTTTTTGAATTAGGAGAGGTTATGCATGGCTACAGAGCTGTCATGAATGTGAAAAATTGTTGTGCCCTTCTTCATATGTAAATCATGATCTTAGAAATAGCCACTGAAAATGGGCAAATTTCAACCAAACCTTCTTGTGATGTCATGTCACATCAACTGTAGTTCAATGGTGGTTGCCAAAGAAGGTGCCATTTAGCCAAAATGGACCATTTGAATCCCCAGCCATTACATAATCTTGTAAGTAGGCTTATAAAAACGAATTAGAGCTTATTTTTGATAAATCAAAGTTGTATGTTTTTCTAATTTCACATCAGAGAACAAGGTACAGCACTCCATGTATCCATACATATGTCCCCTTTAAACTCAGTGGCTCACTCCCAATTCTCCCCTTAACCCTAAACCCTGAACCACCAAAGACTTCTCTGATATGACCGCTGACATCATCAGCCAATCAAGTAGCAATGCCAATACAGTCTTTAAAGGAATACAGGCAACATTTTATACTTTTTTAGGTTAATTTACCAGCTTCGTAGTAACTTTGATGGTTAAATGGCTTATTACAAGGTCAATGAGGGTTCTCCAGGCCAGTGATTCCCAACCAAGGGGCACGCAGGGGGTACATGGAAATATTTAATTATAATTTATATCCAAGATGATAAATAAATATTCTCAGTCATTTCATATTAATCAGGTCAATAAAATGGGTGTGCGCTACAGTTTCCCCAGGGAGACAGTAACCTGTGGCATTGTGGTGAGGGGGTACTCAAGACAAAAAAGGTTGGGAAACACTGCTCTAGGCAGCCCCTGGCAAAGCGCAGTCACAAGCACTTGCAGTTTGAAAATGAATGGCAGTAAAACAAAACTGAAACAGAATGAAACCAAAATCATGTTTATTACTTTGTCAGTCAACACAACTCTTTGAAAATGATCAGGTTCCTATTGTCAGGTTCACGTCTATTGGTGAGAGTGCACAAGGTTGTTTAAAAATCGGCGCCTGTAGGGGGAGCTCCGGAGGTATAAATAAATAAATAAATAAATAAATAAATAAATAAATAAATAAATAAATAAATAAATAAATAAATAAATAAATAAATAAATAAATAAATAAATAAATAAATAAATAAATAAATACATAAAATCATAGGCATGCCTGGTATGGCTTTTAAGGGCTCTGGGCTTAGGGATCAGGGAGGACACTGGCATTCAGCCACTAAGACACGTTGATGGTGGTTAGAGGTGTCTGACGACTGGCCAATTTCTTAGAGAGACTGTGGTTGTAAAATATTTTAGGGTTTAGGTTGAGGGGGGGGGGGGTCATTTCAAATCTTCTGCACGCTTTTCGTGATGGTTCCACGCATTAATGCTTTATGGGGAACGTAGATCTTATATCTTCCACTGACCAAAGCTGAAGAGCGGAACTTATAGCGCAGGTGTTCACCTGGGCAACCAGCACAGCAGCAATGTAAAGCACAACAACGTGAGTCTGTTAATAAAGCTTCCTGTTCTGAAATAAATAAACAACACTATCTGGAAATTTGGTGTTAAAGCCCCATTTAGGTGTGTTATAAAATAGGCCAACTGATATAACGAAAATGGGCTTCTCCATTGTTGTAGGTTAGTGCAGGCATTTACGCCATATAATGGAAAAAAGAAGACTGCTGTCATAAGCTCTAAAAGGCATGCTTTTATTAAATGAAGTCAGTTCTAAAAACGAACAAAAGAGTGACTTGACCTTGGCCAGAGATTATTATACTTTAAGGCAGATATTGATTCAAGACGCTGGTCTAATTCGAATTGACAGAACAATTTCATCTGGCAGTAGTTATGGACTGCTATAAAGCACTTGTGACCCAAGGTGTTTTCCTTACTTTTCTGTTTAGTAATGGCGTTGGAGCTTTGAGGTATTAGATGAAGTCCACTCACAAAACAAAACCTTAACTATATCTTAAAACGCAAGAATAATGTATCACACCATCACATCTTTTTTATTCTTCATTTATTCATGATTTGTTGTTGTAATCTTCTGTAGCCTTCCACAAAATTTCATAAAATTATTTTGCTAAATGTCCTGAATTTGTGTTTCATTCCTTTCTATAGGCTACAATGTCTATAATTATAATGTCTATATAACTATAGTTATGTGTCACTACAATCCTTGTTTGATCTCACAGATTTATATTCTTCTGAGGTCAGTGTAGGCTTTTACGCATCAGAAGCATAGCTTCAATTTGTTCTAAAAAGATTATTTAACAAACGGAAGCGTTTTAAAGTTAGAGTAAATTTAGACAATGACAATGACAAGCACCTCAATCCAACATGAATGTCTTCTGTTTTTAATTTCCCTGTAGAATGACATTTCGGTCATTTCGGTCTCCGCAGAAAGTTAAAAACAAAAACTACCACTGAAACTTACAAAATAACTGTTATTGCTGTCTATTTTGCCCTAGCCGTCTGATGTAGGAACTCGTCGATATTAGGTGTGACCTCTGTTTTCAAAATGTTACTAAAATTGCTGGCTACAAAGAAGCATCCGTCCTCATTCGTCCGCGAACAGTGAGCAATTAAAACTCAAGTAGTTAATGAGACCTCTTCACCTTTAGGTTGCCCAGGGCAGACATTTGTGACAAACTTTGGCTTGTAATTGCTGTAATTAAATAAATCAATTCTCTTTTTCCCAGAGACTCTTCACTAGTTTTGATTGGCACGCGAAATTGATATGTTTGGGGGCAATGCATTGTGTTAAGCGTTTCCGAATCCTTAATGTGGATCTGAAGAGCGTAATACGTCATGGATAACTGTTAGGCTACTTCAAGTGTCTGCTGTTTTTGTAAGTAAAGACTTGAATCTGTCCCTTTCAAATGCTATTTTAATAATCGCCAAGGTTGTCATGGTGAACGTACAAGTGGATCATATTTGTGGGTTGGAGCGAAGAGATTTAAAGGCTGCTACTGGCTATTTGTCTGCAGAGTGAATTTGAGTCTCCAGTAGTCTACCTCGTCATGTGTGGAGACTGTGAAGGAGACGCTGAGCAACTGGGCAGGTGTCTAAAGAGCCGGAGGGAAAGCCGACTGGTAAATACAAACTGCACGACTACTATATGGAAAGTGATACAGTACTGTAGAATATCTGCATGCGCAGGTGCGCACAAAAGTTTTGTTGTAGCCTAGGCTAACGTAGCATTCACCTGGTACAACTGCGTGTAGTTAGCGCTACTCTTTGCTGAAAGTTAAGAGAAAACCGAACGGAATCTAAACTCTATTTTCATCTAGGGAATACCAGAAGTTTTGGACGTCGACTCAAGTTCTCTCTCGTCCCCCCCTACTTCACCGCAAGGAATGGCATCACCAACTCGTTTGGGGAAAGCGGTTTGCGCGAACTGTCGGGAGGAAATTGTGGATAAATACTTGCTCAAGGTACACAAGGATATGCACTTGCTACAAGCTTTTTTCAGCTAAACTTCCTGCAACGCTACTTGTTGCAAGACCTGTAAGCTGTCAGTCTTTAAGTTTAACAAATTTTGCCAGGGTAAAATTACATTATTAGCTAAACTGACAGACATAAGCTTTACACAAAACAAAGATTTAATTAATTGTAAGGAGGTTACATTTGAAGAGTCGATCCATGTTTCAAGGTCTTATCGTTGTTAAATCTAGGTGAACGACTTGTGCTGGCATGTGCGCTGTCTGTCGTGCAGCGTGTGCCAGACATCGCTTGGCGGTCACACCAGCTGCTATATCAAAGAAAAGGAGGTGTTCTGCAAAGTCGACTATTTTAGGTAGGCTTTTCTAATACATCCCAATGTTCTTTATTGTGTCCTGAGAACGAATTGTTTGATCTCCGTCCATTTTGACAGCATGTGAAAACAGTACCACCCTGTTAACTCAAAAACCTCAGTCCGATATACAGACAACAAACTCAACTTTTTTTTCACTTTACTGACATTATGAAAAATGGGAATCATCTTTCCATGTAAAACTCACTCTAAACTCACACAATGCATTCTTCTTTTTGGTATGGACATGTTATTTGACTTTAGTTTGATATTGGCTGAAATGTTCCATTGTTCTCCAGGATCACTTAATAAGTCTCTGGCCTTAATTATGCAGGAGATACAGGACCTGGTGTGCTTGCTGTGGGAGAAGCATCCACTCCACAGACTGGGTACGGCGAGCCAAGGGCAATGTGTACCACTTGGCCTGCTTTGCTTGCTTCTCCTGCAAGAGGCAGCTGTCTACGGGAGAGGAGTTTGCCCTGGTGGAGGAGAAGGTGTTGTGTCGGGTGCACTACGACTGTATGCTGGATAACCTCAAGCATGCGGTGGAAAAGGGTGAGGGCAAACCCTTGTATGTGGGTGGATGCACTTTTCTACAAACCTCTCTTCTAAGGAATGCATTTTTGTGTGTGTGTGTCTGTGATGCATCTTCTTGTCGATGCTATTAAGATAAAGTTCAGTAGAGTAGTCTGTTATTGCCTGTGAGAGGATGGATGCAAGGTTTTTTTTAAAATCAATAAGGAAAGTTTGTAGTAAAACCTTTTTCTCTCTACACTGAAAAAGCTGAAAGTAGCCAAAGGCAGAGCTTGATCATGACTGAACAGTGACTATTATGTGCAGCTGTTACTGTAAGTGTTTAGAATGCTGCAGTTGCACACCACAGGTATTTGGCATGTCATGTTTTTTGATGGCTGTAAATGTTACATATTGGACAAGCCTCAACAGATTCTGAGCGTGAAGCCGGGAGACGTTTGTGCATGGCGTATCTGATCCCCTGCATCAGATACTGTGCCCCAATGACTGTTTTTGTTTCTCTCTGGCTTTGATAATAGGGAGCATGGTCAGTGTGGAGGGAGCCATGCCCACAGAACAAGAAGTGAATCAGCCGAAGCCATCAAAGAGGGCCCGCACAAGCTTTACGGCAAACCAGCTGCAGGTACTGTAACAACATCATCAGAGATCCCACCAGTTTTGTCACGGGCCCTGCATGCAGTCTTATATGGTGCGCAAGGCTGTATCCAAACAAATGCATAAAAGATACGTGCATGAAGTGAAATTGATTCATTTAAAAATAGGTACACAGATAAAACAGAAGTTAAATGTTATATGAACTATTATTTGGGAAAAGTGTGATTATATGGGGGGGGGCAGTTTTTGATCAGGGAGCATTTGGAGTTGGTAGAGTAAAGAAAATTCCCATGAACATAAAAGAGATTATTATTGTACCCATTTGCACTCATGGATGTTTTTAAAGTTTACCATCTATTTTTTTAAAAATAATTACCAATACAGTTTCTTCTAAATGAGCCTTCTGGAGACAGACCGATTGTTAATACATTGCATTTATACTGTAGTAGTTCTTTCAACATTTAGTGTTTAAGTCATTGAGTCAAAAACAAGTGTTAATTTTGTTTTTGAGGAAAAGTGATCTCTAATTTGATGGACAGGTGATGCAAGCCCAATTTGCCCAAGACAATAATCCAGACGCCCAGACGCTCCAGAAATTAGCAGAACAAACCGGCCTCAGTAGAAGGGTTATTCAGGTGAGTCTTTTCACTGCTTGACTTGACAGAAGTGTGAGTGATCAGTTGTTCTAATTGAAGGCTTACTTTTACTTTTACTTTTATAGCATTACACCATTGCTAGATTTTATGAACGTGCTATAGAGATTGAGTCAAATAAAATAGACAGAGTGGTGTTATAACAACCGAGTAGACAGTAGAATTGATTTTCAAATGCATTTACATTTACATTTATGCATTTAGCAGACGCTTTTATCCTAAACGACAACAAAGTTAACACTTTACTAAGAATATGACGTACACAACAGGAAATTGGCAGATGATAGTGCAGGAGTGTGACAATTAATAATTACAAAATAACTCAATAGACAAGGATTCTTTGTGAAGTATCATAACTTACAGCATACCTCACTGCTGCGGTTCTGCAGGTGTGGTTCCAGAACTGCAGGGCTCGACACAAGAAGCACATCAGTCCGTCTCACCCTTTGTCGTCATCCTCCTCTTCCTCGTCCACCTCGTCGGGGCCTCCCCTCTCATCCCTGCAACCCCTTCGACTTCCCCAGCCGGTGGTGGAGGAGCTTCAGTATTCAGCCTATGAGCCCACCGAAGGCTCCATGCTCTCCGCACTGCACTCCTACATTGACGGTGAGCGCTTGTCTGTACACAGCATTTATGGGCAAATCCAGCATTATGGATGTGTCGTTCGATAAACAAAACGTCTCAGAACATGAGCAAACCTCTGTACAATCGAGTACAGACAAATCCTCAAATTTCATTTAAATCCTAAAAATACGTGCCATTTTATGTATGCTATAGATTACATTGCTCTCCTAGTTTTACTGTATGTTAACATGTAACAGGTCTCCAGATCCATTGACACATTAATATTAGGTACAGAAATTTTACGCATGTCTCTTACATGTCAGAATGTTAGTTCATAAGCAAAGTTGCATATAAAAAGAATAGGTGGTGATGTACTGTACACACATGGTTTAAATGACATCGAGCACCAGCTGGTGGGATAATCTATGGATTGACTGTAATTAATGCATATGGACTAAACAACAGAGTACTCCCTTTTCAGTGAATATAGACTGAAACTAGCTGTCACTTTGCAGTGCATTCGCCATCATCAGTGATGTACCAGTCACTACTGCCGCATCCAGGTGCACCTCTGCCGGTCACACATGCCTGAACCGTGACATCTGTCTGAGTTGCTTTCCAACATCCTCTCTGCTACTGATGTACAAATAGGGCCGAGGAATGGACTCTCACTCATGTACAGTCTGGAAATGCTTTTCTTTTTGGTTACGTCAACAACCCTGGTTGTAGAGTAAGTGTGTTGTTGCATTACCTTGTTCATGGTGCAAAGCATCAATTTGAGCAGTATGAATTTTTGTTAGACAGATATTTCTTTTTCTTTTTCTTTTCTGAGGGGAGGGAGGGTATGATTTATAAAGTGAATTATCCATACCTGTCTCCAGCAACAGGGAATTGCACAATTTAGAGTCTACATATGCATAGACTTTTTGGCTCATGAATCCTGTCTGGAGTGTTTACGATGTCATGTGGTTCTGTATGTGATCATTTAGTTGAACAACTGATCTTTAAAAAAGGGTGTGCTTGCATTGCTACCTCTCCGGTCTTGGCAAATGGCTGGCTTTGATACTGGAATTGATATGTTGTTAGTGAAAATGGTTGAAAGACGAAGTTTGAGTGTTCTGCCCCATGTAAAATAGTAACGACTTTACTCTGTGCTTATGAGATTAATGATAACTGCTACCCTTATGCTGTTATGTGCTTTAATTAAAAAAATGCTTTGTACATGCAGCTGAGAAATGGTTGAAATTGTCATAAGTACTGGCTGTCAGTACGATGGCACAGTTTTGATATCATAGCATTTCAGTGGCATAGATATGGGAGATGGTGACCTGTTCAATGAGGAATGAATGCAGCTGTTACAAGACTATGAATGTTGTGCTATAAAATGTTTTTTCTTTCTTCTGTATATTGTTCATACAATATGAATTATTTATGTTTTATTTATTTGTTGTGCTTCAGTGTTTTTCATTTTTAAATAAATGTAAAAACAACAGTATAATGTTTTTGTTTTGTCTTTTATTTTGTTTTTTGACCGATTCAAAAAGATAATGAAATGATGAGCGTAGCGAAACAAATTTTGTAAATTACCACAGCATAGTATTTCAATGGATGAAATGAACTTTGAGTGACACATTTGAAAACCGAAGATTAGTTCAGGTAACTTTAACTATAGGTAATTTTAAATTACAGATTAGACCATCTGAAGATTTAGAAGATTTAGCTTTATCTCTTTCAAGTAACTGGACTTGCTATGACTGAGTTATCTGTATTGTTTAACTACAATACGGCAGAATCTTTCTTTCATATTTTGTAGATTGTGGGTTAAACTGTAGTTTTGCAGTACATGAAGAAGTACTGAAAACATACCCAACAGTAGTGTTTTAACAGCATTTAGATGATGAAGATAAGAGAAGGCATGTTACCATTGTTAAACTAGTGTTAACATTTTCATTTGAATCACTGCTGTCATTTGCTGCTTTATAGATTATTATATTATTATATGACCAAGTGTGTACATTTCTCAGAAATTGAGAAAGACCAGTCTGTACAGTGGCTTTAAAGGTGTCTGACTTGTGTCTGCTTGCTGTCTGTGGTGAGCCAAAGAATTCAACTGAAAGACAAGGAGACGGGTAAGAATAACAAACATGACACACGCTACAATATCTTCTAGACATTTAGCTTGTCACAAACCAATACTGAAAACTAAGGCACTGCTTTGGACATTTGATCATGTTTTCATATTTAATTTCTCAGTGTGTGTGGTCTTCTGATAATTTGATAATTTTTTTTATTTGATAGTTTTTTTTTAAACAAAGGAGGCGGACAAAAGATGGACACAATGTGATTACACAATGTTTATTTGGAAAAAAAAAAAAATCTCATATAAATGTAAAAAATTAAGTCTACCCCCTGTTCCCACAACTTTAGCACTGTCATGGGTCTTTGCAAAACAGTTGAACAAAGGGTGCACAACAAAATCTGAGCATCAAAAAGAATTTTTAAAATTTTGTGGCTTAAGTTATAAACGCATGGTTTTAGTAGTCATGTTACACAACACTGCAAATCTTTGTTGAAATGGGTTAAAGCCTGCACAATAATTAGTTAAGTCTATTGTACAGTCGCTGAATAGAGAAAAGGCATATGGGAAAACTAGAGCACCTAAGTAGTTTCTGCATGGCAGAAACTTATGATGTAGTAATTTAAGTACCAGTCCTTAGAAGGAAGATACACCAAGACTTCAAATTATTACCGTGGTTTGGGGGAGAGGAGGAGGGGTGACTTCAAAGACCATTGTGTCATCAATACTAATCTCAATATGAGAGGAAAAGGAACACTCCACCTACAGTAAGTGGAAAAACTGGATGGGAGATGTGTATGCACATGCATGCTGGGATTAATAATGTGCTACAAATGCACAATCAGCTCACTTATTCAGAAAATATACATACACTAAGTCTCTCTCACCTACACACACACACATGCACACACACACCTTCTGTTCATTCAGTCCAGAATTTGGGCTACAACTCCATCTTGTGGACAAAGCATGGCATCACAGTAACAGAGGAATAAAATCGTCTGTTACCTTAATGAACAATATTATAACAATAGTATTAAAAAATACTTCATATCAAAAAAGTGTCAGTGGTGTGTATGTGTACATCCCAGATGTTGTTAACAACGCACACATGCATTTACAGTATGAGTTTTTAACAGGCTTGGCAGGTTAACTTTCAAAACATTTCCTTTTTCAATGTGTTCCCTTTAGGGGATTAGACTTTATGTTGCTTAGCTGGTTTGTTTTGTAGAGGAATGTCCTTTGGAATTCCACAATTTGGTTTCCTTTTCCTTTGCTTCCTCCCTGCACATGTCTATGTGTTTGGAAAAAAAAAAGCCACACACACACATACACACATCTTGGTGTGTCCCTGACATTGCAAGGCAGTGCCAATGGATGTGTGGACAAAGTTTCAGAGTCCAGTCCATTTTCTCTCTGCATCACTTCTTCTTGGTGGGCCGTCTCTTGACATTCTTCTTGTTAAGGATGCTGCGTAGCTCACTGCTCATGTAGTACGGTCGAGATGCGGAACCGTTGTTCCTCTCCAGGTCTACCACTGGGAATAAGAAAGAGAGAGTGTCAGGACAGAGGCTCTTGTAATGTGCAGAAGCACCACTAGGGTGGGCTCATGAGCTCCAACCACTGTGTTCCTCTGTAGGACATCATGAACATGACAGCTTATTAGTTTTGAAAACAACTCAGCCAGTGTTTGTGGGAGTTCTGGGGGGTATACTACGAAGCCAGGTTACTGGCTAAACTGGGTAACTTCTGGAGTAACCGCTGATCTAAAAACAACATGTCACTTCAGAAACAACCGATTCTCAATGGAGGATTCTTTTTAGAAATTAGTGGTAACTCCAAAAGCTACAGGGGTTAACCAGTAACCTTGCTTAGTAGTACAGGCCCCAGAATAAATTAATTGTTTGACAACATACCAATTTGCAATGATTCAGAAAATGCAGTACATTTGAGGCAGGGAAAATAAAAATAGCAGGCAAAGGTTAGCAGGAAAGAAAAAGCTTTTTGTTTGAAACATTCAAATTTATTTAGAGGGAAAAGTCACATTGCCACAGAGAGATTGATTTTATGTAAAAGGTTTCTCATAGAAAACATTTATGCACTTCCCACCCCAGAAACAGATGTATTACCTAGTATTAAAAAGGCAGCACTATCCCTGTACCACGCAATACAAAATTACCAAAAATGGCTTTTACATCCTCATATAAATTGTATTTGCAAAAAGAGTTAGAATTTTAAAAGAAAAAGAGAAAAAACAAAACCAGTAACTCCTCAGTTTAAACTAGGCACATGTACCAGAGACTGCAATCAAGAGTTCCTGAAAAATCCACAGGCTCGATTTAAAATCTCCTTCTCAAGATTGAATGACAGGATGAGATCCATTGGCTCCCTGACATTTTGCCTTCAGTGTGTGTGAACCCAGTGTGTATGAATGTATCTCTGTGTGTGTGTGTTGGTGTCTGTGTGTGTGTATGTTTGTGTGTGTGTATGAAAGCCCAGTGTGTGTTTATGAACCCAGTGTGTCTGAATGTGTGTGTGTGTGTGTGTGTGTGTGTGTGTGTGGTAGCATGATGCTCCAGGCATTTTGAACAGTTTGAACCAGTGAGTGAGGATGTCTGTGAGAGAACACATGTGTTTGTGAGGGAGGGAGACAGACGTGGGCGCCGCCGCTAAGCGCCAGTTACGTAAACCCAGCCTCACTTCCGTGGGTGAGTGAGAAACAGCAACATTCTGGACCATAAGCAACACTTGAAAGTAATTTACAAAAGTCAGGAAAAAAACATCCAAAGTATGTACTGCAAAAGAAAAACAAAAAAACCCAAGCAATGTTGTACCAGGCGCAAGCCAAAGCTTAAGAAAATCAGTTGTGACTGCATGGCGACTTATTTTGAAGTGGCTTTGCTAGAAAATCTCAGTCTGCTCTTTCTTCTCAAACAGAAAGCCGAAAAAAAAGAAAAGACCTTCACCCTCCCTGTGTTCTGTTGACCTATCTGCTAACAATGCTGTACGCTACACTGTGCCGCCTTCCGGGAGGCGTCGCTGTTGCTTGGTGGGTAAGGCAGCGATGAGGAGGATGAAGAGGCAGCAGAGAGAAGCAGAGCGGCAGGCGACAGAAGGTAGGAGGTCAGGGGTCTGTGCCATGGCAACAAGGGGCGTGAAGGAGAACTGAAAGTCCACCCTAGTTGACAACAGCCACTGACTGGGGCCACAGAGAAGGAGGGGAGCAGGCAGGTGGGGGTGCGGGGGTGCTGTCCCCATACCCCCCGCCTGCTGACAACCCCCTTGACTACGAGTCACATAAAGCCACTAGTCTAGCATGCTTTACTGTCCAGCCAAAATGGGTAGCTGGATACCCCAAACCCCCTGGTCTGTTTTTCCATGGAGGGGTTCCCTCAGGACACAGAGTACTGCTTGCCGGGCTGGTCTGCCCTCCGCAAGATTTTGTGCAGACTCGGGGACATGAAGTAAGGCTTGCTGGGAGAGCCATCGTTCCGCTCCAGGTCTTCGCCTGGTGGACAACCAGCCAGCAGATGAGCAGGAGGAGGAGGCAGAGGAGGAGGAAGAGGAGGATGGCAAGTGGCAGGGAAGCGTCATCAGAAAGCATAAAGATAAAAGAGAGGAAGAGACAGCGAGAGAGAGGGAGAGAACAAAACAAGGGGGTATAACAGGAAGGGATAGGGGAAAGTGGGAAATGTGAGAAATCCGTTAGCATCAAGATTAAGGGGGTCATGCAAGAGAAAAACAATATTTTAGTTTCATTAAATAATTAAAAAATGGGTTACATCAACCACATTATGCAGAACTCCAGAAATTGCCAAAAGTCAAGCCCAGAGAAGCATATCAGTGTATAAAACCAGAGAAATCAGAGAGAAAAGAAGAGGGCATGTTTCCAGAATGTTCCACATCGGTGTTTATCAAAAACGTTCAAAGAGCAGTAAAATACTCACAGAAACAGAGGAACAGTGTGTCCACACACATGGCATAAACATTAAAGAAGCCATGTGCCACCAAGTAGGACCCAAATATCACAGTCTGTGGACAGCAGAAGAGGGAACAGCATGTAAGTCACAGCTAATTAAAAGCTTATCAGGATCACCTTGAATCTCCCCTGGTACATCTGAACTCAGTGCAGTTCCCTGTCTTACCAGCAGAGGTACCCAATAGTAATTCAGTGATGGCACCTCCTCTTGAATGACTGGTATTTTGCGGGTGAAGAAAAAGAATGCCAATACACCTAGGAGATATTACAGAAAATGAAGTACAGAAACATACTGGGCAGTAAAGACCTAAAATACTTTATTCGCAATTCAAATAAGAAACAGCCTATGGTCTTTCCACCATGTTATAGTGAAGTCCATCCTAAAACTAGCTCACTACAGCTAATCATATAAACAACATCTCATGCTGTAAATAAAACACAACTCACCCACACTGCCTGAAATTAGTAACTTTCCTAGGAACAGTAGAAAGTCTGTCACCTTATCGAGCACCGCCACCCTAGAAAAAACAGAGAGGTCCAGTGGACTCATGTTAAACTCAACTATCTCGCACACACACATGCACAAAAAACTACTATAAACACACACAAACAGAGCGTGAGAGCATGAGAATTTATCTCACCGAACCACATTCCTCATGAGGAGGAAGAATGCATCCTTTGCAGATGTGCAGAAGTTTTTCCCATATATCGCAATCTGCAGAAGAAGGAAGAAAAACATTCACTTCAGTACACATACAATTCCAGCCAATTCAGTACAGACAGTTCAATTTAGTACATATGTTTATTATAGTGCTATTATGTGATGTTGTACTCATTACATAATCACACAATTACACGGTACTAGACAGTTCTTTCCAATCAAATTATACAGTTTTGATTGATGCAATATTGTATGATGACAGTAATAAAATGTGCTGGCCGGGTGTGAAGTGACACTCACCATGATGTAGGCGTTTCTGTTCATGAACTTAATGAAGTGCTCCAGGCACCAGAAACAGCACTTGAGGCAGCAGAGTAGAAAGCGAACAAAAGCATTCTGAGCACCTGGTGAGGGAAGCAGAGGGTGGGGTGGTGGTGGTGGTGGTGGGGGGAGGGGGGGTGGTGTATGAGTGTAGTAGTTCATCAGAGACAGACATAATAACAAGTGTGGTGAAGGCTATCAGTGGTGTGTTGCGTTTGGGACGTATCCTGTACCTTTGAGTTTGTGGTCCAGGTATTCCAGGATGATGCGGAAGAACTGGACGACAGAGAGGATGAGGGCGCCGAATGCCAGAGAACCCGTGTGATACCTGGAAATGAATGTATTTTTAAAAAGTTAGTACACTGACTTCCATTAACTCAAGGTTGCTTTACAAAGGTCACTTGATGTGACAAGACACAAGTTTCAACCCATACCTGAAACTGGGGTTTGACTAAGAAAACTTACACAGCTAATAGTGAATCTTATTTATTTTTACTTTGTTACACACTGATTACATCATCTTAGTGAACCTGAAGATCTCTGATTTATCAGTAAATCACTCTGATTTACTCACTCCTAGTGAGTCTCATAGTCACTCTGATTAACTTTGCCTGAAGAGGGTCTGCCGACTGAAAGCTTGCGCAGATTTGAGTAAATCACTTTTGTGCACAGACTGGAGTGTGCAGGTTTTTCTTCTATCCTTTCCAGATCTAAGAGATACAAGTTTAACAGTCCCTGGCCCACGGGACTACCTTATAGCCCTGCCAAAGGAGGCGAAAAGCGGGCATGCTGGGATGTCCGCGGGCTTCTTGAGAGCCCAGTAGTAGGAGGCGAAGGCCCCAGCCAGGGTGCACTGTCCCAGGGCAATGGTGAAGTTGATCAACCACAGGAAGACCAGCAGGTTGGCCAGCTGCAGGATGAAGACGTAACGGTGGTACACACTCTCGCCGCCATAAAATGCAAAAGTGCACTGGGCTCCCGGACACACCTTGGTCACGTTCGTCTTGTTAAAGGTCTGAGATGGAAATAAAATACATACAATATAAAAACAACTATTTTACTACAGTGTATGCTATATGCTACATATCGCAGGAAACAGGAAACAGGAAACCTGTAAAGTCCATTTTTGGGCATTTTTATTCTTTTCATAAGGTCAGACTTCATGTAAATCAATGACTTTTACAGTATTTGTCAAGGCAATAATATGGCCATAATAAGATATTTTGACAACTTTAACAATATAATGTAATGTTCAACTATTTAGAAAAATGTAAAAATGTGTAAATAAACCGTAAAGAGTGAATGTTAGATTTCTTTGCATTGTACTTCAACTTCAAGCACCCCTTTTCCTACTGAGGTGAAAAAAAAACACAAACAAAGTAATAAAATGGGGACACCTCCCTAATGGCTTACCTCAGGGTCACAAGTGAGATTGGCATACTGGCATTTCAACTTGGGGTCTGGGGACATGACTTTATACACAGCATCGCCGGACGATGCCAAGAAGCTGATTACAGAGCAAGTTAAAGGAAGCTCTAACACAAACAAACAACATAATAACATTTATTTTTCCAACACCCAGACTGTGACACTGAGCCATTATTCCGTTCGCAGTGATGATCAGGGACAAGCGACCTCGCTGGAGGAAAGGATACACGGCTGTCACAGCCCAGTAAGCAATACAGACCGCCAAGAGGAAGAAGGTGATGATGGGGTAGAAAAGAGTTGACATGATGTATCCAATGGCCCTGAGAACAAGAGCGTGAGAAAAAGAGAGAGAGAGATAGAGAAAGAGAGAGAAAGGGAGAGAGAGAGGGGGAGTGGGGTGAATGGAGAGAGAGACAAGAGAAAAAGAGCATGAGAAAGAGAGAGAAAAACAGCAAGAGAATGAGAGAGAGGCAGTGAGACAGATAAAGGAATGCAACAGAGTGAGAAAAAGAGCGTGAGAAAAAAGAGAGAGTGAAGGAGTCCAAGAGACAGACAGAGAGGAAGGGGGAAAAGCGAGAAAAAGAGAGAGGGAAAAAGTGAGAGAGGAAGAGAAAGAGAGACAGAGAGTGAGTCACGGTGCAGCAGTGACTGTCCAGGTCAATGGAGTTTCATGAGACAATCAGCCTCTCAGACAGGAACCTCAGTGCTTGTGTGCTCTTGTGTTCTGTGTCGTGCTGTTTCTGTTTACTCACTTGCTCCCCTCTTTGAGAAGCGCAATTGCAATTCGCACTCTACTCCGCAGGAAGATCAGCATTAAGATGATGATTGCCTCAATAACAGCCAGGGAAATCACTGCAACACAATTACAAACATTCAACTGTCACAAAACCTTGTCGGCTTTCCACTGACAGCCATCAGAAGAATGCACATTCTTTTATATTTCTGATAGACCCTTGAGTCAAACTGACTCCTGAAACTGCAATCAACTAATCTGCCAAGGAAGATGAATAAGCCATGACTGTAATCTTAGGATAATTGAAACAATTACAGAGTGACCTCGCTAGCCTTCTTAGTTTAGCTACATTGATTTATAATGATTACAGCAGTTCCATTTCTGGTCATATGAGGAGAAATGTAATGAAGTCTATTATCATCAGCACTGTAAACTCTTCTTGCCACTCCTGCAAGGTGGCCGATAGGCTATGTCTGTGTATGAGTGTGTGTGTGTGTGTGTGTGTGTGTGCAGTGGGTTGAGGGCCAGTTGTGCTTACTGAAGATTAGCCAGGTTTGGCTCAGCTGCAGGTAAACTCTGAAGTCTGTCTGGAAGCCAATGTCTGAAATGGTGACATCAGCATCAGGCTTTCCCTGGAGCAAACTGTACTCCCAGTAACAGTGCCAGATTCCTGAGAGAGAAAGAGAGAGAGAGAGAGAGAGAGAGAGAGAGAGGGATTGTATTTGTTATTTATCCATACAAAGCAAAGGTGAACTGGCATTTAAGTGCAAAGCTTCTAAAGTCACGCATAAAAGAGTTAAGAACCAGAATAGGTAATCAGCAAACAAATTGAATATTAAGACACACTATGAAGTGCAACACAATCTACCACTATGAAAAACATAAAGGAATGCGCAGACAGAGAAAGGGAGAGAGACAAAAAGAAGAGGTGGAAGAAAGGAACAAAAGAGGACAAGAAAGAGTGTTAGGGGAGAGAGAGAGAGAGAGAGAGAGAGAGATGAGAGAATGGAGATGACAGATGAGAGAGTGATACTGGGGTTTTTCTGCTATGCGATGAATGAGTGTAGGCAGGCTCAGGCTTTATCTGACAGAGATTTTTCTGCCAGGGCAGCAGTTTCCAGGGCCAGTGTGCGGGCGTTTATGCCCTCTAAGTGCCAGCCTGTGGCATCCCGGGGCACAATGCGGCGGTACCCACCGTAACCCACAGCAGCGATGACCCCAAAGATGACGAGCCACAGGAGCACGCCGGCCGTGAATCGCAGCAGTAGGATAAACAACAGGCTCACCACCATGGTTATGACCAGACCACTGCAGAGCACAGGGGAACACACGGTGGAATGCGCTTAGTTACAGGGCAGAGTTCAATAGCATGTAAACACATTCATAAACACAATCATAAACACACACATGCACACATACACACACACACACACACACACACACAGACAAATCTGCAACACAACAAACACAAAGCCACATAGACAGACAAATGCACAAACACACACACACACATTTGTAACACAACAGACACACAGCTACACACACACACACACACACACACACACATACACATTAAAAACACATTTAGATGAATGCAAAAAACACACAAAACACACCACAACACTGCATAGCACATTCAAACACTAAAAAATCTAAATCTAAATCAATAAGCCTCTACTTACATGAGAATCCAGTACCAGGAGCTGGCATAGTCCTCAAAGATCTTAATGCCCACCTCCTTGGCATCCAACAGGGCGGCGATGCCACTGAAACACAAAGCTGATCATTCAGAACCAGAAACGGCCAAAAACCATTCAATGCACTCCCCTAAACACTCTCTCAAAGCCACATAGGATTAGTTCCTGAAGGTTATGAGGAGGCTCGCTACTGACAGCCCACTAGGTGTTCAGTAGTCAGGGCCTCCGTCATCAAACCAACGTAGGCGAGTGTTAATGCCACTACCACGTGGATCAGAGGAAGCCGATGCCTGTTACTACTGGTCTACACAGAAACTACAGCATGTCCCGTCAACGGAGAGGTGTTATACAGAGGTACACAAAGCAGACAGATCGAAGATTAGCCAGCTAGCTCCCTTCGGCTTTTCATTTGGGTAACCCGGTACATGAACGCAATCACTTCAGTGGAGTTGTTGCATGTACGTGTATTCGGGTAAAAAAGCCAAGGCTGTAACAATGTACTTGGATACTTGGTTCTGATAGCTATGACTCAAAGAAGCCAGAACATTTGTACGGGTCCTGTAGACCCGGCAGCAGATTAAGAGGGGGCATCCCATCTCTCTCGCTGCTCTGTTAGTCACAAAGAGCTGTAATAGATATCAGAACTGCAGTATCGGTGAAATGTGTCTCATTCTCTAGGTGGATGGCCTCTACATGGCTTCTAAAGCACAGCTGCGGGTGTGTGGGCTGCTCGTTTGCTTGCTCAGTCCTTCTCCCTTTCCTGTGGGAATAACACTATAAACTCCACTTAGATTTCCAAGAAACAACTAAATAGCTGCCTTTACTGTCTGTGAAGAGTCTTCTTCATCCAGGTCATGGTAGTCAAAAGTGCTAAGCTGTATGCAACTGGACTTCTTTTGTGGAGCTTGAAGATGCTTCACCTTTCATCCAAAAGGCTCTTCAGTTCTGACCTAGTGGTAGAGAACCAGGAGGTATATCTCGGGACCACTGTGAGTGTACCTGTGACCTGTAGTATGTATACAGTTATATACAACTTAGCGCTTTGAGCTACCTTTACTGTTGCAAGATCCAACTTCTTATCGTGTTTTCTAATCCAAAAAACAATAAAACAAATAGTAAAATTCTAACATAAAAAAGTACTGCATGGATGCTTATTAGCATTATATGACTTAAATTTACTACAAATGACATGGCCTGTACTTGAAGAATGCACTGCATATTTAGTCAAGTTTCTTAGAGAGTTGAAGCTCCAGAGCACTACCACTGTACATAAAGACTCTTTTGTCAGCATGTTTTTTAAGAAGCTCTCATCAAGGACAAGCGTGTGTATGTATGTGTGTGTGTATGTGTGCATTTCCTTTTTAGCAGGTTTTCTAGGTTCAGGTGCAGATGGTCGATTATACAGGGGCGAGCAGGTTAGTCTGCGGGAGGCTCGGGACAAGGTCATAAGTAGGGGCTAGAAAAATGATGAGAGACCTTTCTGATCCTTGCTGAATGGCTGTTACTTGGCTACAAAAAGAAGACATTGTGCTTGTTACTCCGTACAGAAAATAAAACTCTATTGCAAGGAAAATAAAAACAATTCCTCAGATCACTGTTGCCCTCTCTGCTCATTCTTGAATGTGCTGTGCCTGTACCTTACTGAATCATTGTGTCACACATCATGTAATACAAAGCAGTTTAATCACATCTGCAGCACAGGGAACTTTCCTATTCTAGCGTGTCCTTGTTTGTATTCTGTGGCACTGTGTCTGTCCTTGGTTTTGTACTTAGCAGAACATATTGAGACATTGGTTATGAAATTGTAGCCTGTAATTACCGACTCTGATTTGCATACCCAAAGTCCTTTGCACAAACAAAGCATTACAGTAAGGACTGAGGCTTCAGTCCAGTTGCATATTCATGCAATCATGCATTATGACATTAAAAGGAAGTTTAAGGCTGAAAATGCCAGAGTCTTGTTGGTCTAAACCACAAACCACAATATCGTACCCCGAAAGAGCTGTCCAGTCTTCCCTGAATGGAGAGATAATCAACTTAAGATGGTGGCCTCACAAAACCACAACATTAATTCACATTCATCTTCCAATTGATTTTCGTTCAAGTATAGCCATACCGAGTCAAGCTTCAAGACACACACTCCCTTCACACAGTCATTCTCTCATAAACACACACATACACACACACACACACTATTCACTATTCATGCATATCTACACCTTTTTTCACTTTTGTCCAGTCTAATTCCATGACAAATTGTGAGGACGCTCAGGAGTAAGGACAAGTTTGAAATATCAACTAAAGCACACAAGCTAATTGTGTGGGCAAGCTGCACAACCTCCTGGGACTGAGGAGGTGTTTGGCATTCCTCTGGGGCCATTTCCTTTTAATGGAGACTCTTATATCTGCTCCATCACTCACTTCACACTTCTCTCCTCTCCTCTACTCTCATACACTCTCCTCCCCTCTCTTCTCCTTTCTTTTCCTCTCCTCTCTTCCTCGACTCTCTTTTCCTCTCCTCTCTGCCACTACCCTCTTCTCCTCCACTCTCTTTTCCTCTTCTGTCCTGCACTCATCTCTTTAATTTAATCTCTACTTAACTCTTCTCTTCTCTCTTACATTCCCCTGAGTAGGCTCTCACACAGAGAATTAGAGAAACCTTTCATATACACTAAATGGCTCTTGCTAGACTTTTGGGTTACATAATGCCTGTCACAAATAGCTGTGTTAAAGTGTGTAGCTCAAACTAATTTTCTTACTTAATGATATATGCCATACTTTCTATTTTACATCATTAATTTTTTTCTGATTAATTCAAACTGTTCCTTGGCTTAACTGACTATATTCTCACATAACAACACACATGACAAGGCATACAGTGGATGTATAAACAACATTCAACATTCACTTGGAAGCACTGAGTGGAACAGGGCTTACTTGGCGGCGTCTCTAAGATCAGTCACGCTCCTGGTTTTATCTAAGCCATCTTTGAAGTTGGTCTTGTTGGCCACTGTTAAAGTGCCATTTCTGGTGATGAAGTCAGGGAAGCACCTCTGCAGGACTGAGATACAAGATGGAGAAAGCGGAGTCAAGTTTCAGGCTGTGACCTCTCACACTGGACAGATGTATCAAAAATATGCTCATGAAGAATAACTGTGGTGAAGAGTAACATGTTTACTGCAGTGTAATAAAGGTGCAAACATGCTGTGAGCCTTTGGGTATGAAACCAAGTCAGATCTAAGTCAAAGAGTAACTAACACAAGAAAAAGTCTGAGTCGTACATAGTTACTTACATTGTTATCATCACAGCTTGTAGAGTAACTTTAACATTAAAGTGGGATAAAAATCCTAACAGCGTTTCATGAAACTCTTTGAGCTTATTTTTTACTCTGTATTTGAAACACTATTCTTTCGTAAACTGCACTGTTGGTACAATGGGCACACGTACATGGTCTGCTGGGTACAATCATAGATGGACAGTCCTCATCTCGTAAGACTTGCGCAACAGACTGCAGAAAGAGGAGACAGAAACCAGAATGAAGTCATGAAGGAATGACAGATCCCATCTGAACCCCTACAAGCCAGACTTCAGAAGGATGACTGGTGATTTTTTTTAGAATTACGACGCAGACCTGGCATTGGCCTTGCACTGGGTGATATCATGGCAAGGATTCTGTCACACTGACGACATCCGCGTGTGGATGTGTGAGAGTGTGCACAAGTGAATGAGTGTGTGCGAGCGCGTATATTCATGCACGTGTGTGGGTATGCATGTGCGTATCTGTGACTGTGTATGTGTGTGTGTGTGTTGCGTGCTATTCTAAACCTGGCCTTGCGCTGGCATGTGGAAACAGAGCCGAGGTGTGGTGACTCAGCAGAAGCAGGCCGTCAGCGTTTACGTTGGTGTGCGACCTGCCAGCATTCGCTTGTCGCCTGGGCGCTAATGATAGGACAGCGTTGGAGTCTCTTGGCTCCGAATGCCAGACCCACAACACTGGCTGATGTCACTAATACTTCCCTGCAATCTCTACTTGGTCGGCTCTGGTATATCATTACTGTAACTGCGTTAATGCAGGCTTATCTACAAATGCTAACAACAACAACAGCATCCAGCTGTCATATTATCAGCTGTGATATTGAACATGATTTGAGTGCCATTTACAAGAAAATCATAAATGGAAATCCAAAAATAAATAAAAACACCAAACATATTTACTTTCACTTTACCTATAATGATTATTATTAATATTATACTAACAGTATGTTACTGGTATTTTGATATTACATGGTGTAAAATGAAAGCCCTTAAATCTGTGCACTTGTCAAGTAGGCCTTGTTAATTGTTGATTATAAAGGTAGGAGTAGAGTTGAAAATGTGCTGTTGAAAATTAAAAAACAAAAAAATAAATCAAAAAGTACCTTCCATGGATTGTCAAAGCCTGGCTTACAGAATTGTCGGTAGTATTCCCAGTTGCTTTTGTTGTATCTGTAGCTGTACTGCATGTCAAGGTACGTGGCAAATCTGTCTGGGCACTTGGATACACACAGCTGGGGGAGCACAGAGAGAAGGAGAAAGGGTAAGCACATGTAAGAGATGCATTCACGTACATGAATTGCAATGAACTGGGAGGCCAGTAATGACATCTAACAACAAGATTATGTTTACTCTTTACACTTACACATTTACATGTTTACGTTTAAAGATACACTGTCTTGATGTTTGAAATTCACAACAAAACTCTAAAAAAAAATATTGCTTGAGGTTTCAGAAGAATTTTTATTTATCAACACTACAAAAATTGTTGATTGTTAAACACAGAAATGGCAAATCTTATCATCTAGATTAATCTCACAAAATTCTTTAGGAAGAAATCCAACAGATGATTCAGAACTTCAAAAGCTTAGAAACGCATATATCATTTCTTCACATTATTCTGTTGGGTGATTTCATCTATGCATCTGCATAATGTATGTCTACTGTGATCTGACAGTGCATTTAAATTCACATGCTGTGCGGCAGGAAGTTTTATGGCAGTGTTTTTGTAGTGTTACTGTGATGCCTTTTCTCTGCTCTTACACAGCAGTGTATTAGCCACCAGAACCAAGGCTCATTTCCCAAAACTATAAAGGCTGGTACACAAAGCTGTTTATAAAGCATGGACAGGCTCCTGTGCCCATTCACTGTGTAATGAGGTAGCAAGTGTAGTCTCTGAGTCGGACCGCTTTTCTCAGGGCAATGTTTGATTCAGTTAGAGAGAGAGAGAGAGAATGAATGTATTGTGTGATTTTGTTGTAGTCAGAGGTTTGAACAGACAACAAATAGTGAGGGGTTTGATTTTGTGATACGTTCGATGGCTTTGAGCAAATGGTGTCTCTTTTTCAGGAAATGAGCAGTCGTGACGGAAAATAACACCACAAAGTGTCTCACTCACCTGGGTTGTTGGACATTGCAGGTTTATCAAAACCGCAGGATTGGCACAATGTAAAATGTTGAAGTAAAATAATATGGCTTTGTTTCTGTGGACAAAAGGAGAACAAAGCACACATAAAAAACATTGATATCATTTTCCATTTCAGACACCTCTGCTGACAACTCTATGCTATTACAGCAAGTTCTTCTGAATGACTGAAATACTGCCACTGACATCCAGCAATGCCAACATTAGGATGATGGCCTGATCTGATGGCCACTGTATGCTTATACATACATTTATGATACGATATGGTACAATGCGACACAACATGACACAACATGACAAGACACAATAAAACACAATATGATACAATATCATTTTATTGTCAGTCAAGGCAGAAATTCTTGTTGTATCCCTGGGTGGCTCATTTAAGACATACGAAGACATAAATAACATTTTGTGACAGCCATATTATAGAAATACATAAGTAAGATACAGCTATCTAAGTGAGTTTCCTTCCATGTCAGTGCTGATCCCAGAACAACCTGGCTGTGACACTTACGCATTGGGAGTGCCCTGTTGACCACAGAACTGTCCGTGGCTGTCTGTGGGATACACCACCTTCCTGGGATCACCGTGAATCCAGGCTGGAGGGAGAGAAAATGAGAGAGTTATTTGCATTATTCACCACTGGGTGTGATGCAAAGACTCCACATTGAATTACCTTTATTATTCTACAAAAATGTGTTTATAATGTATGAAACATTTCATCATAAAGGCTTATTTGCAGCCAGAGAAGGTAATGAGAAACCTTGGTACTCTGCTGTACTTTGTGCTTTTTATTGCAGAAAATTGAAGAAACTGCAAATAGTATGGTACTTAGTGGCTAACTTCTCATTTCTCTGTGCCTTGTGGCCTAACAAAACTGGCAATGTGCTGCTAATTAGCACAGTATATAGTCATTAGATATGTTCATAAAATAGCCAGTCACTGATTTCTACTAAGTGGTTTCTACTGGTGCTGTACTGATGTTAACAAAAGACAGTGTTATGCTTGCAGTTTTCCATGTTTTGGTGCTTGCAGTGCAGATGTTTTCCTTGGGAAAATGGGATGATTACTCATTGCTGTCTGTCTCCTGCTGGGCCACAATGAGAGGGCTTTAATTTAGCTGTTGTCTTGATTTGACTCTAAGAGAAGTGCTATATTCAGTATTGTAAAGCAGAGTGAAGGGCAGCCAAGTCTAGGAAGGGTAGAGCCACAGTCTTGATTCAGGAATTCAGTAGGTATCCATGAGAACAAAGAATCCTTGGCCTCTGTGATCATCACAGCACAGGTGTAAACACTATTAACATGTTTAGCTATATAATCCATTCCTCAAACAATGTTCACTTCTCTCTGTTGTCTTATATATGTCCAGCAACCCTGAGGCAGTAAGAACCATAAAGCTACAGACACTGTGTATGCAGCATTTCTGTTCTGTCCATATTACAGAGAAAGTGAGTTTTTGAAACTCAATTTAATCATATGAGATTGGGTCTGGGTTTTTGTCCTCCGCTTGACACAGAAAAATGCAGCCCAGTCCTGCCTCTGTGGTCAAGGTCTATTCTGTCCTCCCTTGTTTCCTCTTTATCTCATTCTCCCCCCCCCCCCCCCACCACCCAGGTGATAGTTTCTTTGTGCTCCCTGTGAGATGATTGCTTAATAGTGGTGGTGTTGTGCTGGTGTATTTTACTCAATAATTAATATAATTCATAAATTCTTTTTGTGATCATTTTGTTATCAATTACAATGTCACATTTTCTATCCTTGCACCGATTAATCTTTTGTCTCTTTATTTAACTAATATCTTTTTCTTCAGAGGTGAATCATGTAAACTATGTCAGCTCAATCCAAAAGCTATGACTGGTTTGACAATATGAATCACAGTTCTACACACATACCATACATTGTACATTGTCTGCTCTTTTTAGTGGCTATGCATTATATAGGCTACACATGAACCAACAAACAGTGAACACAAACCAAGCTTCAACTGACTCAGCTACTGTAGACTGTGATCTTAGAAGGCAGAAGAAAAACAAATCTCAACTAAATCATCAGGCTTAGAAAGAGATGGATCAGCCTTTTGTAAGGCGGTGCTCTGAGTGCAATTACCTTAATAAGTTCTGTTATCAAAACCTCATGCTCTTAACCGTTCTTGTGCTGACTGAGCGAGCAGGTCATGATCAGCACACCCTTTGCCTTGGGAGTGTGGATAAACAATTTCAAAAACAGGAGCATGTACAAAAAGCCCCTCTTCACTTAAATCACAGCCTAGCCCATGGCTTTTTAAAGTCACCTCAATTCCCTCTACCAAAAACAGCCTCTCTCTCTCTCTCTCTCTCTCTCACTCACTCACTCCCTTAAAGTAATTGGACAACACAAAGTCCACCCTTGGCCTGGGACGTGAGACTACTGGCAACGCGAGCCTTCCAGACAGAGTACTCACTGAGATGATCTTGCCGATGATCTCATTCTGTTTTACTCACAGAAAGAGAGAGGGAGAGTGAGAAAAAATAAGAGAGGTGTTTGTGTGTGCCGTGTGTGCATGAGAGCCAACATTTGTGTGCATGTGTGTGTGTTTACATGTGTGTGTGACTGTGTACGTGTGTGTGTGAGAGAGAGTGTGTGTCTATCCAAACCAACACCACAGAGCTGAGTGAGTCGTGTGACTGGTATTGTCTCAGGCTCCTATCAGGCTGTTTGTCTTCCTTGGGTGCCTTAGCCAGAGAGAGCTAGTGTGAGTGTGTGAGCGAGAGGGAGTGAGCATGTCACTGTGGGTCACTCTGGTCCATGGGACAAACAGATTAACCCCAAGATGAGAGTGAGAAAGGGAAGAGTAAAAAGGCCCAGACACACAGAGAGACACAAAGCATGAGACAACGGCAATTCAGAATAAGACCACTGCCTCCGCATTCCTGACACTCACTCATCTGTGTGGCCTTGGGTGATCTTTTCCGAAGACTTGCTTGGAAGTCTGGCAGAAGGAGCCCATTTTTCTCTAAACTCCCACGGTCTGCCTTGTGCAATCATAGGCGTGGTCTCTGAGCACGGATTGGAGACGCTTCAAATGTGGAGGCTTCTGTGATTTCTCTCAGAGGTGAGATGAGAGAGACTGAGGCTCTGCATTGGCAGGGTGCCATGAATAAGGGAGTACCATGCAGCAACCTGAGCATCAGCTCATTCAGTCACGGTGGAACAGAAAGAGATAGACACAATGCGTCTGTAGTCAAGGACTACAGTCAAGAACGTAACTCTACTCTCGTGTACATGGGGAGCTGTCATTACCATAACACAATGAAATAAAAATGTGTGTCTACAAATGATTTTTGAGGAGGAGTGAGAAAAGCAGCAGATGTCAACTGAACCCCAAAGAAAGAGGCAAATTTAAATGTTTTATTTATTTATCTATGGTTTTCCATTAGTACCTTCTGTTGGTCTATTATGTTCTTTTGTTCGCCCATGGTTTTTCCCTTTATTTACCCTTATAAACATTTCCCCTGATAACAGCAGACCATAGGAGCATGTTCGGCCCAGACCTGGCTTGCATCTGGCTCAGCTCCGCGACCATCGCGGCTCCTGTTTGGGTTTGCTTTGCCCAGCCCTTCCCTTAGACCTAGGCTAATTACCAATATTTCCACCTCTCACACATCCATTCTCCCCAAAAAAGAGTTATTCCTGTTATTACACGTTAGGAAAGAAGTGACGAATGTGCAGCAGGAATCGGCTGAGAAGAAAACTGAGTCATGATTGAACAGGCGGCCATTCCTCAGCTCTGAGGAGATAAAGGCAAGGATTACAGGTAATTGCTTCTTCTCCCACTGGTGTTTCGAGCTGGCTGGCTGCATGTGTGTGTGTGTCACACACTGTCATATTTCTCACTCAGTTCAAATGCGGAGCACACAGGCATGCAGATGCTGCATGTGACGTGATGGAGACTATTTATGTACATTGCCTTCATAACGTGAGGCTATTTAATTCATATTTGTGTTTCTTAGTTTTAGTGGTAATTTCTGATCTTTAATGAGTTAATTTGATGTTCTTTTTGCTTTTATTCATGTAAAGTACATCACATTGCCTCTGTATGTGAAATGCATTACCAATGCTTTTGTTGTTCGTTACATCATTTGTTGTGTGAATATATTTCGTTGTGTGTGTTATATTTTATTGTGTGTGTTGTTGTATTATAGCCAGCTGGGGGCTTAGCCTGTACATCATGGATGAGACCGGACTGTGAGGCCTATTTTAGCCAGGATACTGTAAAACATCTTATCCATTTTCTACCATGTACTGCTTGTGTGAACCATTTTCATTACAACCCAAAAGTTAACAGGTTTGATTATTCACACTTGCTGCATAGCTAGGGCACCACAGGTGTCAGTGGCTTAATGAAAATCAGCAAAAAAAACGATGATAATCAAAGCGTTCTTCGGTCTTCTGGTACACACACAAGCTGTGCTGGGTAAAAAGTCTTTAGAAAGTGTCTCTCTCTGAAATGCATATTAGGTACTACGTCTGGGCCTAAACTGGTTCTGAACTGTTCTGGTTGGTCCTGGATCAGCTTCAATTTGAAGTTTGAAATGTGAAGTGAGTCTGATGAAGTCACAACCAAGGAGTGAGCAGCACTCACCCACAGTTCCCAGCGCAATGTAGCCGAGGATGACGATGATGAAGATCACACAACACAGGACGTCTGTGCAGCTCCTGAAGAAAGAGGAACACAGAGAGAAAGCAAGTAAAGTCTCACATCTATTATTTCTGGAGTCTCTGCACTCCATCAAAACAAACCAAACACTGCATCTGGTTGGGTGGCTTTGGAGTTCTTGTGTCTCTCTTGCTTCTTCCACTGGGCTTCTGTGATTATCATATCTGAAAATAGTTAGGAGATGCCGCGCCACACCGCGCCGCGTAGCAGGACCGTTTCAAATGTGCATCCCTGAAGAGGGTGATACCGGGCAAAGAGGAATGGAACAGTGTGTGTGTGTGTGTGTGTGTGTGTGAAAGCTTCTGTGTTACACGCCCTCCCGCTTTACTCAGTATTTTTGGCTTTTGAAATGTCGGTCTCCCCCACTGTGCTCTCTGTCAGGTGAGGGGGGGGTGGGGGGGGGGTGAAAGAGAGAGATAGAGAGATGGAGTGGAGAGAGATAGAGAGAGTGTTTTTCGTTAGGTGAGAAAGAGTGGTGGGAGGTGGGGGACAGAAACAGAGAAAGAGAGGAGGGAGAGACAGAGAAAGAAAAAGAGAGAGAGGGGATGCTCCTCGTGCAGCATTCCCTGTCAGGTGAGAAAGAGATGTGTATGTGTGTGTGAGAGAGAGAGATAGAGAGAGGGCCAAAGTTAGAATGGAAGAGACACAGCAAGAGAGAATGGAAGAGAGAGAGGCTCCCCATGCTGTGTTTTCTGTTAGGTGAGAAAGAAAGGTGGGAATGAGAGAAAGAGAGAGAGGATGCTCCCCGTGCAGCACCCCCTGTCAGGTGAGAAAGACATATGAGAGCGAGAGAAAGAGAGAGGGGGGGTAGGCAGGGTTAGAGTGGAAGAGACACAGTGAGAGAGAATGGAAGAGAGAGAGAGAGAAAGGCTCCCCATGCTGTATGTTCTGCTAGGTGAGAAAGGGAGGTGGGAGAGAGAAAGACAGTGGAAAGAGAGATAGAGAGAGGAAAGAAAGAGTGGATGAGAGAGAGAATGGGAAGGAGAGTGAGAGAGAGTTGGAGGGTGAGAGGTGGAAGGGAAAGAGAGAATAGAGAGAGTGAGAGAGTGAGAGAGAGAGAGAGAGAGAGAGAGTGAGAGAGAGAGAGAGAGGCTCCCCATGCAGTGTGTGTGAAGGCAGCAGCAGGGCCCGGTGAGAGCTTGCCACTGCAGCAGCTCTAATGAGACGTGCTTACACCCCCAGCCGCTCGCTGCCTCCACCGGGACTCCTCAAAGCAGCGCACTTCAAAGGGAGGATGCCTGCTTCTTCCGCTCCTCTCTCTCTCTCTCTCTCACTCTTTTTCTTTCTCTCACTTCCTCTCTCCTTTCCTCCGTTTGGCATAGACATCCATGTCTCTCCCTCCCTTTGGCATCCAGTGCATCTTTCTCACTCTCTCTCTCTCACTCTCCCACACTCTTTCTATCATCTTCTCACTTTCATCCTCCCTTCCTCTTCCTCTTTTTCTTTCCCCCTTTCCCTCTGTTCATCTCTCCCCCCATCCTCTTGCATATACTACATATCAGTTTGGCAATGTCACAGTGGAGGAGAGAGGCCCTGGGGAACTGTCACTCAAGTCTCTCTGCAACTCCCACCCACCCACTCCACTAACAACCCCGGTCCCCACCCCGGCCCCCTCCCCCACCCGACCCCGCTCCCAGCATTCCCCTCTCTCCCTGTCCTCTCAGTGCGCTCACACTGTATACTGCAAGACCCTTTTTTTCTATCATGCATGACATCACCCTCCACTTCATCCTCAAGCATTAAAAGTAAACCCCTTACACAGAGGGCACAATGATCTCAGAGGTCGGAGTGGTGGTGGTGGAGGTGGTGTGTGTGTGTATGTGTGTGTGTGTGTGTGTGTGTCTGGTGGCAAACCACTCTGCTTAGCTGGTCTTAGGTGAGTCATTCATTAAAATTCAATAAGCTCATATTGTCAAGTTCAGCTAATTTCTCTGCATTTCTCCAAGCTATCTAGCTTTGTGTGTGTGTGTGTGTGTGTGTGTGTGTACGTGTTTATCCTTGCACTTGGCTAACTCTGTTTGTGTGTGTGTGTGTGTGTGTGTGTGTGTGTACGTGTGCACACACTCAAATAAAACCCAATACACTGTCCTGGCTGTGTAAATGCAAAACAAAAATGGGCATATACTGTGCCAAGATAGAACACCACACCTTACACCCTCTTTGCTGAGATGGCTCTCTGGTTGGCAGTTAGGCTGCTTATGGGGCTTCCTGATGGCTATTTCATAATTAAATATCAGATAGTCCCCTGGGGCCTGCTCTAGCGATGCGCTAGCTTCATATCAATTTCGGCACAATGGATGCCTTAAGACAAAAATGCCTCAGACCCGGGCGCTGTGCCAACGGCCACACACATAGATAGAAACATGAGTGTGTGTGCATGCATGTGTGTATGTATGCTCACATACAGTACATGCCGACATATGTGTATGCGTAAACACTTCACACCTACTTCAGACGCTACAATAACAAGCGCATGTCATAAGCAAACACCCACACACACACACATGCACACACTCAAACACATACAAACACCAACAATAAAACTTACATTCACATTTGGGAAACTTAAAGAGACAATCATCTGCTCAACACCCCCCCTCCAAACAAACACACACATAAACACACACATATACACACACGCACATGCACACACTCAAACAAATGCAAACATACAACAATAAAACTTACATTCACATTTGGGAAATTTAAAAGACAATCATCTGCTCACAACACCTCCCCTCCAAACACACACACACACACACACACACACACACACACACACACACACACACATATACACACACACATGCAGACACTCAAACAAATACAAACATACAACAATAAAACTTACATTCACATTTGGGAAACTTAAAGAGACTATCTGCTCACAACACCTCCCCTCCAAACACACACACACACATATACACAAACACACACACTGACTTCTGTATTTCACCCAGAAATAACAAGGATCTAGGGCCATGATGACAGATACGTGTGGCACATTATAAAATGCTTGGGAGCACATCTGCCATTCGGCTCCAGGTTTATGCACTCATATAAATACTGCAAGTAGCACCAGCTGCACTTTTATTTTAACTGTAAATATTTCAACAATATGTCTGCTTCCATCGTGTATCCAAGACAGAAAGAGAGAGACAGAGACAGAGGAATGAGAGAGAGACAAAGAGAGAGAGAAAGAGAGAGAGAGGGGAAGGCATGGAGGCTTCTGGCTAATCTGCAGCTTCCAGAGCGGTCTCAATGCACAGCTAGTGAGTCCTCCACGCCCTTGCAGCTGACTGAACTTCCCCGTCACTGTCTCCACTTCCTGTGTGTAGTACCAAAGGCTGGGCAAATTAAAATTTCATTCAGGGCATCACTATTAGATGTCTCCTTTGATTGCATTAGCCACGTTATCCCCTTCAAGCTTGTTAAGGTCAGCAGACCTATATGATAGGCCATCTGTTCGAGTGAGGGGCCTCTAGTCAAAGATCACCCACACATACACCTAGACACACACCTACATACACACATACACACACACACGCACACATTATAGGTCAATATGGGAGAGGGAATAGAGGAGGAAGGTGAGAGTGCTTTAAAATTGAGGATAATTGCTTTGAATAAGCCCATCGCCTTTCAGGTAATGCTGTGTTTGACTCTAGGGTATCAAGAGAGAGGGGGAGACAAAGCGAGAGAGGGAGAGAGAGAAACAGAAAGGGGAAAGAATGACAAAAGGGATGGGAGAAGTGGAGAGATAATGGAGAGAATGAAGAAGAGAGACAAACAAGTGGAGGACAAGAAAGAGAAAGAGAGAGGAGGAGAGAGAGAAAGATGGAAAGACCAAAGGCAAGAGAAAATAAGACAAAAGATGAGAGTGTGAAAGAGAGCGACAGAGAGAGAGAGAGAGAGAGCAAGAGAGAGTGGTAGAGACAAAATGAAATAAAAAATCAACAGCCTCCACAAAGGAGTCTATTCTTCATCAAAGTCCATAAATACTGTACACAGCCCTGCTTTCCTGCCGACCACAGTGATAAACTATTCATCAGCACAACTGTGCTGTGATCCCATGCTGTGCGCCTAAAAGCCTTGTGGATGCTCTCACAATGGCACTCTCCCACCGGAGTGGGTCAACGTGTGGAGGAGCCGTCTCGACAGCGTGTGTGTCTCACTCCCGTGAACGCAGATGTGTGCTGTTGAACTCCAGACACATACTAGGGTGGTCAGCAGGACAGGGGAGGAGAGGCAAAGGGGATAGGGGGCATCTCTCTGGGGAGACTGGAGCTACATGGGCCTCTGAGTTGAGATGGAGGAGACATCAGCCAGACTATTACACAGTCCCAGTAGTTGTGATGAAGGAGGAGGGTAGAGGGGTGAAAGTGGGTGCTGGGGTGGGGAGGGGTGTGTAGGTGATAAACTGTGACATTGTCACAAGCTTGAACGGGTGTCATTCTGATTCATCAAACACGCACATACACACAACATACACACATCCACACACATCCAAGGCTCACTCACTCATAAACACAAGCACACACTCACACAAACATGCACACACACAAACACACGCACGCACATAGAAACAAACACACACACACACAAATGTACACATACGCACGCACACACAGAAACAAACACACTCACACAAACACAGGTGCGTGTGCACACATGCACATGCACACAGCATACACACACACATAGTAAAGATTTCAGTTTCCAACGAATGACAATAATCAGGAGCTTAACGTGTGTGACAGGGATACAATGGGTACAATCTCTACATGATGTCTCATATTTAGAACCCTGACCTACACGGTCAGAGCACTGGTTCCGTTAACAGTGAGGCTTATAGATTACAGTTTTTGTCACTTCTCAATTTCAGTTCCAGAAAGGTTTAAAAAGGCTGACAAATGTTTACAGCGAGTAACAAAACTATTGTTATTCTGACAATGTCCGTACAGCAATAGCAGTAAAATGACAGCTTAAGTGACTTCAATGCAGTGCACATGTCGATGCATGACATTCACTGAGAAAAGGGCCTGGCAGATAGCCACACACATCCTTGCAGAGTGCCGACTTATCTAGTTTATCCGTTTATCTTATCCGTTTATTTAAAACTCAGACACTGACAAACAGAAATTCAGAAAAAGACATTTGGTACCCAGTACCAGCTAGGCTATTTCTTATCTGGATCATACCTTTGCCTCTTAACTTGACAAAGTGCCCATTACTGACTTATGAAATATGAACCGATTTCCAATGAATACATTTCATTTATGAATACATGAATGAAATGCAGTCAAAATTAATGTCAGTCCATTGTTTTTTTGATACATTATGAAGATAATAGCAAAAAAAATGACTTATATTATATGTTATATAGACAAACATGACTTATATAGTATATTTGATGAGCTGATTACCTGCTATACTGGTTTATTTCTGTGACTCTGAAAGCCTTTTAATATTTCCAACCTGAATAACAGGCTTTAGGAGACTGCATACTTAGAGACATCAAAGAGCTGAAATATGAGGCAAATTCAATATACGTTATGAGTCTGACAAAAATCTAATGAAAAGTGTAAGAATTCAATATAATTGAGCACACACCATCACGCACACACACGCACACACACCACTGTAAAAATATTGTTTTAATACAAATGCAATCAGATGGCACTGCGTATCAAGGGAAATCACCCAATCTCAGTTATTATTGTTCACTTCGGACACTCCTGCTTGTCTTTCTATTAGGTCCAGTCTTTAGCTGAGTCTAGTGGCCGCTCGCTTGGACTGGCCTGTTAATAATGTGTGTCACTAAGGCAAATCCAACCAGCCGTGAGACTAATGGCCATTGATTTGGCTGGTGCAGGAGCGTGGGCGCTCAACACTTCGCCTCATGTCGCCCTCCACGGTTCACTCTTGTGTAAACCCACCCTCCCCATCACCAATCACTGACGGACCAGCCATTGATTCATCAAGGCCACTGGGGAGAGGAGGGGACCAATGGTGGAAGGGGCAGGGGTGGAGGTGGGGGGCAGTGGCCTAGGCTAAGAGCTATGTGGATGGACGAGATCATAAACAGAGTCGATAAGCGGCCTGTGAGTGGAAAAATCAAAGGCGTGGGCAGGAAAGGCGGAGGTGGGTGTTTGATGTACAGCGAACGCTTGTCTTGTTTACTGGCTGTTTCAAAGTGATGGTGTGCTCTCAAGGATATGCAAGTGGAGACAGTGGAAAAACGCCAAGGTCTGCAAACTGACTACAGATGCAAATGGAAACACACACAAGGTCAAGTGAGTACATTCGACATGTGGACATGAGGCGTACCTGTTGTGAATAGGGCCTCTGAATGTTGGGTCAAACTTCTGTGGTTCACCTGCAAAAGAAAACACATTCAAATTCACTTCAATTAGATTAGTCTGATAAAGATGTATAACACTGTGAACATGGATAAAGATAATGACTTGAATACACCATGAAACTCAGACTTACGATTTTAATAGCATGTTGTTAATCAGTTATTCAAAGTAATGATTAGCACTGTATGACATAATATTGTTCAATGTGATAAACTGTCAAAATCACACTGCAAATCACTGTACTCAAAAAAACAAAACAAAAACTTTCACAAACCAAGTCATTTAACAGCAACTGCAGACAGCATCATGCTAGCACTGTACAGTAGAGTACAGCTTTTATACTACAATACCTAGTAGAAAACGGGATAGCCAGACTAGTTCTCTGTGTGTATGTGTATGTGCGTGTGTGTGTGTGTGTGTGTGTGTGTGTGTGTGTGTACGCACAGGGATATAAGAATATCTGGGTCAGCAGGAAGAAGTTACTACTTAAGTTGTGAATAATTCACATTCCTACCTATTCCTGTCTTATAAATCCTTCCTGGCACCCCATGTAGTAGCTTACTGTTTCAGCACAGTTCCAACGGAGTCACAGACTGTACAGCGCATGCCTGGCTGGACGTGTGCCACCTCGACTCCCAGAGAGTGTGAAGCCTGGCAATCACTACCCATTGTCTTAAAGAGGAACAGTAAGGGGTCATATGCATTGGGCAGGCCATGGGTAGCTGCCTCACTACACCAACTGCCCTCTTCTTAAGCTGATCATCTCCTCTACCACGCAGAGCTCAAAGATCTCTCCTACAGCAATTGCAATTGCAATTCCAGGGGAAATTGCAGGCGATCAGGGCCTATGTAACTCTATTGATTCTCATTACTACGCTTCTGGCTCGGTATATTTGCCACATGTACCATCCTGATCCTTATCCACATATCAAGCCGGATTGATTCGTGCTTAACTAGTGAGGAAACAGATATTTACATTTAGTCTAGACTGGTTGCTTACTTCAAAGGGATTTCAAGTCCAACATCAGCCAGTATATTATTCGTAACAAGCTACAGAATGAGAACGCTGATCTAATGATGAGAATATTTTCAACATTGCTGTGAAAATTGACAATGGCATCCTTGTTGAAATACGTTGATATTCAGGCATGCAAGGAAATGCCATATATCCTATTCTCTGTACCCACTGAACTACAGGCCTGTCAAGATTTGAAGCGACAGGTCATGATGAAACGATGAGCTGAATTAGATCAGATTTTTTTTTCTCATGGAAGAAGCGGGAGACTTTGAGAGGAAACATAAGAGGGGAGCTGCCACTTTGACGGCTGCAAAAGTGATGTGTTAACAGCTAAAATATCTGGGAGATAAAAATCCATCTGCCTTGTGCAATTTGCTTTGGTCTGCTGGAAGGCTGGCAATTTAGTCAGCCTGAGCATGCTCTCAGTTGTGTTATGCACAGGGAGTTCATGAATCGTTTGGGACTTCCAGGAGAATTATGACAGTGGGAGAGACCACGACATGTCTACAGCACATACAGTGACCACATAATCTAAATCAAAAGTCTAAAAGTCCTCATCAAAAGCTGGAAATGATCACTTTTTCAAAGCCACAGTCACACAGAAATCACCAAAGGTTCTTAATTAGCTCTTGCAGTTATGTCTGTTCATACTCCTACTGAACTCATACAGCAGAGAGTAGACGTTTCCCTTGATGGATATTACTACACTTTCTTGTGGAAAGCAAGCACTTTAAACTCATATGACACACATTGCACTGCTGGTCCAACTCTTCAATGAAAAAAAAAAACAAGCACAAAACTTGTAGCAGGTCTACAAGAGCCGTGTGCTCTGTTCTTGACTGGCCATGCAGCGCTAATAGACTATTGCCCTTTCTCTGTGATGTCCCATTAATTGTCCTTGGTTCCTTAAAGCCCCCAGCGGTGCCGAGCGCACAACCCCAGGGCCATGAGGTTGCAGCACATTAGTTCAAATCAAAGCTAATTAGGTCTACAGCTGCAGTGACGACTGCAGGATTTCAGGAAGGCAGTGAGCTGCAATGAACAGAATGCAAATAAAGGGGCAATGAAGAAGAGGGCTGTAATTGATATTCATTTTGGCTGAGGGAACTTTATCTTTTAAAAACCCACTGTGGACACTCTACCAGCCAAACCTCTCGCTTATTAGCCCTCGGTATTTAGAGGCGTAAGTCAAAATAGGCTCTGGTGTTGGGGTGAAGGACGAGACAGAGGAAAGTCAGACTGTGGCATCATGGTCAGAGGGAGGACTTCACTAATGAATGGGGGGAGAGTGTGTGCGTGTGTGTGTGTGTTTGTGTTGGGGATGAGGGGGAAATAATCTGACCATGCTTTAACTGCCAGTCAACTGCTGGCAGGGCACTGTTGGTAGGCAGCCACATGGCAGCAAAAGGCTGACATCATGCTTAACTAAATGCCTCATGGGAGAAACCTGTCTAAACCAATCAGGCCACTAAGCTTGCCCACCCTTCAGTTCAGTGTTTGGGCTGGGAGCTCAGTGCATAGTGGACCACGGGTAACAGTGACCACTGGCTCCCCTCTTCCCATGGAGGACAGAAGGAACCAGACCCTCAAAGCTCTCACACAGAACATATACTATCCCACAGCATAAAGCATTGATAAGAGCTTATTACCAGTACCCACCCAGTGAAGGTCAGGGCGAGTTGTGCGTAAAGTCTCTGCTATGTGTGTGTGTGTGTGTGTGTGTGTGTGTGTGTGTGTGTGTATCCCATCTAAGTAAAAGTAGTAAAAGTCTTGATAGTAAAAGTCTTACTGACAATGTGAGAAACTGCAGAGGAACTATTAGCTGGAGCTCATGACTCATTATTCTCAGGAAACTGCAGCGTTTGAGAGGTTCCCACTCTGTTGGGCTTGGGTTGTGGTGGTGGGAGGGGGGAGGAGGATTCAGGAGTGGGGTAGACATGGAAATCAGTACAGAGGTGATGGAGGCAGAGTTACAGCCCCTACGCTCCTATGGCTGAAAGCTTAAAAGCCTGAAAGCCTCTTGTGAAAACGGTCACCACAGATGCAGTGGCGGTGGTATGGTGGAAAAAGTCAGGGCCTCCGGCCCTCACCTGCCCCGATTCCCCGCGGCCCCATGCCGAGTTGGCCATCAGGAGGACATTTGGAGAACGGTCAGAGGCGCCGTGAGAGACGACACATCAGTGCTTCCATCCCGTTTGCCGGGTAATCTGCTCTGCGGCACGCTTCGACGCAGGCTGTGCAGGCCAAATGTTCAGGTGTTGCTCAGAGTGCCGTTTTCTGAACGAGGCACACGGCAGCATTACCATTACGCCTACAACTGAGAAAGACTAAATTATCTGATCTCATCTGTATGCCCCTTTCGTTACACTGCTGTTCCATTGCAGTCATTTATATAAATACTCTGTGATGGCTCACATAATTTCATCCATTACCATAGCAGTGTAGCTGCAACAGACAGCCCATTTAAACAACACATGGTTCAGAATTCGGTTGCGTGTTGACCTCCCACATAGACAGCATATTTGATTTAAGCACTGTCAATCAATTCTTGTAATGAACTTGGCTATGTAATGTGCACAATGTTTGTCTCTGTGACAGGGACAAATAACAGCTTATTCTTATTTGCACAAAGACAGCCATGGGGGTGGCGGTGATAGGGCATGGGGGGTGGGGTGCAATTATGTGCTGTGCGAACAGAAGAAAATTACTTGGCCAAATAATCTCCTCTGCTCAATCCCTTTTTAAAATCTGCCAACCTGCATGGCAACACATTGACTCCACTGGGCAGCACATCTTAATAGCATTAGATTTAAGAGACGTAACTAGGCTGGAGATTAGTCTGATGTCTCTACTGAGGGTGCTCAGCTGCAGGCCGTAACTCTACTACTGCCATCTCTTAAACTCTGATGAATAATCAATGACATTCACAGTAGATCTGCCAAAAAAAACATGAGGCTTGCCGAGTCAATGCATTCACATTTGACTCTGAATGCATACACTTCAGCTGTAAACAGGGATTATCCTTTTTGTTGACTGTGCTGCTCTTCTTTTATGAACGGGCAGGCACACTCAGAAGAGAAATTATTGCACATGAATTCATTTGAAGCTTTTCGAGAAGACACAAGCCAGAGTGTGTATCCCTTGCTGTACCCAGCAGTGGATTGCCTCTCCTCGAGGCCTGATCTTATGGATACATTCACTGCTGCGCTGTTGCTCAATTGCTCTGAACAGAAAGTCAGTTAATTATTGGTGACGTGCAGAGCAGTGAGAGGAAATGCACCCAGAGAGTTTACACTGATGTACTGAGAGATGTTTTGCAGTTTAAAAGGTTTGCCTGCTCATTTTCAATACTACAACGCACTGGCTTCTACTTAAAGGCCTCCAGGAGAATCCTATGACTCACTGATACTGAGGGGCTTTTAAATGAATAATTCTCCTTAAAAGCAATTCTTTGTTTTTTTTAAGATGTAGTATAAACTTTAACATCAGATCTATCAAACAGCATAATCCATTTTCTTGCTATTACACTGCTTTTTAAAGATTAAACTACAGATTCAGACAAATTCATCACGAGATGCTGATTCATCTCACGTGAATAATGGAACTTGAGCAGGATTATGAGAACACAGCAGCACCTTAAATCATGACTCTTACTGACCATAACAGGAAAAGTCTGGGTCTCAGGACTCTGTTGTTATGATTTCTATGTTCCTCTAGTTTACTTAGAGATACCCCTGCCCCAGCTGGAAGCCATGCTTCAATGCTTAGTAGAAAATCCTGATGGTACAAACGCTGAACTTGATGTATCAGTTATTACTGATGGATATCATCATGGCGATATCTTATATCATTTCATTTCAAGAAGGCTTTATTTCCCAACAACAGCAGGCTGTACCAAAAGTGGGAAGATCAAGCCTTATACATGTCAATACTTTCCCTGATGGGTGGCTTTCAGACAAATAGGAGACTGCAGGCAATTTCAAATAATTTGTTGTTGGAGAATCAACCTATCCAAAACGGCAGTGCAGTGAGTGTGAAGATATCTGGCAAAAGAATATGTTGACAGCGTCTTTCATCACAACAGTAGTTGAGAGATCACCCTCTGGCCCTGACGGACACCTGAGCAGAAAGAACATATTTCTGTTTTCCACAACACAGCTCTGTGCGCAACAAAAAAGACAAAAAAGCTGCGACACACAACATGAAATTCCTAGCTCCTGGTAATAATTTCACTCCAACATCTTAATTACTGAGGACTCTGTCATACCTCCCCCCTCCCTGAAAATATCACTGGAAAACAGAGGAGAGTCTCTCTCCTCTCTCTGTATCTCTCACTACCTCTCTCTTTCTTTCTCTCTCTATATACTCTTCTATTTCTTCCTCTCTCTGTTAATTTCTCTTTCTCTACCTCTTCCTCCACTGTGATTCCTTCTCTCTTTACCTTGCTTAACCTCTATTCCTCCCACTGTCTGTCTCCTTCTGTCCATCTCCTATCTTCCTCTCACTTTCTTCCTGTCTGTCTTTCTCTCGCCCTCTCTGTATTCATCTGTCTCTCTATTTGTCTTATTCTCTATTTCTGAGTCTCTCTCCTTCTGTTTCTCTCCATTTCTGACTCCGTCTTGATCTCTGTCTCTCTCTCTCTCTGTTGTCAGTGCTGAGGGAGGCAGACCGCCCATGACGAGCAGGACAGATGGTCTCAGATGGACTTGTCTGAGACCTCTCAGACTTCAAAATGCTAGCCAGTCCCCATGAGTCTGTTCTCACATGAAACCAAAACTCACACTCACAGCAAAGAACCTCGCCTACAATACAACCTTTTTCTCACGCAGAGATGTCATATTTTCTAAGTGCACATGTAGTAGCTTCTTTTCGTATGAAAAATTTATTACAGTGAGAGGTTTATTACAAATGGAGGTAATTGATAGCCATGAAGTCATAATCAATAAAAATTAAAAATTAAAAAGTCTGTAGTCAATTATCTCCTTCTCCAATTCAGCCTTTTTTTTCCGTGGGAGCTGTCATCCATCTTACCCTGATATGACCTGCCTGGGCTACAGACCAGCTGTGAGAGACTTTAGAGACAAAGCAGCCCCAGTATGTGTGGTATGATGCAACCCCTCTCCCATCTCATCCCTCCCTCTCTCTCTCTCTCTCCCCTCCTGTCGAGGCAGTCAGCTAGATAAGCTGAGCTAAGTTGAGCTCAGCTGAGCAGAGCTGAACTCTATTGGCCCCATCAAAACAACCCCCAGCCCCTAATCCCAAATCCTGGATACAGCATAGCTGGGGTATACGTGTTTACCCAAACCATACAGTAAACAACCCTCTTAATCTAGCTTTGCGTTACAGGAGCCAGTTGGGGGATGAAGAACCCTAATCGTGTGCAATGTCAGCTTGCAGATATCTAACGATGTTGTCTTTCTGAAAGGGAAGGTGTGTGTGTGTGTATATGTGTGTGTGTATATGTGTTTGTGTGTGTGTGACAACTCTTATCTCCCTCTGTGTCAGCCAGCTGAGGACTTTTCAGCTGAGAGGGGGGGAAATAACACACCTGCTCCAAGGCTGGTGCAAGTCTGTACTTCTCCTTTTTAGGCTTCCTGTCATATCTGTGTGGCTCTCTGCTGTTGGCTAACAGCACCAGCTCTAAACAAAAGATCCTACCGACTATGCCACACGCTTCTGGGGCACTAGTGAGCCGGACACACTTCAGTGTTGTCATATTTAACACACTGAAATTAAAGAGTCGCTTTCATGTGTAGACTGACAATAATAACCCTGCTCTGGTCACGGAGCTTGGAAACTGCTAAGTTTGGATCTGTTTAATAAGAAGTTTCATGGATGGGAAAAAAGTGCTGGAAAAGAGAGAAGAAAGTCCCACAGATCTTTCTGAGCGAAAAAAAAAAAGATGTGGCAGTGGCTCATCTTCCATCTGGGTTACGTAAGTCTGAATAACTACCTCCCTTGCTTTACAAGGCCGTCTACTGCAAGCACAGTGCCTGTACAGTGAGCTACACACTGATGCAGTCACTTTCAATTTGGATCAACACTCCATAATGACAACTCTAGCCCTGGCAGTGATTGTAACGTTACCAAACCAGACAAAACAACGTGAATGTAGCCAGGCAGCAGTAGGCTAGGAAACCCAGATTAATCATAGGAACTACCTCTAAAAACATCTGTCCTTGCCCTTCCTCTACACAACGGAAAGTTTAAACTGCACAGCAGATCCCAGTGGCTCAAAGTGGACCATAAATGTCAGGGCCAATGTTAAGGATCTATTCCACTTGGGTGCACAACGCCATGTTACAGTTTACGAGGAAAGAAAGGAGCGGGGCTGTACTAAATGTCAGCACTCGGACGTAACTTCGCCCTCCTCCCAGGCGCCACAGCCACACTATGAGCCCAGGCCCACTCCTCTGTGGTCTGAGAGGCTAGAGATGTGTGTGGTGGCTGGGGAAAAAAGAAGGGGGAGGGTGTGTGTGTGTGTGTGAGGGGTCTGGCTTGGCAGGTACTTTCACACAGAAGTCACACTCGCTCATGTTTAATGGAAGAGGCCTCCCAACCATTTGGGCTGAGCTGCAGACCAAGAGCTGCAGTGGCAGCATGTTCCCTACAGTCGAGTGGCACATCTCCCAGTCTTTCTTTTATTTTTTTCATCTTGGGAGCTTTCTTCTTCTTCTTCTTCTTCTTTTCATCTTCGCCCTCTCGCAGCACCCCACCCCCAACCACCACCCCTGACAGCCTCCGAAGACCACGGGCAGCCGTCAGTGGGCTGACACCTTATCTCCCACGCACACACACACTCACACACACACACACACACACACACACACACACACACACACACACACACACACACACAAACATCCCAAAACTGCACACACTTCCAAAATAACATTGGTGAAATCAGCCTGCCACAGTGCCTAAACTCTGAGCCATTTTCACAGCAATTTATGCGTCATCTCCTGAGCTGCTGGTCAATTGCATCTCAGAGGTTTGTCTGTTTATTGCCTTGCCATCCTAAATGCTCCAAAAAGCTGAACAAAAAAGGCTTTAGGTCATCCCTCCACACAACTGTGTGTTATCCATAGCATGCCTAACAACAAAACAAGAGTGTTATTTATTATACACTCCACCCACACTGAAATAAAATAAAATAGTCACTTTTAATTGATTTTATGGAATAAAGTCACAGTGCATTATTTCTGCTACCATTCAGAACTCGTTTAGACTCCACCCATTAAGACAGCTACTCTTGAATGTTTCCATAAACACACACACACACACTACCACACAGCTGAAACACAGGCTCCTAGTGTTCCCTCTAACCAGTGCATACAGTACTCTTTTCACAGCGCTCGAAGGTTGCTGTCCAAAAGAACTAGCCTACATATTGTATGCAGGGAAAGTCAAGGCAAACAGCCCACTTTTAGCGTATACAGGATATGCTGAACATAAACTACTCTCACTTTGGCTAATCTCTCGTGGTGCCACTCAAATTAAAGTGCTAATATATTTACAAAACATTCAATATTCAATTGATTACTCTTTTTTCTCCTTCATTGACAGAACATGTAAACACTGTGGCATGTTATGTATAATGATCACCAAACAATAAATAATGAGAAGGAAAAGAACATTTAAAAGGGCTACTGGGCTACTGTTGCATTTCCTTTCCTGAGGACATCTGAATTATAAATAGATGGATAAATTAATGTTAGAAATGAAAAAATGTTAAAAAATTAATCTACTTTCTGCTTCATATCTTCCAACACTACTAATTCTTATCTTCATTAGTTATGCTTAGCATGCTTTTGATACGACCTCCATACACTAACCTTCTTTAGTTTTAGAGATGCTCTCTTCATATTTCTTTCCCCCTAAAGAAAATCTATGCAAATGCCAGACGAAGTCAAAAAACTAAAGCTTCTACTAGGAGATCTCTTCCTCTTAATCCTCAAGCTCCTCTTATAACTATATCATCAGACAGTCTCTGTATCGTTCAATACATTCTGTGCTGTTTATCTTCACCTTTCCTTATGCCTGCAGTAGCCATAGTTACCAGCACATTAGTGGTGAATCTTGCTGTCACTGTGCCATTTCTAGTACTATTTTAAACAATAAACATGTGCCTTTTGTCTCTGTCTATCATTGTTGGGGAAAAAATAATATCATCCATTAATTCCATCAGGCATGGTGAATGTGTTGTTTGTTTGCCTCAGTGGCTGCAGTGCACTTCTGTCTGACAAGAGATTAGAACTGTTATCTCAACTTCATAAATTATTTAAACTTTTTTTTTAAGCAACTTCTGCTAAATCTAGTACCACTCCACCCTGCTTTTCCATTTGTACTGTCGTTCATCTACAGTTGCCATGGAAACCTTGACAAAAAACCCCAATCCTTTTTCAACAGCAACTAATTCCCTAAGGACTACGTGGACCACCTAAAAACTAGCTTTCCCACCTTTCCTTCCTCACCAGAGATGCATATCCTCAGTCTCAAAACTCATCTTTCCCAACAACCAGATTATTAGCTTCAGGCAATCAATTTGCTCCCGGTCCATATTAATCATCAGAATTCACCTAACTTCATACTTGACCCATTTATTCACTTACAAACTTGAACATCCTTTGACCAACCCCCACACCACAGTACACTTTAGAATCTAATTGTTAAGGATCTGATTCTGGTCCTGGGTTCTTTCATGTTCCCTATATTTTAACCAGTGCAGAGAGAATGAGAGATTCACTGCACCCCTAATTTTGCTGTCTGGTTTTTAAGAGGCAGCACTGCTGGTGTGTTATTGATTGGCCCATCCCATACCTTGGTCACAGTGATCTAAGAAGTGGATGTTTCTCTACTGTGTTAAAAAACGAAAGCTATATCTTGTGGCTAATGATCTCTTCAGTAAATAATAATCATAAAATATGTGAAACATACCATGGATGTAGGTCTAAAGCCACACGCAAGTCAAACCTTTTCCATACATTCAGCTTCCAATACCTGTTAGCCTCCATTTTGATTTTATAGATTTCTAATGCAGATAGCAAATCTGAGGATATTTTGTTGTTTTGTATAATGACTGTAATATTTGCTTATTAGCTGCTGCTTGTGCTTCAGGTAAGTTTGAGTTGACCCCAGGTCTCAGAGTAATGCCATTGTGCTGACCTGTACTTCCTTGCCAATTGAGTGGATAGTAGAGTACAGATAGAAATGACTGCATGTTTGCATTTATTTACATCTACATATTTTGCAGGCGCTTTTATCCAAAGTGACTTACATTTGTCAACTATCAATTAGTTGCAACCACTGCCCATATATGCTTGGTGGTCACAGTGGGCGTTTCTACATAGACTTGGATAATGTAGACTTGACACAATCCATCAAATGCATTGTACTCAAATAACTTTGTAACCATCAATCTCCTCATACATTTCTATATTCATCCTTTACCCTGGCTGTTGGCCCAGCCACTGTAAAATCAATGCATTCCAGATCAGTGATTATATAACAACTGCAATACAGTAAAATGAAAAAGCCTTGTATCATTTGTCTTGCACTCAGACTTATTTGTATTTGTTGAACCGTGGCCTCTAAAAACAACTGCGATGTGACCTTTAGAACTTTTATGACTGCCTTGTTTGTATGCAGGTGAGGAAAGTCCTTGTCTCCTGATCCACTACTCAAACTAGTTTCTTATCAGTGCAGAAGTGAAGCTCCTTTAATCATCACCATAGAAACAGGGCCACAGACAGGAGACAGGCAGGCAGGGGAGCCAATGATAAGAGAGGACAACGGGAATGTTTACAGGTCAAAGCCCTCCCACTGAGGCTGAGTTACTGCTGACTCAGTCAGCAGTGAAGGCTACAACCTGATGTTCTAATAATAGACCTGCAGTTTCCTCCTCAAGCTCCGTTCAGGTAGCTTCCGATGCGTCAACCAAATAAGAAAAAAAAAACTTACAATACAGCCTCTTTTCCCGAATCTGCATGGGAAAGCACACACACACCAGCAAACCATAGCAACAAAGGGTATTGGTACTGAGTACTGCAGCAGGCTAGTCAATTGCTCGAGAGGCTAATCTCACTGCAAAACCACAGATCCTCTGTGGGATCTCTCTGTAGCTATGTGGGTTCCCGTCAAAAAAACCTCAGTCAGCAACTCTGCTGAAGGGCTATAGGGTCTCCTCTGGGCAGAGCTTTGTTAGTTGAGGCCCTGTTTAAGTTTGGCGTTATTCTAATGCTTTTAACTCCTTTGACCCGAGTAATGGAGAGATCCTGTTCTTTGACAAAAGAAAACTCGTCAAGGCTAAAACACAACAAATTTAATGACTGTTCTCTAAGACAGGAATTTGGTTTCATCTCAAAAACACAACTGTCTGCTTTCAACAGATCAGGTGTAATTGCTAATGCCTAAAACATTTGGCTTTAAATACTTTGAAGACTTATTTACAACTCTTACACTATTTGATGAAGTACGTTGCAGCTTTACATTTACGGCAATGAATCTCTCTCTCTGCAAAATGCAAGGCTGTGTTTCTGCAGCTATCTTAGCAGCGCGAGTGACAGCCTGTGCCAGGCGTTAAGGGTGGACACGTTTGAGAAGTGCAACCATGAATGGTCTTTGATATGAAATATTACCCAAAACAGTGTTCTTAGGCCCACAAGAAGGCTCCTCTGGTGTGAAATGGTTCTTTCATGGAGGATCAGGCTTAACAGGCTTTGTTATGGATAATGGAGAGAGATGCAGGAGGAGAGATCCATTTTCTTAATCCTGAAAAGTTTTAGTGTAGCTGGTACAGAAAGTCATTGTACAGAAATGCCATCATTATAGTGAAATATCCCCACAGATGACATTTCTGCATAATCCGTGTGCCATTTGATTCAGATTAACAGCTCACACAAAGTCTCCACAAATTTGCTGTACGCCCCAATTTCCTACCTCCACAAAGCGACACAACCACCACATACAGTATAAATTGCTACACCCTCAGATCATACCATGTGGGATGAGCATGCTCCCACAAATTTTGATCTCTCCAGATCATTTACTTAGATCCTCTATACCAATCTATACCAAATGCTATGAAATCTATCCATTTTTATTATAGGGTCATAACATAAACATGCTGCCCACTATGAACCACATATGTTGTTGTAATTTGGATATAATATTTTGATCAGTAGTAACACGTGAAGCGTAACACGTCACACTAACTGTCCGAGAGACAGCAGGATAATTAGATTTATGATTTAATGGAACCATTCGTGAAAAGAGTCTCACTCAAAAGTCCAGACACTACTTAATAAGCGTGATCCATGGAGGGAAAGTGCTCCATTGCTGGTAATAGAATAATTAATTAAGATGATGGCTGTAATTAATCTAATGTTTAAAAACACCTGATTTGAAGTAGAAGCTTAATCAACCCTGAGTAAGGCATTGCTTGAATAACAATGAGAAACAAGGAATGAGGAACTTTTTTGCCATAATAATAATCACTATACTACAATAATATCTTATAATACATCTTCATTATTGACAAAAGAGATAGGTGCTTTACATTGACATGAACAATAAGCTATGCATAGATAGTTAATAACATTGTATGATTATGCTGAACATTTTCATAATTTTGTCTAGAGTAGAGCACACAACTTGAGATGACTGGTGACTGATAGGCCTACTTCCTATGACTTCTAGAAGCAGTGATTGAGGAGGCCTGCATTTGCTCAGCATGAGGTGAGCTGAGGATGAACAATGCTTTTCTTGTGGTATCATGAGCGGTGTCATGACCAGGTAAGATGATGACTCAGTTCGTATGACACTGGCTAAGCCTCTTCTTTATCCTCCATCTTCATACATGTATCCTCCTCATCTCTTCCTCATCTGACCTGGTCTGGATTATGCTGTCGCCTCGGACTAAGCTGGCACAACTCTGCTCTGGTCCTTCGACAGGTAATACTCTCCCCTGTGGCACATGTTAATAAATCCTCTTGCCTTGACTCTTTGCTCACTGCGCTAAACCTTGTGTAATGAGTCTCGACACTCAAACAGTGTTGAATTATCGGTCTCTCCTAAAAGATTTGCAACACATCCAATTAACTGCAAATTGTACCGTAACTCTCCTCACCACAGACTCTTTTCTCAGTAAGCGAAAAAAAGTCTTTAATTTGTTTTAGTCCTTAGGGGAGGAGCAGCACATTGATGTGAAGTAGAAGGGAGCATTAATGAGATCTCACTCTCCACATCCTAAGGCTGGGGATTCCACTGACATACCTGCAAACTGGTCTGAAGGTCTGAAAAAGGTGACAAATGTCAGACCGGTGCCCGGTGCACTGCATTATTCAGTTTTCTTTGAACAGTAGTGTTTCTCCTAAAATTTTGTTGTAGCAGCAGTGTGGTTAGTCTGTCAGTTGTTACTGACAAAAAAAATTGTTAATCCAGAAATAAGACATAACCATCAATAGATGCAATGCATTTGGTGTGAAAAGACATGGTATGCAGACTTGTGTGTGTGTAGGTCATTCATATAATCACATTTTGAGTTTCTGTGATGAAAAACTCACTCCCTAAATATACTGAAAAAAAATGCTGGCTTGTGTAAAAGTATAAACTGGCATTACAACAAACTCATCCGTCTGCTTGCTGAAATGTACTGACTTAATTGACTTAAGGACTGAATTATGATTATCCACGCATGGCAAATGTTAAGCTAAATGTTTAAAAGGCTTGCCATAGGTGTGTTTTCTACTCTGCAATGACGCAGGGATAGCTGAATGCATCTCCCGGAACACATACACTCATACCTTATATTCGCTCACTTGTTCGCTCACTTTGAAGTTGTGCACACTAGACCTAAAATTGTTTCGCAGACCTTGCATAGTAAAATGGAATTTCTGTTTTCAGAGCATTACAGAGCGTATATGAGTAAAGACTTGATCATTTGTTCATCTCTGTATGATGTGGAGATCTGCCTAAACAGATTTAGTACCTGGTTATATATCCTGGTAGCCTGGTAATAAAACCAGACCCTTGTTCCACACTTTCGTTTCACACAGAGGGTCTGGACATACGGTAGTGAGATTCAATTGCTTCCTTGTTTAAGTTTAAAATGATTGGATCAGCCCCTGACTGATAGCTTGCCTTGACTGATAGCATTCTAACTCTGCATTCACAACACCAACACTCCCTTTGTTCGCTGATTCAATAGGTTAAAATGCCTCAACAATGAGACAACAAGCAAAGCAGTGCTAACCAGATTAGCACTGTAGGCAGATGATAATCAAGCGGAAGTGCTAGGAAGGCATAGTCAGGCTAATATCCTGGCAGAAGTCTGGATTTAAAATAAACACCATCACCGTGACTGGTTTTCTTTTGCTTAACGGCCTGTCAAGGTGAAGCTGCAGGTGCCTACAGGCGCTCATGATTAGTGGAACAGTGCGGTATTTTGATTAAAATTACAACATAATAAAATGATCAGAACTGCATTCTATAAAAACGAATAGGCCTACATTCAATTTTTGAGCAGCTCTGACACACAGAGATGAGCTATGACTCGAGATGAGACCGCAACGTTAGTCCGGTAGGCTACAATAGATCCCTCCTCCCCACCGTAAAAAAATGCACTAAGCCCTGTCTCTCCCAATGCTTTTCTCATTACTGATCAGCATCTAGTGAGACACATGTCCCTCCCCCCAACACAACCCCTCCACCCACCACAGCAACAAAGTCTCCATTTGGCCACAACTATTCAGGAACGAACAAACACACACACACACACACACACACACACACACACACACCATCAACTTATTTGGACAGTCATCTTGCTTCTCTGATTTACCATACATTCACATAACAAAGTAACATCACCTCCTGGTTTATATCAATGTCTATCACACAAAGAAATCAGTTAGTTTCCAAATAAAGCTTGTACAGACTATCTGTCTTCTTATCTAGCTGGAATATGAGGCTTCTTCTCCATATAAAAAACAGGCCTATCATAAACATGCTTTAGAGAGAGACAAGTGTCTAATTGGCATAGGCTCTGCAGGGAAAGCACCATTGTTTTGAGCTTTTGTTTGTGAACTTACCACGCTTATTCCTAGTCCTGAGGATAGGGACAGTTTTGATGCGAGTCCCTAAGGACTAGGCTGCTGAAAGCGTATTGTCTCCACCTCAGAATCAAGAATTTCATTTGCTCTGTTTTATTATTATACAGCCCCTTACCGCCCTCCCCCTTTCTCCTTCTTCTTCTTCCGCTGGCCTGCTGTGGTTTAGAAACAGCACGCTCAGGCAGGCTGATCATGCAGGAAATTTGTTAATTAACAAGGTGCTGAGCTCACATCTTTTGTGTGTGTGTGTGTGTGTGTATTGGAGGGGGGGTGCTTTTAAGTTACATCTCTGAAGTTTAGAGTGATTATGCTGTTGTTTGTGTAATCTTTAAGGATACCTCACATTTTCAAAATTAAAACTGAAGGAATGTGTCATAGCTCTCACACACTCTCTCTCTCCCTCAACATGTTACATTCACACAGAGCAGACCATGAACAAGTCCATCCCCTGTTCTGCTGTAATCAAAACAGCAACCATTTCTACAGCGCAGTGCCATCTCAGCTGGGTGTCAGTGGGGCAATAATGGCAAGTAGATGGATGGGGGGGACGTTTCTTTCATAGGCCTGACAGCTCCGTGCAAAGCTGAAAAGGATGGGTCGTCATTTGGGTGGAACAGCTGACCTGAGCATGAGGGAGTCAGCACTAGTCCTCGCTATGCCCCAGTGCTTTCCCGCACAGTCCATGAATTTAAAGCCAGAGACTCTGCCTTCCTCATAGCACCACAATGCTCACAGTAAGGACATGAAATACTTTTGAGGGTCATTAAGTCATAAAATCATAAAATAGTTGACTATTAGTTATTCTTATAAGGCAAATGCAGAAGGATATGACAGTAGGCTGTAACAGATTAGCAGTCATTGCAGTCAAATGAATACATGAAAAGCTGTTGTTGCCTTGCTACCACAACATACATGGATATTGGTTACAGTGTTATTTGAAGGCACAGTAGGAATTCAAATGTGGTTAGCTGCAGTAAATTCCCTATTCAAGCTGACAGTGTAAAGTAGCTATAGCCTATGTGATTGGCAGACCCCTACAGTAGTGGGATCAGAATCATACATAGGGGTCACAATGCAAGGGCAGACACCTTGCTGTGCCAACTGCCAAGGTTGACAGAACCTGCTACTGTAAGCTTCCAGCTCTAAGTGTATGCGACTTAAAATCGTCAAAGCCGTCAGACCGCTGCAATAATAGCCTGGCGTATTAATAGCTTTTCAGTCAGTCTATCCGGAGAGATTGTAAACTTAGATTAATATTTTCCTGACAGGATACTGAGAGGAGGACTGAGAAGGGGTGCATGGCGTGTTGTGTTATTTACTTATTGATTTCATAGCTTAACCTGTGTTGCCTACAGCCAACACGGTGAGCAAGTTCCACAAATAAAGCGACATGAAAAAGTCTGCTATAAAAGCACTAGGAGAGGAGATACAGTGAGCTACTTATAGGAGTAGGCTCCTGTTATAGAGCAGTAATATTAATCATTTACCAATCACCACGGTAAAAATCTATCTTCAGATAGTGGTAATTGAAAATGTACAGTTATGAACAAGACTGATACATTTCGTGCCAACGTTTGTAATAATGTAACTAGCCAACAGGATACACCATACACTTCGAATCAGACAAATATAACCTGTGATGAGATGGGCAATGTTACTGTTACACAAAACACCTCCTCCACTGCTACTGTACAAAGATGAGACACTGTTTGACAACAAAGCCTCGCATAACAATATGTTAATTAAAGACAATGTTTTGAACAAATGTTGTTCGAGAGTTATTTTTAAGGTAAGACAAGAAGTGAATGACATGGAATTCGTATAAAAAACAACAAGCGCTGCCTCTTTGTTTTCCCCCATTGGCGACCCACTTACCAGTTTAGTAAGAAAGTAGCTAGACGCCAAGGAAAAAACTGACACAATGCAGCTATTATGCACCCCTAGTGTTGCGAAAACTCACTGTTTTAACGAGGATATTGAGTCAATAAACAGAACAATTACTGGGGGATGCAGTGGAATTTGGGGAAACCGTTATTTCAGACTCTTTGTCATCTGTCTTAACGAGAACATATGGTGAAGAAAAAACTTGCTCATAACAAATATTTCTAAAAGAAGAATGCTCACCATAATATGAAGAAGGGATCTCCGTTTTCCTGGCCATTGCACGACAGACTGCAGATTACTCGCGTGTCTTTGTTTTTGTGATTGCATATGAGGTTTCGGATGTGAATAGCGACTCGCTAGCCCCGTCCACGAATATAATGCGAGCCCTTGATTAGAGCAGTCTGGGCCACGCAGCTCAACGTCAGCCGTGTTTACAGCACGGGACAGCGTCATCTACAGTGCGGGCCAAAGCGAGCACAGCTCGGCAAAACACCGGAAGCGTTCTTAAAGGAAACGCAGTCAGTCAAGGAATTAATCCAATGCGTTCTTGCAGTGTCTTTGTTCGTAGATGGAGCAAACAAATTGTTGGACAGTCAAACTGTACGATCAGATACAAATAATATGCTAGATATTGTGCAGATTCTAAGGTTTAAATCTAGGTTTAGATTTAGTGAGGACAAAATCACATTTTAGTCTACATTATGGTACTGTGTCTGTGAATATTCTCTTGGTGGTCAAGGTGTTCAGTTATATGCAACTGGACTTCTTTTTGGAGCTTGAAGACGTTTTGCCTTTCATTCAAAAGGCTTCTTCAGTTCTGGCCTGGTGGTGGGAAGACCAGGAAATTGTATGGCACCGTAACTGAAGAGTGTGAGTGGCAATTTGATCTCTAGGGGATATTCAAGGTGTATAGTTCCCTCCACGGGAAGCCTCTGAAATGTACCTTTATGAAACAATGTAATGAGGAAACACTAACTAATTTTGGTGATGACACCATAAAGTTTTGGCCCCTGAGTATAGTATTAGCAAATTATTAACAATACAATTTGGTTTGACATTTGGTTGAAAAAAGGGTGTCACACAACCTTCTTGCATATGTGTTGTGCGATGCTTTCAAATGCAGTTCCATCAGAGCATAAAATATGCCTGAATTCCTCAATTTATGCCTGGTAGCCAAATCATCTGGTAGCCAAATCACAAAACCCCATAATCTCCTGTTTATTTGGCATACCGTACAGTCATTATTACCGTACAGTCATACAGTCAAGACATTTTTCTATTTTACTTCAATCTTGCAAGTTATAATTACGTCTTTTACAGAACTGAGACTGCCATTTCAACAAGCACTGTGGGATTATTTTGGGTAAACAGCAATAACATCTCTGAATATTTAAAGGGGATCCAAATAGTCAAAATTTGTCAAATCAATGCAGCATGGCAAGTGTTTTAATGAAGGTAAGATTTCATTTTAAAAGCATAACTGTGAAGACTGAACCAGATATTGTGTGTTATTTGTGTGTTACATCATGGGTGTATTCTACACTGCTATTTGCATTAGCAAATATTGCAAAAGCACCATATCTATGAGCAAAGCATACCATATCTAGATGTAGAGCCAGCCATGTTGTAGATAAGGGTTAAGTGGAGTAGGGCAAAGAGTGGCCTGAGGTAACAGTCAAGCAGCAAGAGGACTTTGATCATATATAGTCAAATCATTAAATGATCTCAAGGCTGTGAAATTACTGACCCACATTTTGAAGCATATGATTACTACAATGCACCCAGGTTCAGGTAGCTTGTAAAAGCGCTTATGGTTGTTTTTGCTTTAGCCAAATTCAAAGACACTGTAGGGCTATATGACATGCTTCCTGTGGCTTGTTTAAACAGGGTTGGTGGTCAGTCACTGTGCTTTATAAGTGAACTTAAAAGAGATAGGAATAGGAAAGTGAATCATGAGAAGCTGAGAAGCTGCTCAGTGAATATATAACTATTTCAGTGTTTTTTTTTCAATGTTTGGCTATCCTGTAAAATCAAAAAATAATACACACAGATTTACACTCCACCACAAGAAGGCAGTGTAACATCATTATTTGTTACTCATTGAAACCTCTATCCAAAGAGGAGCAACTGAGTTCTCACACTCTCATCCCATTATATTAAAATTGTAGCCTAAGTGATTAAAGGCACTATGTTTTTTGTTTGGTTGTTTGTTTACCACCACTGTTTCTCAATGATTTACCAGTGAGGGGTTATTTTATGGAAGTATTAATTCATGCATTTCACAGGAGCCAGGATGTTATAACTCTTGATAATAAAATATTAAACAAGTATCAAAGTATGTGTAATGTTCATGGGACAAGCCAACTAGCCCAGAACACCAAACAGAGGCTTTTTAAAGACCACTTTGTTCATACCAAAAGTTTGTCCAAGCCAAAAGTTTGTTCATGCTAGAACAGAATTAACCTGCATGAGGCAACTTATGTTATATTTTTTAGTCACTGTGCCTTAAATTTGGTCTGGAAAAATAGTTAATGAGAGTCCTACTATAACAATATTTCAATCAAGCTATACATTTACCAAAAATCATCTATTTTATCTATTTTAACAAAAATAATAATTTCAAAAGTGTTTATATGGAAATCAACCTTTAACAAAGTTGCATTTTATTTCTCTTATCAAATACAATTTTAACACAGCCCTCTTTTTAAATTCTATAGGACACCATGAATACTGCAATGCAAAATCAGTACACTTGTATATTATCACAATGCTGCATCTCAGCTCTCCTTAAGTATGACTCAGTATGCACAAATGCAATGGCTAATTACACTGTTTGCTGAGTGGCATGTCAGTGTATAGCTATTGAAGTGCTAATCAGACGCACTCTACAAGAAAGGTCAGAGCAGGCTCTACTTTCTTAGGAGGCTGAGGTCTTTCAGGGTCTGCAACAGACTCCTGCTGATGTTCTACCAGTCTGTTATGGCCAGTGTGCTCTTCTATGCTGTGGTATGTTGGGATGGTAACACTAGGAAGAGAGACATTGGACGTCTTGACAGACTGGTGAGGAAAGCAGGGTCTGTGGTGGGCATGGAGCTGGAGTCTCTAACTACAATAGCCCAGAGGAGGACCTTGAGCAGGCTACACTCTATATTGGACAATGACCGCCACCCCCTTACACACCATCTTCATCAATCAGAGGAGTTTGGTCAGCAACAGACTCTGGTCCCTCTCCTGCAGGACAGACAGGCTGCGGAGGTCCTTCGTCCCTAGGGCCATACAGCTGTACAACAGCACACAGAAGGTGCTGAGCATAATGGACTGGACAGCTTGAGCCCACACACACACTCACACTCTTATGCTGTCCCTGGTGGTGACTATACTACTATGGACAACAATATACTGCACTTCCTTGATAACTACTGCACTAAATGACTCTTTTACAACATTGGACAATCTTACTGGGTCATTGTAATGTATCTACTAGGATTACCACAAGGCACTTATCTACCTCGTGTTTTTTCTTATTATCATTACCTTTCTTTTTTCTTTTGTTCCTGTTCAGTGAATGTTGTCTGAATGCAGATGTGTGCAATATGTTTGATCTGTTTTTGCATTGTGTATTATGTGTATGCTGCTGGACACCTTAATTTCCTTCGGGATCAATAAAGTAACTCTACTCTACTCTACTCTACTAATCGTGACTCCCTGGTACAAAAAAAGGACAGGAAGAGACAAGGGAGGGTGTGCTGTGTGGATTGTGCAGAAAGGGCCAGCTGAGTGACTGCCACAGTTTTGGGACTGATAATCTCTTTTCCCAGGGTGCAGTCCTCCTAGGGGAGCTAAACACATTTCTGCCTTCAGGGGGCAAAGATCAAGGAGGGGAGTGCAGGGACCTCTGTCTAGTCTCTGCCAGACATCTGCTGTGAATACATTAACATTCAAAGGCTGTCCAAGTGTTCCCTAGCTTGCGTCTCAGCGGTGATGCCAAGATGTTTGAGAAAAACACACTTGTTGGAACAGGAAGGTTGTAGGCATGTTGTTGACCTCCAGTAGAATTGAAGACAAACAGGAGTGCTATGATGATTGGAAAGTTTTGACAGTGAACCACACCAAAACATATAATGTATAGGCCTACTTTATTTGATCTACAGGAAATTTTGAATTTAGTGAATGCACAGAAAACCATAGCTTTGAATTATGCATTGATTTCTGTCACAGTGCAAGGTATGTGGCATACCATTCAACACACTTTACTTTACAATTTACTTCACTTTACACTATGTTACCAAATCAGCTGTTCGTGGATAATATTTCTAAGCAATAGCACGGTATTTTAGAGGGTAATTAACTGACTGCATATTCATTAAATAAAAACATGATTTGCCATGACAACCCACATGAATTGTGTAGCACTGCTTGAGTTGATGTGCAGTGTGTTGTGTTATTGGAGAGGAGGACCAGTTTAATTAAAATAGCGCTTGTTCCAGAGACAGCGTTTTGTCATCATGGCAATACAAAATAATAGTGTTTGAAGCCTTTGGGAGTAGTTTAATTAAACAGATATTGATTATACATAGAGTCATAAAAGACTTCTGAAGATGAAAAATATAAATTTTCTCATTTCTCATTTCATGCTTGTGAGGCTCTCCAGATGTTTTTGTTGCTTCTTTGCCACCTTAAATTGACTTATTTCAAACTCCAACTGCTGTGTTACGATTGATATCAATGATGTTTCTACTTGATAAAATTAACTCCTCTGGGAGAGGAGGAGACTATTTCATCTATTTATGATGAACATATTCCTCTCTGTTGAGCTCAGTGGTTATTATTTTATGGCATGGTACCTGAAGAGCTCTTTTACAAAATGCTATATATCCATTATCAAAAAATATTTTTAAATTATGTGTTTTTATTGTGCTTTGAAATTGGGGAAGGACAAATAAGGTAACATTAACCCAATTGCAACAGACCCGATGTTACCTGAAAATAACATTTAAAAAATGATTTCGCATTTAAATGGCCTTTATAGTGCTTTGGAAAAGAGCTCTTCACTTTCAGACTGACAGTTCTCTATCAGAAAACAAACAGCTGATCTCCGTTATGTCACTAAGATCTTTTAGGATTGTTTAAACTCAGTAATATTTTGACCAAAGCACACAAACATCCAAGGTCAAAGATGCGCTGCTAGATTTGAACTAAAGTAACCTCATGCACTGTCTCCACTCAAGCATGTAAGTTCTCTGGATTTTGATCAGTACAACATTAAACTTTAGAATGAATCATTAACATACTTTAACATGGCACATGCTTAACCTAAGGGAAAGTAGCAACAGCTATATTGAAGACCATGCAAGCTAACATTCCTGTCTTTTCGAACAAAAATCTCTTGTTAAAGATCAATGTATGAAAGAATAATGAGAGCAATAATAAGAGCAAACCCACAGTTAAAGTGCTCATTTTGTAAAGTATTGCATGCAGAGTGGAGGGTCAGTGTTGTCAATGCCAAATATAACCATATTTTAAAAATGGACATCATAAATCCATACACACTACAGTCTGTTGTTCTAAGAATGGAAAAAGACATTTAGGAACCCCATCCACTCTAGTACAACCTAGTGGTAAACCCTCCTTTTCAATGTGTGCATTGCAATGACACTACATGGAGATCAGATCACTGGGTAATCACATTAATTCATTTGCTCGTATTTCCAGGCTGTGCTGTTGCTTCCAGCAATTCAGTAATCCCTTGAGGAGGCCTACTGAACCATTTGCCATTTTTAGAGGAAGGATGAGTGGGGAGATGGTATCTTTCATAATATACTATATCTGTCCCTGACAGACTTGAACTTTAGCTAGTTATATTCCTTTTCTCCATTTAGGAATATAACTAGCTATCCAACAGAATGTAACTGCAGTTCCTGTTGAATGAAGACGTTTCAACTCACAGTTTGTTAAAAAGCATTTGCCACTGAACTGCTGTGAATGTAGGCAGTTAAACAACAATTGTTCTTGTGTATAAAACCAACAGTCCATTTACAGGAAGGAAAGGTAATGGCTTGACATCCTAAGCAGTAAAAGAAACTGTAATTGAAAGGTGTGAGAAAAAAAAACCCTGAATGTATACATGTTTCTCCATGTAGGTTCACTTATTTATGGTGTCTCTGATATGCTTCGCACCACTTTATCAGAACATCTTTGAGAGGCAGAGAGGGAGAGTGAATCCATTGTCAGTAGCATATTGTGCATATTGTGATTTCTTGACTATGGCTATTAGTCCTCATTGGAGCACCCCACCCAGCCCCAGCCCCAGCCCCAGCCCCGGATTGCCTCATTGGTGAAATGTCAGAGATGCAACTCTACACAACATCTGACAACATGTGAGCCACACAAGACTTTCAGAGGTGACCTGATGGTGCAGCAGTACCGTAGGAGGAGATCCAGATGTCTAGATGTGCACTGTTTTGTTAGGGGAGCCTGGTGGCTGGTGAATATCGAGTATAAATAGACGACATCTCCACCTCACTGAGAAAATGGATCATTGTCAAAACCTTTGCAAAAACAACTGATATAGAAAACAATAAAATACACTCAGGCATGTTATTTGAAACCAGATCTCTATGTTTTTTTCTCCTATGCCCATGATTTCAGATGAAAAGGGCTTGATCTCCAATGATGCCCCAATGAGCCATACGCAGTGTCCGGCTGATGAGCATCTTGTTATGGTTATAAGTTCTTTGCCATTTATCCAAAGTGATGCACAATAATAACAAAGAATTGGCTAAAAAGTTAAAAATCTAATAGGCCTATAAGAACAAACATTTAAGTAGTGTTTTTATTTATTATTTTTTATTAACACTGACCTGACTGCTTTACCAAAGTGTTTGGCAGCAGCTAACCCATCTGGTACAGGGAAGAGTCTTGTAAACAGCTGAGTCGTCGACTGTAAGAGATGGCGAGTTGAGTCTCCCTGTTTGATTCAAGAAATTCAACTTGCACACGCACACAGGCACGTGTGCGCACACATACACACACAAATTGAATGCAACATTTGGAAGTCAAAGGCATATCTTTAGAAACGTTTAGAAATCAAGGGCATACAGCGGGACATTTCAATTTGCTTTAAGCTGCCATGGTTCAAATCAATAGTGTCCTTATAGCACCAATTTCTGAATGCTGTAACTCAAAGTTCTATCCATACTCATGTATGGATGTGTTTCTTACGTGTGCAAAGATATTAAATATAGTGTGTTCCAATTAACCTATTTCCTTTTGTGTCAGACCCTTGATAATAGATCTGGGATTTGGCCAACTTTCGCGTTCTTTGTCAGTGCTTGTTGTGACAATGCCATCTCCTTCAGAAATTGGAAACATACTATAGGCCTAATTATGGTAAACTAAACTAAGCTAAAAAATATTTTTAAATTATGTGTTTTTATTGTGCTTCTCAGGTAATATCAGTAAAATTGAATTGGGGAAGGACAAATAAGGTAACATTAACCCAATTGCAACAGACCCGATGTTACCTGAAAATAACATTTAAAAAATGATTTCGCATTTAAATGGCTTTTATAGTGCTTTGGAAAAGAGCTCTTCACTTTCAGACTGACAGTTCTCTATCAGAAAACAAACAGCTGATCTCCGTTATGTCACTAAGATCTTTTAGGATTGTTTAAACTCAGTAATATTTTGACCAAAGCACACAAACATCCAAGGTCAAAGATGTGCTGCTAGATTTGAACTAAAGTAACCTCATGCACTGTCTCCACTCAAGCATGTAAGTTCTCTGGATTTTGATCAGTACAACATTAAACTTTAGAATGAATCATTAACATACTTTAACATGACACATGCTTAACCTAAGGGAAAGTAGCAACAGCTATATTGAAGACCATGCAAGCTAACATTCCTGTCTTTTTCGAACAAAAATCTCTTGTTAAAGATCAATGTATGATGTCAGTCCAAGGCTTAAGTCATTGTCATTCAAGTTTTAACAAGTTTTTTCATATAATAAAAGAATAAACTGGTCGAATTTTACATACACTGGTATCAGCAACCCTCCAACTTAATGAATAATAAGCCATGGGTGCTTTAAAAAGCAGCAAATACTTTAAATTATTGAAAAACGCCACGAAGAATGTCATGCTGTGCTTATTTAAGTGTCATGCCCTGTGTGCTGTTTGTGGTCACAGCAGTTTTTGTCATTCAGTAACCAGACCACTTGCCAATTTTAGAGTTTATCTCACTGACGAAACAAGGCTGTGAATAGCACGTTATTTTCGGTCGTGCCGTTTTTCCCTATTCAACATAAGGAAGATCAGGCCGTACCTAACCCAACATGCAACCCAGCTCCTGGTACAGACCCTGGTTATCTCTCGGCTTGACTACTGCAATGTCCTCCTATCAGGCCTACCAGCCTGTGCAGTGAGACCGCTACAGATGATCCAGAATGCAGCTGCACGTCTGGTCTTTAACCAGCCAAAAAGGGCACACCTCTGTTGACCCAGCTCTTCCAAGAATATCTCCTGGTGTAAACTTTGAGAATGCACTTAACAATTTAATTTCTCTGCACTATTGCACTTTCAACTTAAAATGGTGCAGTTTCTATGTTGTATGCAATATGCACCCCTTGTTCGTTCTTTCATTGTGTTGTAGCTTGAATGTTATCCTCTTTTGTAAGTCGCTTTGGATAAAAGCGTCTGCTAAATGCCTAAATGTAAATGTAAATAAATAAAGCCTGACAGTGCTGCCGCTGTCCTGCTGGCATTCAACTGTTACTCCAAACTTATGAAAGACCAGAGAATTAATATGATGCACTCTATCAAATTAGATTTTATTTATCTTGAAGAAAATAATAGAAGCATATTATGAGGAAAAAATGTGTGCATCAGGATGTGATATCTGATGTCTTGCAATATCAACTCACATAGTAGCCTATGAGGAATTTCATTATAGATAAAAATCAAGTGTTGTCAACACGTGTGTATTCTTTACGACTTTTCCCAATGCTAATACTGTCTTGAGGGCATGCGGGGGCATTTAGGCAAGGCTAAATCCTAACGTTTGTGGACGCACAAATAAATCGTCCTCAGAGTAGCCTTTAACCTATGGACAATGACGAAAATTGTATTTTGAATAATAAGCGCTGGTCAGCAAATGACAATGAAATTTGACAGATTGACAAGAAAGCGGAGCGTTGAGATAGAACCAGCATATCTCATTGGACAGTGTATGTGTCTGTCTATGATGAGACAGCAGAGGAAACTCTCAGATAGGGACCTTTTAAGACCATGGTTGCACAGTTGCGCACAGTATGTTAGTCATTTTGACAAAACTCGCATGCCTCTCTGATCTTATTTTTGTGAAGAGATTATCATTTAGGAGACAAGATGTTCAGCAAGAAACCCAACGATTGTTGAACAAGGGGATTCAACATTCCCTCAATAATGAAAACGGTAATGTAGGCTAAACGCTTCGAGTTGTTTGGGGTTTGTTGGGGCGTAGACGTAGTTTGGCAACTACTGAGCTGCTGAGCAGTATTTCCTTCACACAGTCCAGTAGTATTTAGTCATAAATCTTGCTTAGAACAATTGCATTTAATTTCAGACATGCACAAGATATCGTATTTAAATGCTAATGAATGCCACGCTGCATGAGCGAGCTGTCAGTAGGACATTGCGCCATGTGAGGGGTCGTGAGATTAGTTTTATTTAGATGGACTTACAGGCCGACACCAGTACTTGGATAGCTCACTCAATCCACAGCGGACTGCTAGAACGCCTCTTCAGATAACTTCTGATGCGCAGCCCATTGCGCTCTAGAACCTTAAAAGTAGCAATTATGCAAATAAAACTAGCCTATTCAAGTTCTGACAATGCAACAGCTGAAAACGAAATCCGACAATAGCAATGTTGCATCTAAAATTATTGTCCTCGTTGAACAACGTTTTGTATTTTTTATTTTTTTACTGCAGAAGTTATAGTCTGTATTGGCGACTGGTAGGGATCAGGTGGGAAGTTGCCACCAGTACTGTGCTTTGCGGACGTGTATAACGTGCACATAATGGCTATGATCACATTCTATAGATTCGGTTGATATTTTTCTTTACTGCTTGCTTTCTGAATCCAGTGTCATGGGTTGCTCCTGGCTGTGATCATCACCACGTGTACATACCTGTTTGTTGTGTACAAGAGCACCTTGACAGTTGGAGGGAGTCACCCTAAAGCCAGTCTCCCCAAACCTCAGACCCCATCATGGAGATCTTCACCGTTAACCTTGGATGGTTACCACAACATTGTTGATAATCAGGTACTGTATGGCAACTCTGTGCATTTCACCAATATTTTCTGAATAGCAACATTTGGAAAAGTAATTTTACAAAATGTTAAATAGTTCATACTAGTCATACTAGATACTGTACTTTCTAGGTTGGTGAGAAGTCAGTATCACTATCAAGATTAAATGCATGCATGACCTAGGTTCAGCTATTCAGATTGTGTGATGTGTGATTTTACACATAGGTTACTCAATATTTTTACTGTAGACCAGTTGGTGTCATTACAATGTTGTAAAACACTCCTATAAGTTTTATCTCTTTTTTTGTCTTAAAATATTCCAACATAGTCCATAGGTTTTATATCTGGAAATGTAAAGAACATGCTCAAAAACACATAGTCACATATAGTCATAGTGATTTTTTTTTTTTAATTCACTTAATCTTTACATGTTGAATTGTGATTGGATGTAAGTCTACTGGGTCATCCCAGGCATCCAAGTTATAGCCTTTACCAGACATCCTCTTAACATGCATAGCCCTTATGCTTCCCCTCTGTTCACTATGCTGTGCTTTGACTCAAACACAGAGAATCACTAAATTGATCCAAAGACCTTTACGGCCTGTATCAGTCTCCAAATGCAGAAAGAAACCCCGGCCTTCATCCACCCCTGTCAAGAAAATACTCCCCCGAGAGTTTCAGGAAGTTTTCAGTAGTATGAGCTAGTCAGCTGTTTCCTTGGGTGACAGTAGTTTATTAGCCATAGTTTATTAGCCATTAACACAAACCCAGGAGTCATGTAGACACACGGTGAAGAGGATGTATATGAGATCCTTCTCTCTTACTCTGTTATTGAGCATGTTCTAAAAGCTTTAGATACTGGAAAGCCTCTGCTGTACTTTTGAGTACATAATGTGTATTCAGCCTGGCGTATTTCACATGTGATTGAATGAAGAAATTACTGTTTCTGTTGTACCAGTCTTTAACAATGTAACAGTGTCAGTATGTTGAATGTGCTTTGCCTCTGCTCTCCTTATTGCACTTGGCATGAGATATTCAGGTCATATTTGAATGTTGAATCTGATTGTATGTGTGTGTGTGTGTGTGTGTGTGTATCTGTGGACAGGAGGATTTAATGTTGTGGTTTCTTTTTTAAGAGCCTGGACCAGTGTTTCTTTGAATGTAGACAGAGATGTGCTGTACACTACACTACAATTGACTGGTAGGGAGCCATCAACTTAAAGGCACACCAGGAAGGTTAGGTTAGGTGCATTTATCAGATTCAGAGTCACTTCAATGGTTAAATGGCTCATTACGGGGTGAGTGGAGGCTCTCTGCACTAGGAATCGCTAGAGCGGGCCAAGTTTTAGCACTTACAACTTCTTAACACAGAGCTGATTACTGTTCTTTGGTTTGCAAACATGTCCCCATGTATTGATGAGGATTACACATTGTTGCTGATTTAAAAAAAAAAAAAAACTCAGTGACTGTAGGGGGAGCTCCGTAGAGGCTTGCCTGGTGTACCTTTAACTGTCCAAAAGTACATTTGATTAGACACAGTCTACCTTAATAGACTCAAATATGTCCTTGCAAAAAAAGTTGTATTGAAGTGAAGTCTTACCAGTTTTTTTTCTGTCAAGTGGCAAAGGTGTAGCCTCACTTAACAAGCTGTGGAGATAGAAAAGCACAATGAATTCAGTGAGAATTGTGGTGGCAATATCTAATCAGCTAAATGCATTATTGGATGTGGGCACTCTCCAGATAATGGCATCATAACATGTTAGCTGATTGACATCAGTCATGCCTCGACCTGCTTTCCAAACCAATAGGAATATTGATGGATCCTAACAATATGTAATGGTCTTTAGTCTTTTACTGATATTAAGCAACAATTACGATTATATCTGAAAGGGATTATTTCAGGATACCATTTTTGGGGGGTGGGTGGGGGGGCATTTAAAATGTAGTTTAATAACGACTGGGGACGAGATCATGTTCCCTTCAAAAAATATATCACAATTGTAGCCATGCTACACAAGGATAAGAACTAAAATTCTGACTCTTAAGGGTAAGTATCAGTAGTACACTTAATGAGAAAAACAAAACAGTGACACACACATGCTCATAGAGAATTAATAGTCATTTTTAGCTTGGGTAAAGGGCAGAATGGATTGATGCTGGTAAGTGGACTAGTGAAAGCCACTCATGATTTTAAATGAACCAGAGGAAAGTACAAGAGTGTTCTGGATGTATCAGTCTTGTTCAGAAAGCCCTTGGAATCAAGGTGGATATTTTTTCCACTCACAGAAAGTTCTGAATTCTGTACTTCCAGGCATCCAATAGAGGACTGTAAGTTCTTAAGGCTGGAAGTGGGTCTTCTAAGCTCCATTAATAGCTCTAGTGTATATTTTGACAGCACGAATGGTCTCAAAGTATGCAGTCTCTTCATCAGATTAGAATAGGTTTTGTCTTTAGCAGCAGCAACCTGGCTCCACCCATTCTCCAAAATTCTTATATTTTTTGTATCAAGTCCTAAGCATGCCCATGAAACAATTAATAAATTGAGAAGAAACAGATATGTCATGCCACATTATGGATCCTGTAAATATATACATTATCATGGGCAGAAATCCATTTTATGTATTTGAATTGAAAAAAAATTAGGCCGACATCTTTTGTTGTAGCCATGGAGTAATGATTATGGATACAAAACCATTCGCTGAGTGATTGTCCATTAGATGAAGAGGACATTTTGTTGAGCCATTGTTACTGCCACTCACTTGGAAAATTCATGATGGTTCTCTTTTCCTGTCATAGTGAAGAAATGTGCTATGTTTTTAGCTGTCAAGGCATTTTGTCCCTTTACACAGTTTGACTGGTGTGCTATTTGACAGTGGATTCTCTTTTGAACACCCACTTTTTTAAGCGGAAAAATAACAAAACCTATTTGATGTTTGACATTTCTTCAGTTTAGTTTTTTAAATATATTAATAAAATATATAAATATTTTTTTGTCTTTTATTTCCCCGAATCACCCCCTCCCCTCACACACACACTTTATATAAGGTTCAAATTTGAGGATTTTATTCAGTTTCTTGCTAAAGTTAAGTGGTATTCAGATTTACCATTCCAGTGTCTGGCAAACCATGGAGTTTACCCTGACATTTCATGACTATAAGCACACACATAATATTCCTGGAAAGGTCAATAGCATCTAAAGGTAGAGGATAATATGAGTACTTGCTGCATGCAATTGTTCTAAAAGCCAAATTATCTCCCATTATTTGCATGAAAGTGTTTGGGCAGAGTGACGTTAATGTGTCAGAATGGGTTGCACTTCACCATCTTGTAACTAAGTTCCAGCACTGTGAAAAGCACTACTCATGACAAAGCAGGAGATCAAATGCGTGCTATGCTTACTATGCTTAAAGGCTGCAATGTGGGCCGGAAGTGTCCAGTCTAAACTGCCTGTGTTTGACGTGTGCTGTTCTTACCTTCCTACGGCCTACGGCTCTGTCATTCTTGTGAATCTATAAATGATGCATTGCAAAGGACACTGGCTCTGTCGATGGGTGTTCCGCCTGAACCTCCAGAATCCCTTTATTATCAAATAATATTCAGTTAAAAAGCCGTCTTGATTTCCTGATGAGTACAGAGCCTTGTGTCAGTATGGATTGCAATAAAATAAGATTTTGAGTACAGGAAAGTACTCTCTAGGTAGGAGAGGATTAAATAGCCCCTGAATTTCTGTCTTAGATCTGTTTCAGTCTGGCCAGCATTTTGCGCACAGTATGCTCTGAATACTTTTTTTAGTTGTTTGGATGCCCTTCAAGGTCCTGTGTCCCGCCACAACCATGTAGGAATCAGCTACATTAAGTAGCAAGCTAGTTATGCTCTGTTAACAACCACAATAAACACACAAACTAGAATTTCTTGGGTCATATCTAAGTGTACTCCACAAATGAATATTAGTGAAAGGGTTTTACATGCTTATGGGAGTGTGTGCTCTGTGTGTGCAGTTTTTATGTATGGCAATAAAATCTGGTACACACGTACTTAGGCATGTTGCAGTTCTCACCACGCCCTCGGTGTGCGACGTGTGCATGGATGTCTACAACGGGCATTAGGGTTAAGTGCCTTGCTCAAGGGCACAACGGTGGCAGCAGGGTTTCAAACCTACAATTCTAGGATACTAGCATGCTAGCCAGATTCCTGAACCACTGTGCTACCACCACACAGGTTTTGTAGTTGGAGATATCCCAGCAGAATGTGACGTGCCCTTTGCTCTTCACACACTTCTCTTTCAGCCTCTGAGACTTCACTGCAACTCCTGTTCCCTGGTGACAAGCTCTGGGCACCTGACAGGTGGTGAGAGGGGAGCGGAGATTGATCGAGCGGACTGCGTGATCCGCATGAACGACGCCCCAATCCAGAGCTACGAGCAGGACGTAGGTCGACGCACCAACGTGCGGGTAGTTGCCCACTCCAGCCTGGACCAGCTCCTGCGCAACCGTCAGAACCTTCTCCGACCCGATCAAGACTCGTTCTATGTGTTCTGGGGCCCTAGCTCCTTAATGGGGCGACAGGGCTTGACCTACTGGAGACTGCGTGGTATCAAGAGGGCATTGCCCCAACTCAAGGTGTATACCATCACCCAACAGAAGATGCAGCAGCTGGATGCACTCTTTAAGGAAGAGACTGGGAGGGACAGGTGAGACAAAAGTGTGTTTTTTTTTCTGTCTGCTGCTAATTCAGGCCCTGAGGTCTTTATGCCTCCAGGAGACAATGTTAATGCCTATAGAATAGACAATGTAAATACAATAGCAAAAATGAATGTTATTTAAACAAATGGGAATTACATTTGACATTTGTGACATACATGAGATGCAGTAAGTTGTTGATGTAGGTTCCTTAAGATATTACATAAAGAGTTGTTGAGAGGAAATAAAGACAGCAGACTGCGCCAGCAAAAGAAGAATCTTACTGGCACAGTTTAGTCAATGTTCACCAGGGCATCAGAGGATAGAGTTACAGTGTTTATTTGAAGACCTGTATCAGCATGTGAGTTTGAAACCTGCACTAGCTTAGTTAAAGGTCAGCCATATTCCTCTGAGCAGATCTCTATGCTGTAAAAATGAAATGTTTAAACAAGGGTTCTACCAGTTTTGATGTCTTAGATCATCTGATTATGTATAATAAAGTTACAGCATGTAGTATTTCCAGACATACTCCTATCCAGTACTGGCCTGACATTACATTGCATGACTTCTGCCTGTGCTCAGATACGACTGCAGCTGATGAACAGATGACTATGTCGCCTTTGATAAATCAGATTGGACATGATGCAACTCAAATCTAGATGCTATTTGTGCTGTACAGAACCTATTAATTGGTGATTTCTAATCATCATATCCCATATAAGGTGACAATTAGCCTTTTATTACTTACAAAATGACATCACTGGCTATGCTATTTTGTGAATTTATGGAAGCAAGAACAGTACTCTCAGTTGCCTCTTAAAAGCTTCATTCGCAAACAGTGAACATTTCGGGCTGTGTGTGTACAGGTGTGTACAAGCTTAGACTAAAAGTGTCCATGACCATGGGTGCATGGGTATTCTCTGGATTCTCTGAAATCACCAAAAGATAACTGCTTGCACTGAAAAGATGCTTTGAATATTTTGGAAATTCCTCCTCCCCTTTTCAGATAAAGAATGGGTGAAGTTGCCATTATATGCTGAAGAAGGGCGCATAGCCTAAAACATCTGTCATTGGCGATTAAAAGCTTTTTAAAGGGAAACGACAGTGCTATCACTCGCTCTGCCCAACTTTAGAATCACGGTTCTTGGACAAAAGCTTTTCATTTACGATAACTTGTGAAAATTCAAGTTGGCAAAATTCTTGTCCAAACTTGAGCAAAGCAAAAAATCTGCTGCTTTTGGTTGCTTTGGTTTTTTTTGTTTTCTCCACATTCCCTTTCATAGTGCAAATGATTGTCTGGGTCAAGCCAAATGAACAGATACAGCCTGCGTCTTTATGGAATGCAGTGCTGTTGCACATCTCTTTACATTCACATTCTCACATTCTTCACGTTCACATTCTGTGTATGTTTTATTCCACTCTGTAGACGAACATCTCAGTCCTGGCTAAGTACTGGTTGGTTCACCATGATTCTGGCTGTTGAGCTTTGTGACAGAATCAACGTTTATGGCATGGTGTCCCCTGATTTCTGTCTGTAAGTCTCTACAGAATTTCCATCCTTAAAAGTCTTACATTTAATACTGCTTGGTAATTAATTGGATGCATTACTTTTGTCAAGTTTTAGTAGAACTGCATTACTTCCAGTAATAATTTTTATTACTTTCAGATATAAATTAATTTGTTTATTTTTCTGTGTTTATTTAATCACTGCCTCTTGCTGTGGCAACACATGGGTTACTGATGGTCTCTCAGTGGTGGCGGAACTAAATTCTGTTCCTTGCTGAAGGCATCTTAGCTACAAAACACCAAGTGAAAGTCTGCACAGTTGGTCTTGATAATGAACAAATAAAGTATGATGTGTGGAGAAATCAGGAACAGGAGTTTAACTCAGGCCCAATTTGCTTTGAATGTATTTGGATTTGACACACACACACACACACACACACATACAGTTTGTAAAACTTGCAAATGAGCTGGTAGAAAGCAAACATAAAAGCCAAGGCATATTTATTTGTTTACCACATTTTATCTTCCTTCCCAAGACTTGCTTGTATTTTCTTCCTTTTTTTGGCACAGAGATCCCTCCCAGTTTGTCCCTTATCATTACTACGGAACCTCCAATGTCTCGGAGTGTGCTATGTATCTGTCTCACGAGCGCGGCCAGCATGGAGGCCACCATCGCTTCATCACAGAGAAACAAGTGTTTGCCAACTGGGCCCAGACTTTTGACATCCACTTCCACCAGCCCGACTGGACTCCCATTCTACCTGCACAGAACAGCACAAGTTCCATAGTAATTCAAGGGTCCTGACGCTGGTGTGGAGTGTACTGTAGTCTGGGAACACTGGCTCATGGCAAAGAAACATGAACATGAGTTTCTAATGTACTGTTATTGTAGTCAGGGTAAAGAGATTGTGTTTTTTGTGCCAATCTGGGCAAGTAGACAGAGCATCTGAAACCAGTTACTGCTGCAGACAGCTCTGCCCTGTGAGGTCTGAGAGATCAACAGTGCTGGAGGAGCCATTTGCAAGAAGCTGCAGGTTTTCTAAAACATCAGTTCACAGCAAGGTGACACTTATCTATGTAATCAACATGAGTACCGGGAATAGAAAAGTTGTGTATTTGGGTTGCAACAAACAATAGACTGACCAGTGTCCAAAACCATTCAAACAGTATCACGTTATTTCAGATTACATAACATTATTTAATTATTTACCCCATAGAACTTGCTCAGACAAATTGTACATTACAATTTAAAGGTACACTATGCAAAGATATGCAAACCACAGAGCTCTGCATACAGTCACCAGTTTATTTCATAATGGGAGCTGAGATCATCGTCTTTCACCCTGTAAGGAGTCATGTAACGCTTACAGTGACTAACACAAAGCTGGTAAATTAACTTAAAATTATTTCATAGTCATTAGTTAAAGGTAGAGCCACATGGTAATATAGAGGGAGAGATGTAGTTGAAAATCTTGTGAAAACACCACTCATCAAGGCCTTGAATATATTGTTTAAGATGTTAAATGGGCTGCATTTCTACTCCTATAAGCACTCAAAGCACAGTGTAAGCCTCACATTCATCTACTCACACACCAGTGGCAGAGGCTGCCATGCAAGGTACCAACCTGATCACTGGGAGCAATTTGGGGTTCAGTATGTTGCTCAAGGACATTTCAATAGGGTCAGGTGGAGCGGGATTCAAGAGGAATTACAAGATGCTCTTGTAAGTATGTATTTGTACATAGAATGAATGTAATAAATAATTTGCTTTCTGAAATTGTGGTCATGCAACATGTGTCTGGGCGTTGTCAGTTGTTGCCTTGCACAAATAGACTTTTGGTACACAGACTACAGTATTCATAACAATGGTGTGCTAAGTAATGCATCATTGCTCACTCTTTTAATCCATCTCTCCATTCCTCTTACTCTCTGAAATGATTTCATAAATTGTGCTTTGAGCAATAACTGGGAAGATATTTAGGTCACATTGTTTTTCATCTAAAATGTAATTGAATTGGATTAATAGCCTAGAGAAGCTTGTCATTTTAACTAAATGTTGCATTGAGTAACTGCAAAACCTGCTATGCTGACTCAAGTTCATTAAACATCAATGGGTATATTGGGAATGACAGTGATGAGCTCTTTTATACATCACCTCAACATTATTCCTTTGGTATGACTTCGCAGAAATAGTGTAAGAGTTTGTTCATCTAACTTCACACTCAGGTGCCATTTCCTCTTGGTTAGGGGCATCATGACCTACCACCTGATCAAAACTTTGATTAAGTTGACTTAGGCATGGATCTGAAATAGCTGTGTCCTGTCTGGAATGACGCTGATCCTGAAATGGTGCCAGCATGTCACAGATTTAGTTTTGATCTGGTGCAGAACTGGCAGAGATCTTGGAAGCCCCAGGCACTGATATGATGCAAGCCTCTGGCAGATTTTGCTCAGATCTGGCTCTGGTGTGTAGGGCTGTGATCTAACTCTGTGATGGCCCTGGCATTGATGAGTATGAAATCTGTGTGATTCTGGCCCTACTCCAGCGAAAAACCATTCTGGACTTACCTGCAATGTGTTGAGAGTCCAGTGACCATAGCCAAGCAGAGCCCAAGTAGAATAGTAATGTGCCGTCTTTTACCCCTCACCTCTTTCCCTCCCAAAAAATGCCATGCTGAGCGCATTTATTCTCTCTGCGGAGCGCAATTGGTTTTGTTCAAGAGTGCTTTTATAAATGTCTCACAGTAACCACAGTGGGACATTTTCGATTTTAAGGTTTCAAAGGTCAGAGAGGTTTACTGGGGGGGGTGGGTCCTATGAGTTCACTTCCCCTGCTCCCTTGATATCAGACCACCCCAGGGTGGCACTGTGATTACTTATGACCTTCCTACATTAGAGTAAGAGAGAGAAAGAGATGACACAGGCCTGCCGGCCATATTTCCAGGAAGGAGAGTCCTCTCCTTGACTGTCTCCGTTGATTAGTCAAAAGGGGCCTGGCACCCAAATGTGAGCTGAAAATTTTCATCACCAGTATTTCCACATCAGCTGCTCCAAGCTCTCTGTTTTCATTTGGTTTCAAATTGAAGAGAGGGGTCAGTAGAAAGGCTCAGTGAGCTGAAGCCAGAAGGTTTAATGAAATGCATTATTCAGAAATGAAGACCACATGCATCCTTCCTCAGATTTACACAGTGAAAACACACCTGTAGAATCCATTGTCCTGGCAGGAAACTGTTGCATGACCATAGAACAAATCATAGGAGCTGTCATTGTCTGTGCTGTGCACCAGAACGATTTAAAAGCACCATAATGTAGCAATTAAATTTTCTGGTCTTTTGTATTGGTGAGTGAACATATCATAGTCATAAGATTTAACAGGGTCGTTGCAATAGTATAACTGATTGGTGACTAATAAATTGTACTTAAATTGATAACAAGTATGTGAAGAGTAAGTTACATATTAAAAACAGCCATAAAAATGTTTCTCTCCTTTATGTTTCAGAGTGGTGAATGCATAATGAGCAGAAACAAAATCAGGGGATTGCAGCTTCACACATTTGGTCGATACACTTCCTTGCTGGGCTACAGCCTAGTGGTGCAGTGTTTCAAGACATGCATGCTTTGTAAGATCAATACTACATTGCCATCCAGCTACAAAGTGTTCAACCACCACACTGCCAAGCATTTTATTAAGTCATGTAATTTGTGCCGCTTGGCAGAGACACAGTTGATACAACAGAGGACCACATCCATCGGCTAGTTTGCACTGGCCAGCAACCTCTGTGATCTGCAGCTGAAAGATAACCAGGCAGGCATGTGGAAGCATGTTGTACATCCTGCTGTACTTCTGTAATCTATCAGGTTGGTGAGGTGTCTGGCAGTGCCCTAAAGCCTCAGCGATCAGATTCTGACTTATCGTTGACTAATCATGTGCCATGCATACAGTTGCCACTAGGGAGGATTCAACACTTTAAGGCTCACCCCAAAGCTGACCTAGAAACAGTTACAAAGGAGATGCCAGACAGTGCTGGTAATTTCTACAGGTCTATTGGTTTCAAAATTGTAATTGAGAATTATACTCTACAATTACAGTTGAGTTTATTTCTGATAGGGTATAGCAAGTTGTTCCTCCTAGCTGTGATCATGCTGTTAAAATAGTCTGATGAAATGTTTTATATGAGTGCAGTAAAGTGGAGTGGGTTTCATCAGTTTATTAAAATTATTTATTTCTCCAGTACATTAAATTTCCAAATCAGAACTGCCTGGTTTCTGTAAAAGTCTAAAATCATTTTTTAAAAATCTTACAGTGAATACATCCACGTTGATTTCATACATTCATGTTTCAGACTACAGTACACGTGTAAGAAAGTGTTGTTTGCTGCTGATGCTTTGATACCTAAACACAGACAGTGCATCATTGAAAGCTAGTAATGACTGTAATGACTTTTCTCAGTTTGCTGGGTTGTTTGAATATTTCCTTCACAGTCTTGTGGTTGTGGACCCGTGATAATGGCACACAGCAAAGGAGGGAGAAGGGGATCAGGTAGAATAAAGCACAGAAGGAGCTTAGAAAACTGCTTGGAGATTTGAATCTTCCGAGAGAACAGACAAACAGACAGTCAGATCTGTGGACTAGAGAGGAGGCAATGTAACACTATCTATCTAAGAACAATTCACTGTTCATAAGGATTTATTGAGATTAACAATTCAATAGCCTATGCTTGTGATATGATAGTAGAGTTACCTTAAATGTTACTGCAATGTTTAATAAAAAATAATGGCTCTCTTAGTGGCCTGTAAGATTTGAAGAGTTGCGTTCAGTGCAGTGACCCCAGTGGTGGGGCTCCCTAAAGAGAAACTATGGCAGATAGAAGACTGAACTCATTTCTCCATCTAGTGGTGACTCGTGGATTCAAGGCTTTAATTTGGATGTATGCGTTCTCATACAGCAGAGATAAATCAGTAACACAAGAAAAAGCTAACGATACGTTTGAATTGTACAGTTCCTGTTCTTAGAAGTGAAATGTGTAATTTGATTCAATTCTGGGGAATGATGTCTCAGTCAGATCAAACCAAACTTAGACAGCCAGAGTAAGAGCTTGTTTAATATAAAGTTAAAGACGGTTTAATTATGGGTTGAAAAAATCTGTAATCTTTTTCAATGTTCAGTGCATCAGCACATACCAGCGCACAAACCAGGTGACAGCTCACCATCTCTCAGATTAATTATAGGTTGGTGGCATGAGCATGACTACGTGGCATTCTGTGTAGTGCTGAGATATAAAATCATTGAGGCTGAGGGAACAATTTCCAGTATCTGCATCTCATACCTTGTTAAAAAGCTACCTGGAAATGCCAGGTGAAGTGACATGTATTTTATTATCACAAACACAGCCAAACAAGGCTGTCCATTTCCCCCCTCCGTGTTATTTGGTGACAGAAGCCAGCAGCACTTGGTAATTTAGTAATTATGTCACTAAACGTGCAATCTGACTGCAGGCTAGAGGAGGGTTACAAAACATGTGGTCTGGTAGCAGCTGCTGTCCTGGCTTCTCATAGACTTGTGTAGTGTGGGAGTGTAGTGAAGAATACATAAACAGTTGACAATACAATACAGGGACAGAGTAATTGAGCCCGGTGAGCAGGTGATGACTATGGCCGTAGCTCCGTAGCTACCATTGAGAATACCGAGGTCGTGATATTTTTCTAGCGTTGATGAGATTTATTATGCCTGTATCAAATCTACCGTCTTTCAGATATATCTAACTTTTGTCGTGGTGAAGCAGACACAATGGGTCTCCTGCAAGAATGAGATGGTAAATTCTACAAAGATAGCCTAAACATTTCTTAACTGAAAATCGCAGCCTCTCCCGAAAATTTCTTTTGCGACTGGGAGAGCCAGAGACACAGTGCGAGAGAGAATTACAGGGAGAGCTATTTTGTTTTTTGAGTTGTTTGGTGTTTTATGCAGACATACCTTTACAGTCGACCCCAATCTCTTTGTCTCACTAGGCTATTAATTAGTCATAGTGAAAGTTTCTTGCAGGTCAAACAGTAGGCTACTCAAAAAGAAATAGGCATTTCACCCTGCATGGTTGCAGCACTGTGTAGCCTATGGGGCTGCTTTGACAATGACTTGAGTTTAACAGTTCTTCTGTGTTAGTCAAAGCTAGAATTTTTCTTTTCATGTCAGGATGTCTGAAACTGCATTTTGAAGGAATTATTAATGGAAATGGAATTATAAATACGAAATATAAATATTTTGGTCATGAATAAAACGGTATTGCTCTATCGCATTTAGCCTACACAAAAATGCAACATGTTGGACATTAAGATTTTGTTGTAGGCCTGTACTTTGCCCCTTAACTGCAGGTAGGCTACAGAATATTTAAATCTATTCAAATTCAGTGAAGGGTATGCCAACCTAGCCTGGCCTTGCCTTCATAGCACTTCCACTTGATTATCATCTCTCTACAGTGCTAGTCTGCAATTGATCCCATTGAGCTTGTTGTCTCAGGGGGCATTTTAACCTGTCCAATCATCAAACAGATGCACAGCTAGAACGCTATCAGTCAAGGGAAGCTATCAGTCAGGGGGTGATCCAATCTGTTTAAACATAAACACCTCAAGCAAGCAATCAAATCTCACTACCAAATGGCCAGACCTTCTTTACTAAACGGAAGTGAAGAATGAGGGTCTGGTTTATACCAGACTAATGCCAACCTAACTGACACTGATTGACGTTAGGCCTATGATGATGTGTTAAGTAAAGTGATGATGGATTCAATATCCTTTTTTGTCAAATAACAGCTACAAGGGATCAGTTAACCTCTTTTGCCATTACAGAATAATAAACCGAAGAAAGAAACAGTTGAGAAGAAGTCAGGAGAAAAGAAGGATATTACAGGGATAACCTTTACAAGTGAGTGATGGTCAAGAAGTGACCCCCTGCAAAAGCACACATGCACACACATCAAAACACACAAATGGAAACTGGCAATAGCCAAGAATATTTCAGACTCAAAATCATGATCTACAATTCAGTGACTTGTAAAAATGACCATTTTTGTGTCTGGTAGCCTGTGGCCTGAAACACACTCGCACACGCAGTCAGGGGGGTTATAGGTTTCAAACCCCACAGGTTAGGTAACAGGTTTCATACCCCACAAACTCGCCCATGGCAGAATTTTCAAGTCGATTTTTGCATGTTAGAAATCTTCCCAATGGGTGAATACTGTTGGCCATTTTTGACCTCTGTATTTGAAAAATCCTGGCTAAGGCCCTGGTGATACCATCGGTTGGGTAGTAATGAACAGCAGCGAATTTGAATTACAGGGCCATTTCTCCCACAGCCTCCAATCCCAGTGTGTCTAAGAGCACAGGGGACCCCATTTGGCGCGCCATAGAAGTGTTCATGATTGCTGTCTCGTTCGTAGCTGTCACTGCCACTGGTTGCTGTGACCTCACACCCATAGCCTCTTGTACTGCAGGAAGTCTTCCATCAGCGCCACTGATACATTACTAGCCAACGAGAGAGACCCATGGCTTTCAGCAAGGTTCCACACATCCCAGGTTTCACGCAAAGAGAAAAAAAGAAAAGAGAGATGGGGAGCTATCATCACCCGCTTCTGTGCCAAAGTCATGGCTCCCATCAGCCTCCCTCTTTGGAGAGAGGGAAATTAGGGGAGCTCTAAGAGAGAACATTTTCTGTCATCTTTTTTCTGTCTAGAAAGGAGCCTTATGTTTCTGACAGATAACTTTGCTCTTCCAATTCACTGCCATCTGTGATACCCAACACCTCCTCCTCCACAGGAGCAGGTAATGATGACTATTTTGTGTGAGTGACAGGTATTCTCTGATTGGGTAGGTCATACTGAAACAGCTGTCCTGCAAATCTGAGTTTAAAATAATCACACAAACCTTGTGTGATTATTTCACCTTGATTAATCATTCTGTATATAATTTCTTTCCATGTCATACATGATAAATGAAAGAAACAACTATGTTAAATTTAAGTTTTAGTGACATTGGTAATGTTGTGCAGCTACCCTTAGTTTCTCCATTTCTCTATTGCAGTCTCCATAGTTACACTGCAGTTTGAGGTTGTGACAGCAGAAAGACAGTAATTAGGCAGATTAATGATGGAGAGGTTTTCTACAGTTTTGACTTGGCCCGAAATCTCTAATGGCTAATTGTCTCTTACTGTGGCCACAAGATGGAATACAAACATATTTACGGAAACTTTTAGACGCCACAAACCACAAAAGCCTTTCCCTGAATTGGAAAAGCACTAGATGAGTTCTTGTAACCTAAGTGTTCCATGTCAGTTACAAATTGACATTCTCCCGATAGAACACAAACAGCTTGCCAGACAGCGTAATTAAATTAAATTAGCTATATCTCAGACAATTCCTTTATTTAGAACACAAAAAAAGATTAATAGCAACAAGAGAGTCTATCGTGAATTCCAGCCCAAGCTTCCAGCTCAAGCAATCAACATTAACAAGCAATTTCAGGACAAATTGAAAGAAATAAAACAGTGGATAAGTGAAAATAAAACCTTATCAGGATGAAATGGCTCAGGTCTGAACTGTTTATTGTTGGCAAGAGTAACGTCATTTACCATGGGAGCATAACAGGAAATATGGACCACTGCTTTGTGAATTTTCATAAAAAAAACACATAATTGGGTTCATGGACTTCTGGCCTGGAGGAGATACATTTTTGAATGTTACCCTTTGGCTAGACCAAAGGCGTTAACGTTGATAACACCACTTTTATAGGAGTTTATGTCTGTACAAAATGACACAGGAAATATGCAGCTGTTATGGTGGTATTTTGAAGGCCACATCTAGCTGAGAGGAATGAGAGTGATGGAGCCTTGTAGCTCAATGAGCTACTTTATTCCATAATGTGTTAAGGTAAAAGCCACCCAGATTTGTTTTTATGGCTATCTAACTAACCGACTATGTCCAATCTGACACCACAGGTAATATTAATCTCACCAAAGTTACAAAACAATTTAGGAAGAGCTGAATGTGCTATAGTCTATTTGCTTATTGTCTTTCCATCATATCCACAATCAATATACCATTATAATGACACAAGTGAGTGTGGCACAGCATAAACTCATATTAGTCAGCTCTCTGTATAACACTGTGAACAATTAGCTGATAGGACTGCATGCTGTGACTAGATATTCCTTTCATAATGCTGTTGTCAATTTCAGTAGACCGAATGCCAATAATGACGGAATTCATTAAAAATGAAGAAAAGTGTTTGGTTGTTGACAAATTCTTTTTTACAGACAAAGGTGTAGAGCGTGCAAAATTAAGTCATAGATTAAAACATATGCGCTTGCATCTTTTGCGTATTCTGAATTTGCCTGAATAGGCCTCGCCAGAAACAAACATGTCTAAACCCAAGCTTGTGCATTTTTTTGGCTCTGTGTCTGAGTATTCATGTGTTTTCTTACTCTTTGCCCCATCAGAAGAAGCTCAACCTAATTTGCACTGCAGATGGCCCAATGTCACTGTAATAATCGATGCACTTACGATACCTTTTCCCATGGGCAACCACTACGACAAAACATATCAGCGATCCTCTAAACCCAAACTGCAGCGTTAAAAACCCGCTGAAGGCAAGAAATGTGGTAATACATAATTGAGGGTCATTCCCAGAACATTACTTGAGGGATAATAATTATCTTTTGGCAGCAGTCTTATTTATTCGCTCACTCAAATAGCAGGTATTTGTAGCCTGGGTATACTTTACCACGTCTAGCCTCAAACACCGTCCGCCACTTGCTGACACAAAACATGTTCAACCAAAAGACGGGCAACGGCACGTTCAGGCGCTCAGTGTGCGCCGAGCACTGTACTCCTCGACATTTCATCTGCAGCTTCAGCTGGTGCAGAAGTTTGTTGGCACCAATCGGAGAACATCAGGTGTGGCAGACGGATATCTGTGCGGCTAAGTGGGAGAAATGACTGACCTATGACTAATGGAGATTAAACAAAGGACACAGACGAATACATCTTGGACATTATAAAAAGCTAACCCAAACGTTTTATTCGGGTTTCCCTCGGAAGCAAAACATTTATCAGACTTTTGGAGGCGATGCGTAATCGGTTCGTCAACAAGCAAGCTAAATCTTGCGGGACTTTACTTCATTCTTCTGAAGTAGCCTATCGCCTGTATCTACAGAACTACAGAATCTGGATCTCGTACATCAGGAACATGTGAGAGGGTTAAGACAAAATATTGTTTGCTACTGCCATTACAAAATCTTCAGAAGAAACAAACACTTTGCAAAGGTGAGACTGCCGACAGTTAAGACCTTTCACGTGCTTGACAAAAGTTTATTTAATGTGTTTTTGTCTGTCTGAGGATGAAAAAGTACCTTTAGCTCCTCTCGAAAAAAAAGAAATGAATATAGCCTGCCTTACAGTTTAGTCTGATCATGCTTTTCTTAACTGAAAAGAAAAGATGGTTAATAGATGTTTTATTGCTGAATTATGTGAAATGGTGCTTTAAACATATGACAGTTTTATTAGGTCAGAATTTAAAAGGCAATGCATTCTAAAGTTATGAATGGAATCTAATTTCACTTTACTATAGGGTAGCCTACTGCTGACATCTCCATCTTGGGACCATTTCATACCTTCGGAATATCTTTTATCTTAGCACAATATTTAGGCATGGACTATTAAAGAAACTGTTGGATATATTGTACAGATTTGGAAATCATTGGGCCTAGTTGCATTTCTTTAATTCAGTTTTTAAATAACACCATAAAAGGCCACTAATTGAGCTCTGTACTGTTATCTCTGTTTCACTCTGCATATTTACACATTATAAGCTTGTTAATGAAATAGTAAAAAAAAAAAGATTGATACTGCTAACCCTGTCTGTACTTACATTATGTTCTCTGCAGGAAGACCTCTTGACTAAGAATGACCCAGAATAGGAGTTCAGAGGCTGGCTGCCTCTCAGGAAGTAGCCCATCAAATGGTACCAGAGACCAGACAGAGGTCTCAGTCATTTCCTCTGTCATATCCATGTCTGTGGGCATCCTCTCCAATACTCTTGCCCTGTTCATCCTGATCAAGGCCTACCAACGTTTCCGCCTCAAGTCTAAGGCCTGCTTCTTGCTCTTTGCCAGTGGTCTGGTTGTCACAGACTGCCTAGGCCACCTCATCAACGGCTCTCTTGTGTTCTATGTCTATGGCTACCGCAAGGACTGGGAGTCCTTCGACCCCAAGCGCATTCTGTGTGCCGTCTTCGGCGCCTCCATGGTCTTCTTTGGCCTGAGCCCCTTGCTCCTGGGGGGTGTGATGGCTGTGGAGCGCTACCTTGGGGTAACCCACCCTTTCTTCCACTCGGCTGTCATCGCCTCGTGCCACATGAAGGCACTTATGGCAGCTGTTTGGCTCCTGGCCCTCTTCGTGGCCCTGCTGCCAATCCTACTCTGCCGGCCCTACCAGATACAGTGCTCTCGAAGCTGGTGTTTCTTCCGGATGGTGGGCGCACGCGACTGGCTGGATGCCCTCTCCCCACTCTTCTTCTCTACCCTGGGGCTGCTGTCACTGCTTGTGTCCATCGTGTGCAACACCATGACCGGGTTCGCCCTCTTGCAGTCAAGGCAACGCAGCCATCGTGACCGGCACAGTCGTCACCTCCGGAAAAGCTCAGCCCACCACTCTGAAATGATCTGCCAGCTCTTGGCCATCATGATCGTGTCCTTCGTTTGCTGGGGTCCATTTCTGGTAAGGGGTTGGGGGGGGGTCGGCAATTTTCTGGGCTTCTGGGAAGTTTAATATCTGCCATGAAATTAACTGTATTTCTGTCTTTTATTGTTTAATTGCATAATCTGCTAATTCTGTACCTTACTTACATTTACAACTGGCTGTAACGAGATGCTAAGAGAGATGCTAAGAGAGATGCTAAAGAGACTCCTGATTATAGGTCTAGTTTACTTCATTTGTGCCTCTTGGAAGACAGAGGTTTTTCCAGGAGATTAATATTTTTCTAATCAATTAGTGAGTGTTCTTTATTGCTTTGTCAGAACAGCTAGAAAGAGCAGGTAAGTTTTACTGTCAAAAGACAGCTGGCAGAGTGAGACGTGCAAGCCATTGTTATTGCAAGCTGCTTGATCATCAACTCTGTGCCAAAGGAGCTGCCAATGTAGAACTGTTAGTAGTACATTCTATATTGTCAAAGTAGCTTGATTTTTGTGTTTTGCAAATATCTAAAATAGTTTTATTCTTGATAGCTTGGCCTACACTGGTTTATTGTATGTACTAGATAGTATAGACATTATATTATGCTGTGTATGATGTTGTTATGTTATTTAAGTACTGTTTTACCGTATAAGATCAGAATTAGAATTTATCAGCTTTATTTACATATACAAGGAATTTGACTCCGGTAGATGTTAGCTCTCTGTACACCTAACATATAAACATGTAGTAATATACATATAATACAATATACAACACAATAAATACAATAGACAAATTAAAAATATGTGGACACATATTGCACATATTGCACAAGGGACAACCATACACCTATAGGCACCTAATATAGGCAATAATATACATATAGGCACGTAGTGACCAGGTGGAGTGGAGAGGTTGCCCAGGCTGTGACACGTCAGACTACAACGTGTGCAAAAGAACAATATGAGATTTAAATGTATGAGATTTTGTGTCATTCAGAAGTCAATGAATAATGCAAGAACTTCTCTATGGAAATGGACCTGTCACTGTGGAATGATGTTGGTGGTGTGATCTACATCCTGATATACTGCTTTCACTCGCCCTCAGGTCAATGTCATCATTCTGAGCATCAGTGATGAGGACCAGCGCGCCTACACCCGCATGCTTCTCACAGTGCGCATGGCCACATGGAATCAGATTCTGGACCCGTGGGTTTACATCCTCTTGCGCAAGGCAGTTCTGAGGAAGCTGTTCCAGGTCACCCACCGATGCTGTGGGTCACACTCTCAACGGCTGTACAGCTGGAGGTGTGAAACCTTATCGAGGTCAGTTGAGATCAGCACATCTGTCATCAGTAGACCAGAGTCTCTCGCTCCAAATGGGGGTGCTATGCCCAAGAGCAGCACCCAGTCTGTTGTCAAGCCAGGAAACAGGATATGAGAAAATGCTGAGACTAACCTGACCAGTAATCAACCAGTAAGGTCACAGCAGTTAGTTATTTAGACCCACTAGTTCTTTCTCCCACTGAGTGACTGAAGGGTACTGAAGACATCCATTGCACAGAATTACCATTCTGCTATTTGGTAATATATTCAATTATTTAATACTTTTTACAGAGTCATGATTTGTATACAGTATATTTATGTTTATGGTTATTGTTGTAACAAAGGTGTGTTTATTATTATTATTATTATTATTAGTAGTAGTAGTAGTAATATCAGTAGTATAGTTGTAGTAGTTGTTGTAGTAATAGTAGCTAATCATTTAGCAGGTGTTTTAATCTAAGGTGACTTACAAAATGAGGTTTAACATTCAAGCTACATTGCAAACATATTGTAAGTCAAATAGAAGGGTATAACTATAGTTGAGGCAAGAGATAACTGGGTACTGTGTTGGGTTATCTGTTTTCCAATATTGAGTAGTACGACTAGTGCATAAGTGGTATGACCCAGTGACAGGCAACGTGGGCTGAGAAGGTCAGCTTGTCCTCAACTGAATGACACACTGATGACTGCCAGGTAGGAAAAGATCCAGGCCAGGAGTGCACTTTGCATGGTGTGCATGGATAGAAGGATGTGATGGCTGACCATAACTAAATCAACTTATAAGTCAAACCAGGTGAGTACTGAGGACTGAGCTGCTGGCTTGGCTGCTTTTAAGATTCTTAAACAGCTGACAGCAGCTGTTTTAGGGGTGGCGCCTTTTACAACTGAGATTTACAAGGAAGTTTTTCTATGATAACTGCCTTTTCGTCTTGAAAAGCAATGGGAGGAGTGAGAGTGTTCAAGTGAAGCCAGTGAAGCATTAATCATATGTATGACTGTATAGGGTGCGGTATAAGTAACGTTTGCATGAGGTTGGCAGGTATGGGACCCAGAGGGCATGTGATAGTACTGCTACACTTTGGAGTTTATTAGGCTATTAACAGTTTACTTCATTATAAACCATTAACTTTAATGACTTAAATAATGTAGGCCTAATGTTTATTGGTATTGCTATAAGTCACTTTGGACATTTGGAGTGTTTGCCAAGTAACTTTAAAGGTGCCCTGCTATTTATCTATAGCGTATTTAAAATTGTTCTCTGAGGTCCCCAAAAATGGTTTGTAACTTTAGTTGGTCTGAAAATGTTCCAATGAGACATTAACAGGGCCCTTTGCAACCTATTCAAATAGGCCTAGAGTAAAACGCCTTGTTTTTCTACCTAGCTGTGCCCTGATTCACCACTGTAGCATGTCAGCAAGGCATGTTGAGTGAATATTTGCATTAGTTCACTAATGTCAGAATTGCAAGGGAAGAAGAACGAAAAAGTTTGGAATATTAAATTTCTGAGGAAGCAGAGGAAGACAAAGTCTATGATACACACATCAGCCAGCTGCTTGAAGATTGGAAACAGACACTTTGCAATGGTAAGCTTGTAATGTGTTAGGTTTCACACTAGCCAACAAAACCAGATAACTACTTTGTTACTGTTGCAACCACAGGTTAAAACTTATGAAGCATGTTGTATTCGCAAGTTGACAAGTCATTTTTTTGGAATTGCGCTGGACACAAGTAATAATGGACTCAGTTATACCAGCCAATGGCTCAGAGTTAGTAAATTCCCTGTAAAACTAACTTTTCAAACTGGCCTGATTTCTCTGTTTATTTCTTTTCATTGTCCATTGCAGACAGCGAAGAAGAAGTATTAGATTCTCACATGAACCACATAACACAAACCCATAGACCCATCATATTTCAAAAACAACAGGTAAACTCTAGTATGGCCATGCCTTTCTACGTACATCCACTTGATTATAATCTCCCAACCGTGCTAGTCTGGATTTGGTCCCATTGAGCTTGTTATCTCGGTTGTTGTTGGATACCGGATCCAGTCGGCGTACAGAGGGAGGTGTTGTGAATACAGAGCTAGAATTCAGTCAAGGGCTGATCAAATCTTTTTAAACTTAAACACCTCCAGCAAGCAATTGTTTCTCACTACCGAAGGCCAGACCCTCTGTACGAAACAAAGTGGAGAATGAGGGGCTGGTTTTATTACCAGGCTTGGTAAAAGTGGATTTTGTTTTGCAGGGCACCTTTAAAAGTATTTTTCCCCTTGTATTTTAACTCTTAGTGTCTTGCATCAATTTAGTAAATATAATGAGCTATCAATGGTTATTTCAGGAAATCGCCATGGCTTAATGCGTCCACCAAAGTAAAAAAAAGTCAAGGTTGTTCAAATTTAGCTATGTTGTTGCTATATCTAATTTAATGTTAAACTTTGTTTTACTGTGGGAATAAATGAATGTCGTTGAATTCTGAGATGACAGAACAATTCCTCATGTCTGAAGCTATTTATTGTGAAAGGCTTATGTCATGCATAAAACACATACAAACTACTCTTATCCTTAAATTATGTGATGCTTGTTATTACTGTATGCATGCCTTGGAATTTAATCAGACAAATCTGTGAATACATGGCTTACTGATAGGTCAACGTCAGTGTCAACAAATGGTTAATAAAATTGCCTTTGAAATGTACTAAAAAATACTGTAGGTCTATTACTCTTTTTTTCTCGGAATATGTACATTTGTTTTACTCTTGATAATTTTCCCCATTTAAAAGTGTCTGCACACTCCTTTTATCATGCTGTGTATGATACAATTTAAATCATGTTTTGTGCTTAGCATTTCCCATGGAAATGTGATTTTATTGTCCAATATACTGTAATGCTCGTGTAGGCCTAAAACCATTGTATAAAAATATATGTAAATATATGTGATGTAAATAAATAAGTATGTGATGTAAAAGCACGATCCTGATTACTGTATGCCTAGGGTTACATACACGCATAAGAGATATTGATTACATCATAATTTTACTGCAACATGTGCAGGCCAATGACGGGCCTTTCACCGCATCCAGAGCCGTAGATACAGCTCTGCCTGCAGCCCGTGTATCTAAAAAAAGAAGTCATGTGATTAATAACGTCAACATTTCCTCATATCCGCCATCTTCCTCAGCCGCATGCTTTCCCGACTGACTGTGGAACAGGTTTGTGAAAACAAAATGCTGTTGATGCGCTGACATGTTGTACTCGAACTAATTTAGAGGCAGTAGCTATTTATTTTACGATTTTGTTGTCGTCCCGGCATTGTCTAAAAACCTCCGCTAGCTATTGATTAATATCTCAAGAATTGTGTATTAGCAGGTATTTAATAACTAGCTAGCAGCGCAGCTATCTCTACCAAGGTATCTCTCCAGCTGGTAACGCTAAGCAGAACTGGGAGGTTAGCTTATGTTGGTCCTTGTAAGCTGACGTTTTGTCGGATTGATGCTGTATTTTGGTTGCTGATGATTTCACGACCTGGCTACTTGAGTGTTCTGTTACCATTATTCCTGAGAGCGCACAGGTGACGATTTCAGATAGATATTTTAAATGAAGTATCCAAAAGCACGATCGAGTATTTGCTAACTTCGTTATCCTAACATGAGAGTCTGATGTAACGTTAACGGTAAGTTAGCTTGCTAGCTTTGCGAAGTCGCTTGCAACGTTAGCTAGCGTGTTTGCTGGATAATCCTAGCTTACCAAAGAGCATAGAAGTCCGACGATAGCTTTACCTGCTTGTCAGCTGATTGTATTGTTGACAGACCCTCTGTTAACGTTAACTGGACCGTGGTCTTCACTGCAGATAACGTCATGAATCAAGAAAAATTAGCCAAACTTCAAGCCCAAGTCCGGATAGGGGGCAAGGTAAGGCGACGTTATTCAAGCTATCGAGTGGTTGACACATTTTAAAATATGTAAAATATGCAGAATAATGAAATCTAAAGCTGTTTCATTTCCCATATGCCATATCAATTGAAGAAATTATTTATAATAAAAGCACGAGTTTCAGCTGCTGCGGGCAGTCTTTTGATTATTAGGGTTAAAGTACCGAGATGGCATACATCTTTAAGAGGATCTGGCATGTTAAAGTAGCATATGGTTTCAGAAGCTTCCGTGGTTCCATTTATCATAAATTAATGGGCCGCACTGAGTTACTATAAGGAGTTGTAGGGTTTTCAGATGTTATATTTATTGCCTAACAAGTCTACTCGGTGTAGGGCACAGCACGTAGGAAGAAGAAGGTTGTACACAGAACAGCAACGGCTGATGACAAGAAGCTGCAAAGTTCTCTGAAGAAATTGGCGGTCAACAACATTGCTGGTATCGAGGAGGTAATGTCTTATTGTAGCTGCTAGTATTAAGAGGTTTTCTTGATGTTTGTATGAAATTGGAGAGTTAATGTAAAAGGCCAATCATGAATATGGCTGCTACATTTACATTTAAGTGAACATTTACGTGTTATATTTTGCAGCCTATAAATATTAATATCTGTAGCCATGACCACCTTCATTAACTTACGAACTCAAAAGCATATTTTTGGAATTCATAGCAACATCAAGCACAAATGAACATAATCTACTCAAATGCCGTAATGCAATGTAAGTGTGAATACTGGTATTATGAATATAAAAATCCTTTGTGGTGATTGCCTTGATTTTCAGTGAAGTTGTTGCATTAACTTGACTTAAAGGATCCTAATCAAAGCATTATTCCCTAGCATCTATTGCATCCTAATCCTTTCCCCATTAATTTTCCATGTTTCTGTAGGTTAACATGATCAAAGATGATGGGACTGTGATTCACTTCAACAACCCAAAAGTGCAGGCGTCTTTGTCAGCCAACACTTTCGCCATCACGGGCCACGCTGAGACCAAGCAGCTCACAGAGATGCTTCCAGGCATTCTCAGTCAGCTGGGAGCGGACAGCCTCACAAGCCTGCGCAAACTGGCTGAACAGTACCCACGGCAAGGTGTGTTTTTGGAGGGCACACTGGCACACAAAGGCTATAAATGGACTGCTGCATGAAGGGGGGGGGGCGCTTTCACAAAGACACTGGAGAGATTTTATTTTTATGTAAATAACAATTAGACTTTTAAGTGAAGTTTTTTGTCGTGTGTGGTTAAAGAAGCTGAAACTTTTACTTGCTCTATTTTTCAGGTCTTGACAATAAAGCACCAAAGGCAGAAGATATTGAGGAAGAAGATGATGATGTACCAGGTAATGAATCCAGTGTGGCCTTTTAAAATGGTATAAATCAGGGATACTCAAACTTTATTGGATCAGGGGACCCTCATGCAGCAGAAAAATTTCCAAGGACCCCTCATAATTGCAACACAAGTTTGACTGTACAGGCGTACATCCAGTAGTTTAGTTAAATGCTAGATGCTATTTTGTAGCAAAGTTTTTCACGAACCCCCTGGCTATGCACTGCGGACCCCTGGGGGTCCCCGGATGCCAGTTTGAGAACCAGTGGTATAAATGACTGTTTATTCTACTCAGTTAGAAGTACTGTTTTTCTGTGCCTTGCTTTGTAATTAAGGTGTACATTTCTTAAAGTTTGTACTGTGTAAATAATGACTCTTAATAGCTTCAGCATGTCTGTGAAATTCTGTGAGTTTGAGATTCAAGCTTTGTCTTTGTCTTTCACTGTAGATCTTGTGGAGAACTTTGACGAAGCATCAAAAAATGAGGCCAACTGACTCCCTACCCCAGTGCTTTGAATAGGACTGCAATTTCAAGTTGTTGCTCGTCGATTCAGTGTTTTTAATTTAGATGAACGTGGCATCATTTCAACACTATCCAGCAAACCAGAGACTTTTGTATTGTGAACCAGGAGTCCTGACCCACGTTATCCTCTTCAAAATGGTCTGATGCACTTAAAATAAAGACCAAGCTATAGCCGAAGGGGGTGGATAAGATAAGACGCTATTCCTGAAGAGCTGGGGTGTGTAGGGTTTAATGCCCCCTTATCATTTGATGGTAGAAATAGTTTGGAAGAGAAGGCCATCCCTTATTCAGGCCTTAATTGCTTGGAGACTTGAAGGTTACCCAGAAAACCAGCACGCGCTGCAGTTGTCCGGGAATAGGGTGCCCTTCCTTGGCCCATTTAACGGTTTAGTACCTTTTACCACATTGCCGGTCTCGAGTGCAGTGGTTATGAAATCTAGTCTTAATTTTTTTTTTGATTATGAAACAAAAATAAAACAATGTAACCTTTTTTACATGGTGATGTGGTCATTATGATGTTGACGAAAATAAAAGTGCTTGAAAAAGGTTTTACACTGAGTTGCAATATAAAGTTAAGTGAAACAATACTCCCAAGAGAGTTAATGATGGTCACCTGAGAGGCCAGCAGGGGTTTAAACGTGTTTCAGGTCAGGGTAGCATTACAGACGTCCATTGATTTGGACGTACCAAATTTGAAGCTGACATACTTCAGCGGCACTGAGAAAGTGTTTAGCACAAGAGTGATTCAAAGATGACTGAACACGACTCAGTCCAGCGGATCCTGCGAAATCTGGTGGGAGGGATTGTGATGTGAACGCTTTCCGTCAGGTGTTTTGGTTTGTCGCCACTGCAAATGCACAATTCATTCGTCTGCTGCTCAGAGGCGCACGGATGCTGGACAAGAGCGAAAGGAAACCGGGTAAGATGCACGAGTTGTTTTAAACGAGGGCTTGAAAAGCAAAATATTTGGGATAGATTTGTACGTTCTCAAGATTATGTAGCCACCGCCGATGAAGATTTTAATCGCATAATTCAGCATGCCGTAAATCACGCCACTCCTATTTCATATAAATCACTGGAAATCGGTAGGCCAATTCTAATTGGATAGTGTTAAATTATATGTCTTGGTCCGGACGACAACGTTTGAAAAGCTTCCAGATGAGAATCGTAGCACTGACAAATTGTCGCATTGCTGTATTCAGTGGTCGATATAGCAATTAATTGCTATCGCGGCAGGAGGGGGTTACCACACGTGCGTCAGTTATTTACAAGCGCGTTACATTGCGTTGCGTTAGCGTGTAATATTTCATAAAATGAATGATGTGCAGTACATTGAACAAGTAATGTAAAACACGACGATATAACGAGGGGAGGGGGTTTCGATAAGGGGATACCAGGCTGCAATGCAGTTCTATCAAATAATTTAACACAATGTATGTAGAAGGCGTAATTTGTGGGATTCCAAAGTGAAGGTGTGACTGTTAATTTTGAGTAATTTTGATAGACAGTGGTGCTTTAGCTATACATTTGCGCCCACAGATCGATTGATTTGACGGTTCTGTCAGGCTGATGTTGGAGTGGCATGAGCTAGCTTACCTTAGTGTTTTCGTCATCATAAACCTGAAATTGAATTTTGACAATGAGTCATAGCTGACAAGTAATGCAGATAATGTGTTTCCCGTAATGAGGCGGTTGCTACAGAAGCAGTTTTAGTCCATGTTGTATAAATACAAGTAATTTACATCGCTATTAAATAAAGGCATAAGGCGCTTTTGCACCGTAGGTGTACCGCAGTGGAATCACAGCCCGTCTAGGCTACAGCAACCTCAGTGATTGGTCTTAAGGAGCTGAGTAGCATCCAGCGTACTGCAGCTGCAGGGAAAAACACTCGCAAACTCAGCAGAATCACCTACACAGACAGTTGTAGTAGGGATGGTGTGTGGTATGCATGTTTGACGAGGAACGATCGAGTGCCTTACCGCCTCCTAGGGTAGGCTGTTAGATGAGTGGGCAAAAATAGGTGAAGCTCTATATCAGTCTCTCCGGGGTGGCGATCAAGGATGCTGGTTGTATAGGGAACGGAATGAAGCTGAGAAAACCATCAGGCATACAGAATTTTATTCTCATAAATAATCTCCACTCTCTTCTTTTCTACAGATACCAGAGTTTTTAATGGTGAGAAGGAATTTACAACTCTGGACATTCTTCTTAAGGAAAAGTGAGATTATTTATTCCACATATGCACTGCATCAGCATGGATCCCACTGATACAAGACTAATAAATAGGAAAACCTTTAGCCTGTACTTTCATCTGAAAACCGTCCAAAAAATACAATGATTTGCTCAAAGCACGTAGGCCACTTTAGCACTGAAAACAATGGTGAATAACAACCTGTTTGGGAAGAGGATGTGACTTGCCCCGCCGAGAATTATGAGACAAGCGGTGACCACGCTGTCGATGTGGGGAGAAAGGCACTTTGGATACACAACCCTGAGGGACTCCACTGAGACACTGGGTGATGAGAGGTGGCCCCAGATACCCCGTCTGAAGGAGGACTCCGTCATCGAGGAGAAGGAGGTTGAGGAAGACAGTGGCCTTGAGCAGACGCCCACCTCTGAAGAACAGGATGCTGTGGTGGGGCTGGCCTCTGTGTCACCCGTAGAGGCGACCAACGGAGGGACAGAGCAAGACCAGGACCTCAGGCGGCGTCTGGAAGCCCAGCAGCCCAAAGTCTGCAAACTACCATTTGTTACTAAGGCCGAGAAGGAGCCAGGTGGAGATGGAAGGAGTGGAGGCAGCGGCGGAGGAGCAGCAAACTGTGTGGCTACTCCCAGCCCTGATAACGACCACCCATCTGGAAGCCTTGGTGATGCCACCACGCCGTCTCTGGGCTCTCTCGGAGAAGTGGCCCCTGTGTGGGTCCCTGACTCACAGGCGCCAGCTTGCATGAAGTGCGGAGCCAAGTTCACTTTCACCAAGAGGAGGCACCACTGCAGGGCCTGTGGAAAGGTCAGTGTGAGAGAGAAGCCACAGTCAGATAACAAGCTCACTTTGCCCTGCCAATTACACAGAACAATGGAGTCTAATGACCCTTGGGGATAGCTGCTGCTTTTGTATAATAAATTCCTGTGGATTAGCATATGTATTTGTGTGCGTGTGTGTGTGTGTGTGTTTTGAAGTAAGTATTTTCGCGTGTGTTTCTTAGAGTGTGTGTGTTGTGTACGCATGCGTTTTTGTGTGTTTGTTTATGGACGGACACGTGCTGGTGTGTATGTGAGAGTGAGAGTGACTGTGAACGAAAGAGAGTAAATGTGCACAGGTGTGTATTTAGTGTCTGTCCCTCCCCTGACGGTGCTTCTGTCTGTGGCATGCAGGTGTTCTGTGTAGTGTGCTGCGATCAGAGGTGCAGATTATCACACCTGGATGGGAAGGAGGGGCGTGTCTGTGTCAGCTGTCACTTCACTCTCATGAACAGTGGGTATTACTGGGCAGTGCTGGTGGAGGAGGTGATGGAGGTGGAGATGGAGAAGTTGTCACCCGTTTCAAATAGACAGAAAAAAAAAAAATTTGCTTGCAGTTTCTTGCAGAGATAAATGCTCCTCTTTTGTGAGGTTTCAATTTCAAAGTAAAAATGGTATCTCATCTGCATTAATTTGTCTGTATCTGTCTATTTGTTTGTGTTCCGCCTCAAACAGGGTCGGCTCCCAAAGATCAACGAAGGGTGTGGTTCGCGGACAGTCTCTTGCCTGACTCGGATGCTAGGGACTCTGCTGGAACACCTGAACACAGACCCCCCAACTCCCAGCCGAGCAGACCCTCAGTGCTGGGGACAGGAGGAGAGGTTGTTTTAAACCATCATTCTAATTTGTGTGTATTAGGGGGATTGTCCTTAGTGAATCAGCTGGTAGCCCTGTTGTTTGGGGTTGCTGAGAGCTGTCTGTAGGTATGAGAACGAGAGAATTTGGAACAACATAGAGCAAATTTGCAAACTGGCAGCTAATTCTAAATGAGAGGCGCACAGGAAAACAAAACTAAAAAAGTGACAAACTCAAAGTTTGCAAAGCGTTCACTGCCATTACCATATTTAGTTTACATTGTATCAAATTCTGACGTTTTCATACCAGCTAACAGCACTGTCAAACAACAGGGCTATGGGTTGATTCACTCTGGATAATCCCTTTAATATGTTTACCATGCCTTATTGTTTAGTATAGTATGGTGTTGTTGTTAGCTAGTGGTATTCTTAGTGAGGTTTGTTTTTTCAGTTTTTTTTCCGTTTTGTTGGAATGTTAATCCTCTTTTTGTGAGTGGCTTTGAATGAAAGTGTCTTCTAAAAATGAGAAAAAGAAGAATACACAAGCAAAAGTAGCCTAAGCCATGAAACCAGTTGCTTTCACAAGAGAGCTTAGTCATTAGTGTCATTTTCCATCCTTCTGACAGGAGGTGGATGCTCCGTCTGGCTGGGGTATGGGGGCTCTAGTGGGAAGTCCCATTGGTAGCTCATCTAACCTGATCCCATCTGAAGGCCTTCCTCCGATTCTTACATCGACTGGAGTCAAGGGAGGTATGAAAATGTCATAATCCAGAAAGGCTAGGAAAGACCAGGGTTCTATTTTAGGATATTGGGATACTGGAAACACAAACAAACTCCAACAAACAGTGTGGAATGTTAGTCTGTGATTGTTGGATGGAATTGTGTGTTTTTTTAATGTCTGGAGCCTGAACTCATTTGCGAGCATTCTAAAGACTGCAGCCAACAACTCCCAGCTTTACAATGAGTTTATTGGTGTTTGTTGGGGCAGTGTGGAGCCAGCTTAGAACGCTTAACTGACATATATCGGCTGAATGGCTGATTTAAGACTTTGGTTCAAGGATCTAGGGCTTTGTCGGCAGGGAGTGGCATTGGATTTGGGCCTTTCCCTTCAGATCTCTAGTACTCAGGGTTTGTAAACAGTCTGAACAGCTGTGTTTATAATAACTTAGCTTACTGGATTGTCCAGCTGGGCCATACCCTCTTTTTGGCATTCCTATTGCAGACTACACGGTGGAGGAGAGACCCTCCGAGATGTCTCTCATGGTGGAGCTGGAGGGGAGCAGAGCGGAGCCGCTTGTCTTCGTCCTCAACGCCAACCTGCTGGCCATGGTCAAGCTCATCAACTGTGAGTCTGCTGATGCATGACTTTATCCCACAGAGTGGATGATTTAGACTATTGTACTATTCAGGATGTTGATGATATGTTGACAAATTATGCAAAATACTATGTATATGCTTCAAATGGGTCTGATAAATCAAATACATTATACTGCAATGTTTTTTTGTTGTCTACAAATACAATAAGGTTTTGTGCCAATGTTGTTAGCTAAACTACAGCAAATCCCAGCCCGCTTTATTTTGTGAAGTCTTAAAAGGCTGTGTGAGACTGATGTAATGGGACGTAATGGGTAATGGCCTTTTCTGTGTGCAGATGTGAACAGGAGGTGCTGGTGCGTGATGTCGAAGGGGATGCACGCTGTGGGCCAGGCAGAGGTAGTGGTGTTGCTGCAGTGTCTGCCTGATGAGAAGACTTTTCCCCGGGACATTTTCACCCACTTCATCCAGCTTTATCGAGACGCCCTCACAGGTACACACAGACTGCTCTCAGTATATTGTTACGTGCATGCATTTTGTTGTGCATTAGAGTTTATTTCTGGATGTTGTTAGGCTCAGGTTTTTCAAATGAGTTTTATACTGGTGTCATCAACAAAAGCTTCTGCCCGATACTTTAACCTCTAACTCAGCTGTGAATGTCAGATTTTTTTTTTATTTTACTGTTTGCAAGTCAGCTGTTCTCTTCAATTCACCCTTGATCGTGGAAGAATGGCTTTTCAGCAACTCTCCTCTCAATGTCTCCTCCAGGAAAAGTTTTAAATCACCTGAGCCACTCTACGGCGAGCAGAGGCCTACTGGGCAGCAAAGAGCACGCTGGGTTCCTGTATATCCGCCCCACCTTTCAGTCCCTGGATGGTCTCCCGCTGCCCAGCCAGCCCTTCCTCTTTGGCTTGCTGATCCTCCGGGCAGAGACCCCGTGGGCCAGGGCCTTCCCCCTGCGTCTCATGCTTCGCCTGGGAGCCGAGTACCGCTGTAAGCTGCCTAGCTGTGGGAGACAGATGTTTCACACAACACCAAAAACCATGGGCTTTACTCCCACAGAGAGCTAGCCAGGTTTGCGCTGCCGTAGTACCTTAGCTCACCATTGTGCTTTGCTACAGTGCTATGTCATTGTACGCTCCTAAAGCTTTGTTTTCCCCAATGAGATATTCTATCAGCGAATCACCAAACAGACACTGAGTAGAATCAATAGGCTTAGAGTTCAAAGACAGTGCCCTACACCACAAAGTAAATATAAGCCTATTGAGAATGTCCAGACTGCACAAAATGAAGCAAAGTGAAAAAATCTGGTCCACCAGGCACCACATAAAGAGCACTGCCAGGGCTCAGAGTGAAAGATATAAATAAATAAATATCATTTAAAAATCTAAAAATATATACAAATGTATATAAATACATGCGATGTATGATATGTGATATGTAATTTACTTAATGATTTTTCATATTCAGACAGTGGTGAGACAGTCTGCTTGCACAAAGTTGCTTTACAACATTGGTACTTCTTGCCTCAAATAAAAGCATCAGCTAGATGAATGGCACATATAATGAAATGTAAATCCCTGAGCTAAATGCCCAGTGAAATCCTGAGTGTCACCACCTGAAGTTTTGTTGTCAGATAATCCTTAAATGTTCTCACAAACCTATTAACTTATCAACCGCAGTTACAGAAGTATGGCTTAATGAGTCATGTCATAATTTGATTTTCTTTCTCAAAAAAAAAGTGGTCAGCATAGGAAAATATCTCTGGCTTGGTCTCAATATTATCTGTCTCCTGTCTGCAGTTTACCCTTGTCCACTGTTCAGTGTCCGTTTCCGGAAGCCTCTGTTTGGAGAAACCAGCCACACCATCATGAGATTGCTTGTGGTGAGATACACTGATATTGACTGACTTTGAGCAATGATTGAATGTGTGTTTATGAAAAAGTGCATTAAATCATTAAATGTCCTTGTCTGGTCTTGTGTCCATGCCGTTGCCTGTCATTTACAGGACTTCCGTTTCTACCGCTACACTTTGCCGGTGGTGACAGGACTGATGGTCGACATGGAAGCCCGTAGCACCTGTATAAAAATACCCAAAGCCCGCCACAGTGAGGTAACATGCAACTCTCAAAACAACTGTTTTGAAACAACATTTGCAGTTTTTGTATAAGGCAGAAATGAGATATTATTCATTGTCACTCATTCTTGCACTTGTAGAATGTAAGATGTAAGATGCTATAAATGAAAGAATCTGTGAATTTGAAAAAGGTTTTCTTTTTCTCACAGCTGTTGAAAGCCCTGAACAAGTCCAATGAGCATGTGTTGGCCATGGGCGCATGCTTTAATGAGAATGCAGACTCACACCTGATATGTGTACAGAGCGACAACGGACAGTACCAGACACAAGCCATTAGCATTCATAACAAGCCCCGGAGAGGTACGCTCTCATGCACTTCATCTGCTAGTGAGACTGAACTCTACGGATCAAATTGCTTGACTTGCCCATGAAAGGAATAATTAAGTCAATAAAATAAATAAAATAGCATATTACCAAAATTAAGAACACTATACTTTGATTAAATGTGTTATTTTACATTGATATGTTCTTATGTAGGAGTTTATTATGCAGCTGTTGTTATTCAACAATTCACTGACACCTTGTTGCCACTAGGGGGTAGTATGTTCTTATAGGTATAACTTGGAGACGGCCTGTGTATGGAGCTATTGTAAGTTGTGTGTTTTGTTGCTTCTTTCAGTTACTGGTGCCTGCTTTTTTGTGTTTAGTGGAGCACTTAAAATATCCTCCGGATACCTCGCCAAATCAAGCATTGTGGAAGGTAACATTACAGTCAGAGTCTGTGTTGTTTGTTTTGAATCCAAGCAAGCAGAATTTACCTCTCAACATAATGTAACTTAACTGCCTCTCGGACCTTTTTTGTCTTTCTACACTTCCAATTGTATCCGCACAGATGGCCTGATGGTCCAGATCACCATGGAGAGCATGGTGGAACTGCGACGCTCCTTGCGTGAGATGAAGGACTTCACCATCAGCTGTGGGAAGCTTGATCAGTCAGACAACCAGGAGTGTGTGTACATCCAGTGGCTGGACCAGGAGCCGCGCTTCAACAAAGGGTGAAGAATCGTCTTTATGTGTTTCATAATAAAAGCAAATCCCAATGTCCCCCTCTAAGTCTTAAGCCAAGAACCCTCAAAGACTGGTATGAATCAACTCTGTGATTGGCTGATTCATGCCATTTAAGTCTTTGAGGGCTCATGGCTTAAGGTTAGCTCCCTATAACACTGTAAGCAACACTGTGCCCAGTGCTCCTCGTAACTCTCACTGCTAAGGTGTGTCCCTCATTCCACTGCAGAATCTCCAGTCCCATTGATGGTAACTCCATGGAGTCTATCACCAGCATCAAGATGTTCCAACGCTCAGAGTACAGAGCCAATGGAAAGGTCATCCGCTGGACAGAGGTACTTAAAACTCTCATTGTGGGGTTCATTATCATTAATTGAAATAAAATGGATGTCAAGTGTCACTTTCGCAACACGTTATTTCGATGGAGCATATACAGAGACTTATTAGTGATTATCTGTTGAGATTGAACTCCACTATGTAAAATTGTGTCTCCTTAACTGAAATGTAATCCTAAAGTTAACTCTAAATTATTGTTCATAGATTTTCAGCAGATAGTTTGTTTATAATCATATTTGTAGATCATCTGTAGAGAGTTATACAGAGAAAATGTGACCTTAATAAGTAAGTAAGGCAATATTCCTAAACTAAATGTTAATTAATAGAATAACATAGATGAGAAAGGAATACCGGAATACCTGACAAGACACTTATTCAGTGTTGTTCAGTGTTAGTGTTTGATGATATCAGCTCCTGACCTTCCCTTATTCTGCAAGTCAAAAGACAAACAATGGACAGCTGAAAGCACAGAATCTGTCATTACAGGACTATCAAGGTCATCAACATATTTATGCACTCCCTGTGTGTGGCAGTGGAAGTGTGACCTGTGACCAAGAGTCATATTACCATAGCGTGCTATGCCATGCCTCTACTTGTGCCAAGGCCTTCATGCCCTTATGCACAGCATAAACTTATTGCCAACCATTTCTTTTCCAATAAGCTTGTAATGTTGCAAGGTGACCTCTAATTTGGATGCGGTAGACAAACTTGTAATTCATGTGGAAGAACCTGTGTGCTGCCTTGCAGGTGTTCTTTCTACAGAGGGACAAGCAGGCCAATGGGCCAGCAAACCCTACCAGCTACAGCCGGCTGACGGAGAGGTTGGCCCGGGCATTCTGCCTGGCCTTGTGCCCTTATCTCAAGTTGCTGAAGGAGGACGGCATGGCCAAGCTTGGCCTGCGGGTCACACTGGAAACCCAGCAGGTAAGAGCCTTTGTGATTGGTCGACTGGATGATGTGACCATGTTACAGGTTAAAGTAAATAGTCAGGCAGTCAGATTATTATGATAATACAGACTGAAATAAAACAATGAAGAGGTTGTTGGTGTATAATAAGTGATAGTGTTGCAAAAGCTGATAGTGAAGTTGATTTAATATGACCTTATTTTTGTCCTTAGACGGATTATGTCGCAGGCAGCAATGGGCAGCCCCTGCCCACTCAGTACATGAAGATACTGGACAGCGCCCTGACGCCAGTGATCCAGGCTGGGACCCTCCAGCAGGGCGAGGGACCCCTGCAGATGGAATTCATCTTCTACATCCAGGAGAACATCTCCTAAAGCTGGAGGTCACCCCCGCCCCCATCTCCTATATGCAGCAGAATATCTCTCAGAGATGGAGGTCATCTTCTGCATATAGGAGAACAAGAACATCTTCTAGAGATGGATTTTCCCCAGTCTGAACCTGTTCCCTGCCTGCCTCTTTTCTTTCTAAGGGTACCTGCATCTTCCCCCTACTCCCATAGAAGTCATATTAGTGCCAACTGCCCCATCGACGGCAATCACCCTGCCCACGTTGGTAGAGAACATCGCAAGCATGGTGCCATATGTCCTGCTCTCGACAAATCATTCCCATGAAATTAGATGCCGCATGACCAGTGGCCATCTTGATTTTTATCTTGAAATTCAATACCAGTATTTTGAATAGACCCTCCAGCTGCATTACTCAGAAATTCTCGATGGAGGAGAGAATGGGGATGAGTCCTTTCACATTCTTCAAGTTGGAACAAATTAAGACAATGAGCGTTGAAATAATCACTTATTTCTTTTGAGAGGAACACGTAGACAAAACAGCTTCAATGTAACTCTAAGGTCCTTTTAAAAACGGACTTCAGATGCAATACAGTCTGTCTGTCCTTTATCCATGTATTGTAACATCTCATGCTGAAGTACGACTTTCTCAACTGTGAAACCTGATGATTGACATGCACACTTAGGCCATGGATGAAAAAACAACAACAACAAAATAAATGGCCATAAATAACAGACAGCAGTTGTGCATGTTAGTTGTGGGCAGCTGAAGTTTTATATGGATGCATTAATGCATGTAAATATCAAGTAGAACCTGAAAAGGAAATGGGTATGTCTTGTAAACCCTCAGTAAGATAAAAAAAGAGCAGCTGTCAAACAATCAGCCATACATTGAGGCAGGCCTTGAACAAACACTGTCCCTCAAACACAACTCTCAATCGTTAAAAAAAAGAATAGCTGCAAAGAAAATAAGCACGATTCACAAGTTGGTTTTGTTGCCGACCTTACGCAACCCTGTCACTGGTGGTTGACACCCACACACACTCTGTGGCGTAGGCCGCTGGATGTGCAGTCGATCTACAGAATCCTTGTTCTTCGGCGTGTCGCTCTGTAGCTGAGCCCGTCTTGCAGACAAAGGGAAAATGGAGCCCTTGTTTGCGTTCAACATGCTTAACATTTTTTGAATTGCAAAGACCCAAACACAGCACAGTATGCAGACCCACAGTAGTGCTCGCTCAAACTCTGAAAATTACGTGAAAGATTTTATTGTAGTTTTGCTGCGAGTGGCATTTACCACCAATGACCACATTCCTATGGTCACATGCACAGCAAGATCCTCTCGTGATGACACTTGTGGTATGCTGTGACCGTCTTCCCTTAGTGTCATTCACCTTAGTCAGATTAGGCTAGATAAGTTTCCATAGACTTATTCTGAGCATAGATAAAAAGTTATTGAGAAATCCTGACCAGATCAGAGGTCTTGGCAGAGTCTATGATTACAAAGGGTGAACCTCACCTTTTTTGAACCTGTCAGTCATGGCATCATTATCTAAAACAAAAACAAAGCATGCTCAGTATACTAAATAATAGTATATAAGTACAATACTCATGCTGAAGAAGGGCATCATCTGTGCAGTGATAAACAAAGTAAGAAGAAACTGTTGAGTGCTTGCTTTATTTCCTTATGTTTGTGATCAGTATCTCCATCCAATAAGTACAGCCAAGAAGAAGAACTTATTTTAAAACAAGCTTTATTTTCATTCTTAATTTAGAATAGATACTGTAACAAAATTTCTTCAGGACTTGACAATATGAATTTCAATTAGTCATGGAAAGTAAAACTATTTACAGGATGTGTTCAAGTTCTGTCTGACTGTACAGTGTAGTTCGCCCCTCAGCTGGACTTGTCAAAAGGAAGACGGAGTATGGTGGGGAAGGGCTGTGAAAAGAACAGGACTGACTGACAATTGAAAGGGTAGGCCATGGGGCCAACTTCAGTGAACATATGAACTAAGTACGTCTTCATTTGTTGTGCGCCACATTAAACCTTCCCAAATTAAACAATAATTAGATTACCAATAGAAATAGAAGGGGGTCCCATACTCATCTCCCCAAGTTTCTTTTTTTTCCTGTGTACATTAAAAACGAAAAACAAAAACAAAAAAAAAGACAAATAAACTAGTTTAGAAAAGACACGCAACCAAAACATTTCTTTGGAATCCATGGCTGGTAGTGCAGGCTCTCATTTTCATGCGTTTTGGGGTGTTCTTTCCTGGGTGGCTGCACTAGGCCTTCTTCATCTTGTTGCTGTGGGTACTGCCATTCTCGTGACGGGCGCTGCCATTCTCGTGATGGGTTGCCCCATTTGTGCCATTCTCCAAAAGTTTGTGGCTACCATTAGAGACCTTTGCGGCACCGTTGGTGATGCCATGTCTGTTGGCTTTGCCATTCAGTTCCTGGGTGTTTTTAGGCAGCCTTTTGCCCTTGGTGTAGGCCTGGTACCAGAAGTTGGAGAAGAGCACAAAGAAGAAAGTGCCATACACCCAGATGAGGTGGATGACGATGGGGACCTGGTAGTCGCAGCTCTTCATGAAATAATACTGGGTAGCGTGCAGAGACACCAGCACAAATTGGATCTGGTGACAAAAGGAGGAGATGAACAATAGATTAACCTGAGATCCTTTGATCCTTCAGTACAAACATCTGCAACACAACCTACAACATGAGAAAATATGCCACTTACGTCATTATCTTTTTTTTAATCATACTTGTATCATACTGCTTGTGTCATCATATGAACATATTCACATACCAGCTGAATGGCAGTCATGTACTTCTTCCACCAGAGAAACTTCTGGAAGCGCGGTCCAGCAGCAGACAGGCCATAGTAGAAGTACATGATGACGTGAACAAAAGAGTTCACCATGGCATGGAAGGAGCCCATCCCACCTGAGGAAACCAGTCAAGCATGTCTGTCAAAACAAGTGCTTCCTTCAACACCTATCAGCAGCCACTTCCTAGCCTCAAGGATTCGGGTGTGAATGTCATTCTGTAATTCCATACCTCATGTTCAGAACACGCTAATGAAAAATTTGGGTGGATACAAATATATAATGACAAACATATAAAACAGAACATAATAAAGGCATTGAAGGATGTTCATCTTTTAGCATTTTTTTCTCAATAGACAAAAACAGATTTGTTGGCCAGTTTTGAAAGTAGTTTAATTGTTTAATTTAACAGTTTATCAGCTAAAATGCTCAGACTACTATTTGTATAATTGCTAAGACGCACAGGTCAGATACATTAAGTCAAAGAGGGACTGATGGTGACCATGGTCTTGAACTCACCAGGGGCATAGCTGACTCCCCACCACCAGCTCCAGGGCATTAAGGAGTGATGGAAGATGTGCAGAAAGGTGATCTGGCCATGTTTCTTGCGTAGCACAAAGAACACCTATCCAACAAGAGAAGACACAGAACAGGGAGTTATTATGGGGTTATAACAGGTACTGATCACCTGATCACTGCTCACCAGGTGTTTCATGCAGGTGGGCTAAGGAGTCCAGTCCAGTAAGTAAGGAATTGGAAGCTCTTACCGTGTCCATCAGCTCAATGAACTTGGAGAAAAGAAATAGCCAGGCAACTCGGACCATCTGTGGAAGAAGCAAAGCAATGTTTTTCAAAAATGTGTTTTAAAAAAAGGAGAACCAATATATTTTCAAATAATCTGATCTAATTATCAAACTTACCCGATTTCCCTGAGGGCTGTCGGAGTAGTCAACTGCATCGCATCGCCAGGTGTATGTGGTCACCCAACCTGACATCATGAACTACCGGAAAATGAAACGTAACACCTTAAAACATCCATCGTAACACCTTAAAACATCCATCCTCACTTTGTTTTACACACCACAGTATGAAGAGGCTTGGTCTGCTAGAATTGTCAATCGGGTGTTGCCAAAGGTTCATTGCCCTCCTCTTGGCTTTGTCTAGTAACTGTTCCACTTTACTGACCCATTTAGTGGGGAGATGCTACATTCAGAGTGGATCACAATGCTCACCCACCACAGCCAAGCCAAACTGGCACTCGACACAGAAACTGAGCAATGTTCTTATGCAAATGCGAACAGTAATCATTTTGAATTTCAAATAAAATGGTCAAAGCTGAAATGTGCCCAAACATGCACATGTATCATCTTATACAGAACCAGTCAAAAGTTTGGACACATCCTCTAATTCAATGTTTTTTCTTTGTTTTAAAAATGTAGATTAGTTGTAGATTAATGTGGAAGTCATCCAAACTATGAAAAAATATATATGGAATATTTTAGTAAACAAAAAATTGTTAAACAGGTTACAATATGTTTTTCATTTTAATTTTTTCAATGTGGCCACATTTTGCTTTGAAGACATCCTTGCACATTCTTGTGATTCTCTCACTCAGCTTCATGACAGAGCCACCTAGAATTGTTTGCCAAGTACTGTAGGAGTCACCAGAGGTCCGGAACACTCGTTGGCTGCTTTACCTTCACTCATCCCAATCCATCTCAACTGAATTTGGTCATGGTGGTTCTGGAGACAGACAGTCATCTGACACAGCACTGTATCTTCTTTTTCTTGGACAAATAGTTAAAAAACAAATGATGGTCCCACTAAGTGCAAACCAGTTGAAATGACATAGCCATGCATAATCCTGTGGTTGCCATGTTGGTTAAGTTTGCCTTGGATTTTGAATAAATCACCAGCAAAGCATCCCCATATCATCACACCTCCTCCACCATGCCTAACAGTCGGAAACAAACATGTTAAAAACCATCCACTCGCATTTTTTTGACTTGCAAAGATATGGTGCACGGAATCAGAAATGCCAAATTTTGAGATCAGACCAAAGGACATTCCTTGTGTTTCATGGCCCGAGAGGAAAAACAACAAGAAGGGAAATAATTGCTTGAGCCAAGAAACAGAAGAAATTAGAACAGTGGAAATCTGTTCTTCAGTCAAAATCCAAAATCCATATTTGGATATTTTTGGTTCCATGCACCATGTCTTTGTAAAGTGAATGAAAGGTGAGTGGATGGTTTCTACATGTGTGTTTCCCACTGTGAAGCATTGAGGAGGCAATATAATGGTAAGAGGGTGCTTTGCTGGTGACAATGTTGATGATTTATTTTAAAATCCAAGACAAATTAAACCAGCACAGCTACCACAGCATTCTGCAGTGATGTGCTATGCCTTCTGGTTTGCACTAAGTGGGACCATCATTTGTTTTTCAACAACAGTACAATGATCCTACTAATGTCATTAAAGCTGTTTATTTACTGAAAATATTTCTTCATAGTTTGGATGACTTCTGTATTAATCTATAATGCAGAAAATTTCAAAATAAAGACAAACCATAGAATTAGAGGGCGTGTTCGAACTTTTAACTGGTACTGTAGTTGTGTCCCAACATTTGTACTGGTATTATGAGTCTTGAAATGCTTTAACTTTCCTCATCTCTGTTTAAATTTGTCATGAGGTTACTGAAAGTATCCTTGAATCTCTACAAATATATATTTCTTTTAAACAATCCAAAATATTACAAATAGCACAACAGTGCAGTACATGAATTTCCAGTTGTGCATCACAACTGAGAGAGAGTCTTTTCTGCTAGACATAAATCCTATAATCCCATAAGTCATCAACATGATTTTCAGGGAGTGTTGAGATGGCTTACCTCATAAACAATATATATTGACAGGGCCACCAGGGAAAAGTTGTAAACAATCATGGCTTCCTTGAGCTGGTAGGGTTTCCGGTTAGCCATGTAGCGTGGTCCAATGTACAGCACGAACACGAGGTAGGTGAGCAAGATGGCTGTCATGTTTACAGGACTCTCCATCAAAGGGTATGCCCTCACTCTGGGATCTGAGAAGAGGAGGAGGAAGCTCAGAACCACACTTATATTTACTCACAACACTACAGTGGCTGAATCCCAATGTCCTCCCCTAAGTAATAAACATTGAAAGACTTAAAGGAGTCAATCAGCCCATATTCCTGTCCTTTGAGGCTGTGAACTGGCAGCTAACACAAACATATGGGGGCATAAAAAAATTAAATTAGTTATTAGTTAGTGTTGGCTGCCATTTCACTATTTGGTCTACGTTGCACTACATTTTGTCACTCATACCTACTGATTCCACTTGGCAACATGAAACAAGAGGCCTATGGGTTTCACTCCAGATCCATGAACAAACTTCACATTTGGCTGTTTAATGCTAGTTATGCCCTTTAAGATTTGGGACTTAAGGTCAGCAAGGACATTGGGATTCTGCCAGTGCAACGCTCTCAATTACCCTTGTAACACTTCCCACTGTTATAACCTACAGGGTTATGAGTGCATTAATTATGGCCTTACCAAGCCCAGAATTCAGGGTCTAGAGCCCCTTTGCCCAAAGTGGAGATTGGTCTTAAAAATCCTTACCTGTTCCTGCCAACAGGGAGTCGTAGACCTCCATGATCTTCGTTCTAGCGGCTTCAAGCATGTTGATCTGCCTTTAACACCAACCTCAGTGAAAACACCTAGAGAAAAGAAAATGACAACAGGCTGTCAGCTCAACTTATACATACACAGCAGACAGGTTCATGTGTACATTTTCCTGTACAAGTTTTAAAACTACTGGCAAAAGACACTGCAACAAAAGCTCTCATTCCAAAAGAGAGGAACCAGTAAAGGCCTCAGTCTAATGTAATGTCTGTGACCGTGTAAAAAATAACAAAATAATAAAAAGAGAGAGATGAGAGAGATCCTCTCTCATATACTGTATAATTTCTAAGAATCACAGAAGCTCTGGGAAAGTCAATGTCAAATTAAGACAGTTGGCACATGTTATCATGTTTATGAGTAACAAAGCGGGTGAAAGAAAACGACCAGCCCTGAATGACCCCAAAGGCTTTCCTCTCAGCTCTCTACCCTCAGCTCCAAGTCAGCTGTTCCCTCGACATGGCCTGATGAGGAGGGGAGGGGCTACTGCTACAGGGAGGGGCTTCCCTCCTGATACAGAAGTGAACATTCCAGCAGAAGTCAATAGGACATAAAAAAGAAATTAAACTTTAACCACTAGTTAACCTTGCTACAATTTATTGTAGAGGAAATAGAAGTTGGGTGTGAGTAATACCAACTACACAAAACGGCAGAAGAAAAACAAAAAAATGTTATATCTTTAAACAATTGCTTTGTTTACAGCACCATTTCTGAGCCGTATGTCACAACCATACAGTGGTAGGTTAAAGGGTTGTTCAATGCACACCAAAGGCAGAGGAACTTGACAGAAATAGATTTACCAAAATGAGGAAATGAAATGTCAACTGCAACACTAGCTTCATTTTCGCAACTGGTCAGGATGTCCATCTAGCAGTTAGTAAGAATCACAAGTTTCATGTCAAGCTGACAAGTAGTCATTGACAAACCAATATATTATATATTGGTTTATTGGTATATATATATATATATACACACATACACACACACACGTATCTCTTGCCTTGACGCACACTCGCCCTGCAAGTACACACACGCACACACAAAAACCCTCTGATAACACCAAACTTAAATACAGTTCACTCCTCATTAGAGGTAATACTTATCACCACAAGGTCCACTTTACCTGAGTCATAGCACCATTAATTATGAGCAAACAGAGGAGGGGCCCAGGTGTGGTGTGGTAAAACCAGGGTACAGGGCAACAGCAGTGCTTATGCTAAAGGGATCACTGGGACCCAATTTACTTAAAGAAGGGTGAGAGACAAGGACGAAGAGGCAGTCATTGACCTGTCAAATGTCAGAGATTTTACAAATGAATGTGACTCATTCACGACAGTCATGTAGCTGAATGCCGGAACAACTGATTGCCAAGGTGACCGAGTTTAAACAGCATGGCTGTAGGCACGCTCATTTTTAGTTAGACAATTGTTTCTAAGTGTAGTGGAAAGAACAAACTTTTCTGGTAATAATGAAGCATACAGGCTCGGCTAAACGGTATGGCAGAAATCTCAAACAATAATTTCTGACCAATCACCAATGGGCAAGAGGTCAAAATGCTAAGTTGTATGCAACTGGACTTGTTTATTGGAGCTTGAACAGTCCAGAAGTTCAGTTACATACAACTACTATGACCTGGATGAATGAGAATCTTTAGGCACAATGGGAGAATTATGCATTGCTTGAAGGTCAATAAGTTCACTGCGTCAAGCCTTTGAATTGTTTGTTATGTAGACTGTACTCGTCACCCACCTAGTAGGGCTAAACACACTACAACACAGCACAACAAATCCCTATACTAGCTATTTCCACTAATGCCAACTGATTTCATAGCCTATGGCCATAACTCTGAAGATCATAAACACTTTGACGTAAGGGCATTCTACAAGGGCAACTAAAAAAGGGGATATCAGGTTAAACCGCTTTGTTCCACTGTGTTCTCGTCCTGATCACACGTGAGATTGAATAGTCAAGGCTGCATACCTATGATTTGTATACAAAACTAAAATGAAGACAATGTGATGTGCGGATTGTGGAAACACGTCAGACAGTGTTTTCTATAGGGGTTGTTAAAAAGATTAGACACCAAGGTTCGACTTGATGTCGCACTGGAAAATAGCTTCCGTAACCACTGCTTGGGAGAATATAGGTGAAAGGTCATCATGGATATACCTGTGAAACTAACCAAGAATATTCCACGCAGACATTAGACAAAAAAAAAAAAAAACGCCATACACATGAGACACCAAACAGAAAGACCTTACACAAACAGCATGCAGCATCCAAGGGGAGGAAATTAGAGAATGGGGCCATTGAGGCGATGTGCCGGTCCCATTTCAACCCCAGCACCGGCATCTCCATGCCTGGCAGGGGCAGGGGACGACTGGCGGCCTAAGCCGGGGCGGTGCCCGGTAGGCCGCTGCACAATCAGACAGCAAATGTACCATGGCAGCAATCTTGTTCTGAGGAGAGACATCACTAGCAGATTAGATAACGGTACAGTTCCTAGAAGCAGCTCGGTCTCTGATGAGAGTTTCACTTTGGAATAATGGGATGGATCAGTAAATAACAAGCTGAAAGCAGCCCAGTAAAATCTACCCAATAAAACTATTACATACAATAGGGCAGAGGAGGGAAAACTCAAATTTGAGTGAAATAAAAAAAAAGAAAAAAGATGAAAAGGGAATTCAACAATAATCGATTCACATCCCCCGTCATGGGTACAAAGAATCATTAGATCCATATTTGACTAATTTGACAATCAAATTTTCCACTTTGGCCTGCAGCTGATGTTCAGAGCAGCATCTTCACCTTGAGGTGAATGGACAGAGGAACTTTATGGACACAACAAAAAGACGCCTGTATTGGCCAAACAAGTACATATGAGGGATGGATGGAATCTTATCAGACATGGCTTAAGTAGACAGTTTAGATGCCTGCTGCCATCTTTAATCCACGCCCCGAAGCAATTAAGTGCCAGACAAGGTCAGCAGAAAAAGTGTCTTTGAAAAATGTTGGTTGAGTTAAATATGTTTGTGTCTGGGAGGGGGCATGGTATTGTCAACAAAGAGAAATGACAAAAGATGCATCCAGCAACATGCTGACATGTTTGACTACAAAGAGCAACTGAAACAGCCATCTCTGGCTACATCTGCCCCTGAGGAAGTAGGTGTATTACTCTCAGTCACACCACTCTTGTGCAGCTAACGCAGCACTCTCTAGCAGGTTATGGCTAGCTTCAGCCTAGTTAATCCCTCTGGCCGGCACCAAGCCCCAGGGCCCAAAAGTGAAACAACCACACCAAGACACCAAAGCCTGAGGACGTCTTCAAAAGCACAGTGTGCACGGCATGACCTACACAGTCAGGACTGTGTGACATTCTAGTGTTATGTTATAGTATAATTTGTTACAGCATGGGTCTCAAACAAGAGGTCAAAACCCTCAGGAGGTGCAAGTTCTTCAAAGGTCACCCTACACATTATTATGTAATAGACACATGGTGAAAGAATCCAAACAGTCAAGTGGCATTTGGCCTGAAAAATGTTGAGGACCACTGAGGATGTACCAATTTGTACAACACAGTAGCACTGCCACAGGCTCCATTGTCATCTTTCCAAATGAATTCTCATTAACCCAACTATTTCTCTGTCATTCTTTGTTTAAATGTTTTTGTGCTGCTACTCTCATGCTAAAACATTTAAAAGTTATCATTCAATCAAAACAGTAATTATCGCTCACTCTGGCTATAAACTATGGCAAATGACATTCCAATTTTAATCCTGTTTAGTCTATTAAGTATACCAGAGGATGATACTTAAAGGCCTTATCATGCCTCACCACTCTGTCATGCAACAATAGTCACTCAATCAGAGTACCACTCGATCCAAGAGCTGTAATTTCTGAGCATGTAAATACAAAGTAATAAATAACTAACTCATACATACACCATGATTACAAATCATGTCATGCATGCTGAATCACATCTAACCAACACCACAGCTTGCAACACTCTTCCTTGGTTATTTTCTCTGGGTGGGAGTCGATTATCCAAAACCTCTGCGCAACCTACAGACCTCCTAGCAGGCTTCCAATAAAACCAATAAACCTCTTAAAACATAGTGTGTCTGTGTATGTGTGTGTGTGTGTGTGTGTGTGTGTGTGTGTGTGCTCTGACTCGTGCAGCTGAGACGGTGGGTCTGGGGGTGGTGAACAGTCCTCTGTTTGGTAGCAAGAGGGAGTGTCTGCTCAGGCATAAACCATGTGAGTCATGTGAGTGACCACTGCTTGCCCTGGCCATCAGCTCCACTGGATCATCTGTCTCACCAGGGGGAAAAATAAGGGTAGAGCGCACAGTTGCTCTGGATACACATACACACGCCTTGTGCCATCAAAAGGATCTGATAAAAACCTGACTGGGCCCCAACAACATTGATCGAGGAGTTTTATGGCTTGTATTTGGATAGGGCTCAGGAGAAGAGAGGTGAGGGGAAGGAGAGGAAGGAAAGGGAGTGGAGGGGAGGGAAGGGGAGGGGAGGGGAGGGGAGTGTCCCTGCATAAACTTCAACCGTGCTACGGCCCCGACATTCCTAAAAGCTGAACAAGAGGCAACACATTTTAGACATGGAGAGGGAGGGCCGTGAATGAATGGGAATGGGTGGTGTGCTGTGCATGAGTTTGTAAAGGCTACCCAGTAAATGAATCATGGAAAAAAGGGAACATGTTCACGGGGCCTGAGTTAATAATGAACAGAGGAAACAGCGAAGTGAGGCAAGGAGAGAGAGAGTGAAAAAAGAAAAAGACATTCCAGTCTCAGATCCCATTGTGTAAACCCTCAGCTGTACATCTAGCATCTATTTTAAACAAGTTATCAGAAGCTCTTTGCCTTTTTTAACAAACAGACAAGCTGGGAGGTAGTGTCCTCTGTCCCAGAACAGAAACCCAGGGACAAAAAACTTTGGAGGTCAAAACGGTGTTATAAAAAGCCCAGCAAGTCTTAGCGACACCTACTTGGCTCAGGTCTTGAGAATGGAAAAGTTTTGGGGGAAAAACAACCCGCCACTTTGAGAACCAAGTTTCACCCGATATCCACCACGTTTTGACGGAGAAAACGACAGTCGGCTCAGTTACTCACCTACTCTTTGCCTTGCTTCCTCCGCAGGGAGTGACGGTCCACGACTGTGCAATCAAAACCTCCTGCCTGCTAAGACAAGCTGACTCTCTCAAACCTAGCGAGGGGAGAGGGCAGACCAGTAGCCGGCACCGAGAAAGGGGGGAGCCAAAGTGAGAAAGGAGGAAGGGAGGGAGACGGAGGGAGAGGGAGAGGGAGAGAGAGAGCAGGAAGGAGAGAGAGACACACACAAACACACACAAGGAGAGAGAGAGAGAGGGTTGACTGAGTGTGGCTGGTACTGCTGTCCTCCAGGGCCCCACCCTCCCTGACTCACACCAGACTGAGATGAATAACTGGCTCAAATTCAGAGAGAGAGAGAAAGAAAAAAGAGCAAGAGAGGCAGGGAAAGATTGGGAGCAAGAGCCAGCAGAGAACGAGCAAGCTCTGGCAGATTGAGGGACAGAGAGAGAAAGAGAGGGAGCGAGAGCGACAGAGTACTGTGTTCCTTGGATTGCCGTGGCACAATGTGACCTGCAGCAGGCTGTCAATTTAAAGTCGTGGTGTGACAACAAAATGGTGTTTTGTGATTGGTTGGTTGAGTTGAAACCTTTATCTGGGTGTGGTTTTTAGAGGGGAGGGACAGGTGAGTGTGGACCCGAAACCCTCTCACCTCTCAGAATCACTGCCAACTACCCACCCCCAACCCCCTCCCCCACCTCTCTGATTATATTGTTCACAGGCAGAGGACGAGAAATCAGTAGCATCTCTGTTATCATGAAGGGAGTCATTGTGAAGCCACCCTCTCACCCTCTTCCATTGCTGATACCCTCGGTCTTTCTCTCCCCCTCTCCCTCTCTGGGCAACATCACAACCCACCCTAAAGCAGACACAAGACTATCCACTTTGCCCTCAGTACCCCAAACAAAATACCACAGAGAACACATTGCATTTTGTCACTTTTAATATTGGTTATTGAAAGTCATTAGAGGTGTGGTAGAGTTGTGTAAACAAATGCCCTCCCCAGGAGACAAAATAGAGCAGGGCTGTGTGATGCCTTTATCCAGGGGAAAGTACATAAGCTCCATAAACCATCATAATATATTGTTTACTCAAGGTAGGCCATTAAATCGAAAAAACAAATTCAGCCTCTACCACTGAGAAAAAACATTGACTCATATAGTAACTCTGTGTACACACACGCACATGCACACACACACACACACACACACGCACGCACGTGTCTATTCACTGGTGAACCACGCCCTACTCTGCTAGTAACCGAGATATTGCCTCACTGTAAGATACTGCCTCCATAAGAGTATGCAGCTATGTCTATTTACTCTACATTGCCAGAGCCAACATGTAAAAACAGGACAGGTATGGCTGACATCTTGGATCATTTCTACAACCTAAACCAAATGACCTGAAAAAAACGCTAGCTTTGGAAAAGCACACTTCACACATAGCTGTAGGTATGCACTTGTTTCAGTTTGCAGGAAAACAATGATTGCAATGTCATCTTCCTTAAACAAATGTAATAAAATTATTACCACTGTGAAGAAACAGATTTCACAGATTAAATAATTAAAGTCAAATAATTGTTTTTTTCTTTAAAAAAATGTAGATAGCTGCATTTATGCAACAATTCTGACAAAACAGATTCCAAGACATGGTATTAACTATGTTAAACACAAACAGTCAACATCCAGAACCAGCTTTACTAGTTCTTCAAGCCTAAGGAAGGGGGGGGGGTTAGGGTTAGATGGCTGAAAGAGACTAGGAGGGGGATAATAAAGATGAGGCTGGTACTCTTTCTCTCTCTCCCTTCCCTTCAGGCTCTCTCCCAGTCTCTCCACCTTGTTTCGCTGCCAAAATCTCAGTCTGTCTATCTTGTAAAAACTGGCTACTCCAGATCATAAGAGTGACATAAGAACAGCAAATCTCTGAAAAATGTCAATAATCCCTGAGACATACCACTGCTAGTCAGAAAAAAGGATTGCAGGAAATCATGAATGAAACAAAAAATGAAAATCAGTGGCATCCTTGGCCTGATAATGTGAGGAAGTTCAGACCTCAGAGGCATATGTGGCCCACACAGTTTAATTAGTTACATAAAAACATATATCAACATATATATACACACATATATATATATATATATATATTCATTCATCTTAGACCACAGATAACTGTATTGACATTTCACCAACTATTTGGTGGACAACAGACAATTCCGCAGCCAAGAGACTATGTGGAGAATGTGTCACCCTGTTGGTTAATAGCCAACATATACGGTACCAAACAGATATGTGGCATGTCCCATGTCCCAGAGAGTACACTGTAAACAAGAGATTCTAAATGATCTCATCTAACAAACATAATCCACTAGCCTGGCCATGCCTTCCTAGCACTACCTTGATTATCATCTCCCTAAAATGCTACTCTAAATATGATCCCATTGAGCTTGTTGTCTCAGGAGGGATTTTAAGTTGTCCAATCAGTGAACAGAGGGAGGTGCTGTGAATACTGAGCTAGAATGCTATCAGTCAAGGCAAGCTATTAGTCAGGGGCTGATCCACCTGAACACCTCCAGCAAACAAGCGAATCTCACTACCGAAAGTCCAGGCCCTCTGTATGAAACAAAAGTGTAGAACGAGGGTCTGGTTTTATTAACAGGCTAATGATCCACTCTAAGGCTCTAATTTTTTCTAACAATGCATAGTGCCAACCTTATGCATTATAGAAGGCTAATGAGAGGTCTGGCACTGAGCTCCTCACACTATAGTGCGAGTGCTGCGGCCCCTCTAGCACAGGGAGCTCATGTTGACTTGTGACCACTCTATGGAAACAGCACAATGGCACATCAGGTTTCATACAACAAGCTAGCGTTACCATCAGAGTCAATTATGGACATAATGATTTGTCGAGGTCCTGTTTGTTTCTCCAGCGAAGAAGAAATGGTTTCAGACAGGCATGTCTGGCATGTGTGTCTTGGCAGAATGTCAAGTGCATCTCTCCAAACTCTACAGAGAGAGTCTAAGTGACAGTGGTATCCATAACTGATGCAAAGCTATCTGTATACTCAATCTATAGAATGAACACCTACAATGTTCCTCTGCATGTGTTAAAACATTACATAAATGAGTAATGGCTTGGCTAAAAACTGCAACTTATGGCTATGGGACAAGTCATTCTTGAGGCTCTTACGTATAGAACAACCTAACAGTAACACTATTCTAACACTCAATTTAACAACATCATGCCTAGTAAAACTGAACACTGGTCTCTCCATTGCTACACTATTTTTTCCTGAATTCTGCTTCTATTTTGACACAGGTTAGAACACTTTTAGAAAGGGACCTCTCTTCCAAATCAGGGCCTGAGTACTATAAATAGGCCATGGGTGAAATTGGTTTAGATGCAAATACTGGACAGAGAGCAATGGTGGCAAAATATGGCAAAGACAAGCAAGGGGATGAGGAAGGAGAGGATGAAGGATTAAGATGGAGGATGAGTAGAAAATGGATGGTGAAGAACTAGAAGAATGAAGGATGAAGATGGAGGATGATGAGCTTCCCAAGATGTTACCTATGACAAGAATATGAGGAAGGCCTGGGCTATACAATTAAGCAAATCTGAGCCATTAAAACTGTGAAAAAATGCTGTGAGTAATTTAATAATGTGATAGTCAACCAAAACAACAGGACTTGTATATCATTGTACTAAGTCAAATCAAATGATTATGGCAGGTTGTAGCCCAGAAGACACTTCATAAATCAAAGATAAAAATAATTATTTCTTCTAACACATACAGAAAATCCAAGTGAATCATGAATGACGAAACCTTTTGAGATGAGTTGGCAGTGATCAGTCATCAATGGCTTTAATTTCACAGACCAAAACACATTCCAGGGTATTAGCTATGTGGAGAATGAGACATTGGCTGGCTGGCTGACTGGCCCCTGCAGGATGGAGCTAGTATTGCTGGTTTGACTAGAGGTGGAGACCAGGGTGAAGGCAGAAGAAGTGTGTGCAATGAATGTGTGTGGGTGTGTGTGTGTGTGTGGGTTAATAGCCCCTGCTTCAAGTCAGCCTGCTACACACACCTACACATACACACACACCCTTTCAACACTCTTGTGTGTGCTTCTACCCGGCCCTCCCGGCTGCTTCAGTCAACAGGTTCCCAGGTCATGTGTCAGAAAATTTTCCATTGCGTTTCCACAGAGATGCTGCAGGTTACTAGCGGGTGGGGTGGGGGAAGGGTAGGGGGTAGCAACCTATTTCCATGTACACAAAGGAACACCTGGATGGCTACTTTCATGGTCATCAGTGGGTGTGGTGATGACTGAGAAACTTATGGAGAATTGACATAGGGGTGAGATGCCACCCTATGCCAAAAAAATAAAGTACCATAGAAACTTCTGTAGAAAGGTCTACAAAACACAGAAACACTCTCTCTCACACATACCCACAAGCATTTGAGTAACAATCAATCCTTGCATCACTCCTGCTAGTAATGCAAGTATGGGTGCCAATGGGAAAGTATATTTGTTTAGATAACTGTTACACAACTCAATTCTAAAGTTTTCCCTCTCAGATGAACACAGGGGAAGAAAAAAAAATCCTAACATGACAATATAGGTCACGAGGCATGAAGCTAAAAATAGCCCTCAATGTAATTAGCCTATATCTATTGCTTATCTTCCATACACTAGCATTTGCCTTTGTGAAAGATAAACAGGCTTTTCCCATCAGTTAAACAGACCTTTAGATAAAATCTCATACTGCGCAAGAGGAAACCTTGGCTTGTCAGGTACCCTAAAATGCACTGCACAGCAGGTCTTGCTTAACATAGTACAATGACTGGTATGAGACCATGTCTGTGAAGAATGCCTGCCCTTTGGTATGAAAAGCATTAACAACAGCATAATTGTGCAATTTCACAAAGTTATGCTTCATGCAAACACTGAGAGGAAAGAAGAGACATTATATAACAACTCTTAGTGGGTATTTCTATGTCCTAAACTTATAGTACTCTCTACCCAAACATAACATATTTAAACACGCCGGACATTCACTAACAGTTCTTGTGTTCGTAAACCCCACTTGTGCGTTTTTTATATAGATTCAACAATGTTTTCTGTTTAAATCCAGTATTTGTAGCATTCCCCTTAGGAACAAATTTAAGACAATTCTTATGGAGATATTGATGAATGAGGCCCAGCGATATGTTTTGTAAACAGTTTATCTGAACGTCCTGTGTGGATACAATTTTAATCTCCATAGCAGAACACAGGCAAGAATGCTGAGATCAGGTACAAGAAGCATCAAGCACTTTGATTATAATAATGCAGAACCTTTAGCAGCAAGGCAACAACTACATTTTGACAACTGTTAAAAGATCCAGTCTCTTTTCACTGCTGTTTTCAACATTTGCTATACTTAAAACAGGTACAAATGCACACCTCCTTGAAGTGTTCACTGACTGTATGAATGTTTTGGCTGAAGCCTTCATGAAGTTCATCTTCTTTGCTTTGGTTTACTAAAATCTACACAATATGAAAATCTGATTGTGACAAGGTCCACAACCAGGCATCATTCATACAAGTTCCCTCCTACCCAGCTTACACATAACATCAAAAGAAGGTTATCCTGCAGTTCTCCCAAGGTTAGTTAGACACAAACTCAAAACTAACATTCAGAGAACGGTCCCTTTGGGTTATGCAGAAGAAGGCCCTTCCTGAAACCCTCTACCAATCCCAACCATAATGATCCATCTTTTTTGCCATCCATCCACAACAGACAAATGTGCCAAAACAGGGCACTGTAAGCTACAGCAACTGAACTAGGTAGAAACTGCCTGGAGTTCCTTGTTACTCTGCTCCACTCTACTAAGAATCCTTTCTGATTAACCCTGAGGCATATTCAGACCAGGACACAAGGCAACACAAAAAGTTGATATCCAACACCAACAGGCCAATGAGTGTCTCATTGCAGTGCCCACACCTTTGGATTCCCCAGAGTTGCTTTAGTTGTTCTTTCTTCATAGATTAGGCAAGACCAAAGGAGACCTAACATTTTTCAAACCACAGTTAATAACAGCTCCATAAGGGAAATGCAGATCTCCAATGCGATTCTTCGTAGGCCGCTGGTACCAGTAAATGAGACAGACTAAAAACTCAAAACTATTTTCACAAAAGTGCTTAAAATAGGAAAATGAATTGGGTAGAAACAAAGCAACAGCTCCACAGCTGTGGAATTCCCTCCCCTAATTTCTCTGTGACTACACTTCTCTTCTTTCCCTCCCCTAATTTCTCTGTGACTGCACTTCTCTTCTTTCCCTCCCCTAATTTCTCTGTGACTACACTTCTCTTCTTTCCCTCCCCTAATTTCTCTGTGACTGCACTTCTCTTCTTTCCCTCCCCTAATTTCTCTGTGACTGCACTTCTCTTCTTTCCCTCCCCTAATTTCTCTGTGACTGCGCTTCTCTTTTTTTAAGAAAGCAGCTAATGTAACCTATTGCTCATTATTAACTGTTGAACTGGAATTGGTTGACAGATGTGTCAAAAGATTTAAAATATTACTGTGACTGTTAATTTAATATTTACTTAATAAATGCTTCCACACGTCCAAACACAGAGGACTCAAACAAGTCCAATGATCTTAACTAATAATCCAGATAAATGCACACCAATAGTCCCAGGTGTTTGGGACTCAGACCTCTTTACTTTAGATCCAATTTCAAGGAAGGTCTTTCATGTTGTGTAAAAAGTCAGCTGGGCCTGATGGGCTCAACCTTTCCCTTCTGAAACTTGTGGCTAAAATTATTGCTGAACCATTAACTTATATTTTTAATCTACATTTGGAACAAAACATTATACCCCAATCTTGGAAGACAGCACATATAACGCCACTTTTAAAAATGGGGACTCAACTATTATGAACAATTATCATCCTGTCTTAAAACTTTCAGTGTTAGCAAAAATGTTTGAGTCATTAGTTAGTGATAAAGTTAAAGGTAAACCATAACAGTAAACCATATTATTGCTTCTTTTTAATCAGGTTTCAGGAAAAGGTATAGCACCATCACAGTAGCCACAAGGTAGTTCATGATATTATCAGTGCTGATGTCTGTCTAAATTTGAGATGTCTATTAATGCTATTGGATGGTTTAAAAGGTATCTGTCTAGCAAATATCAGTGTGTCACACGTGAAGGAAATACGTCAGGGGAGACAGAACAAATAGTTTGAGTCCCTCAAGGCTCCATACTAGGGCCTTGTTTAAAATCTACATCCCAGGTAACAATTTTTGGTTTTGGGAACGTTCAAGGAATGTTATTTGTTGGGTAGGGGAACATTCCATTAAGGTAGTATTGGTTCTCTGGTTCCCTGTTTAACTGATGTGTTACCCCTACTCTATCAGGATTACTAAAAACTTTACGTGTTAGCTGGGATAATTTGTTGGGTTTGCTGGGATTATTTGTACAAATAAGATGCAGCTGTACACTGCTACATGATACCATCATCTACAATATTGCCAGATCTCCATATGAGGCATTAAAAAATGCAGGATGATTTCATAATTTCCCCAAAAGAATGTACTTAAAATTAAAACTGGTTTTAAATCAGCATTTCTCAAACTGTGGGGCATGGACACGTGACAGGTGGGGCGCTTAACTTGAGAGCTATGGCTCATAGATAAGAGCTTAAAAGGTATGCTTAAGGTTATGCTTCGTTATGAAAGAGAAATGAATCATGAAAACAAGACTTACATACACCAAAACATCTATTTTGTTACCATTTTGCACTCTGGGGGGCAGGTGTAGCACAAAAATTTTCCCCCTTCCAAAGTGGGGAATGACAGAAAAAGTTTGAGAACTACTGTGCTAAATTCTAAAAACCAAGTATGTTGTTTACTCACTCTAGTAATGTACAGGATTTGCCTCAAATTGTCACTCGGTCCCAAGACTTTGAAAAAGTGGAATGTTATAAATGTCTGGGGTTCTTTATTAAATGAAAAGCTCTCATTTAAACCCTATGTTGATAACTTGGCAAAGAAGCCGAGTTAAGTATTTATTAGAAAAATAAAGCTTGTTTTAATTTAAAAGTGAGGAAGGAACTTGTTGCTACTACCTTTTTGTCTGTGGTGGACTATGGAGACATTCTTTATATGCCCGAAGCAGTCTGTATCACGTTCACTGGATTCTGTTTCCAATTCTGCCTTGCGATTTGCCACTAAGGCTGAGTATTCTACACATCACTGCATCTTATTCCTTTTTATCGGGTTGGACCCTCAGTCCATAGACAACACCACTGGCTTATCTTTATTTTGAGGCAGTGATATGATCATTGCCCTTTTGTTTATTGTTTTTCTCTCCAGTAGAAAACAGCAGGTGCAGTCTTAGGTCTAAAATAGCATTCTTTTTACTACACCTGCCGTAAGATCTGAATTTGGTAAAATTGCCCTCCGTCACAATGCCCCTTCAGAAACAGTTGAAGCTAAGCACTTTTATCACATTTAATGGCTTTAAATTCTACATTTGTCATAGGGGCATTCAGCTATAAGTGTGATTGTATTGTCTGTGGCATCTCATATCGCTTGTTGCATGATGTCTTGGTTTTACAGTATTTGTTATCTTCTTCCATTATATATAATTTTTTGTCACTGTATTTAATCTTTCTCCTTGTAGGTGTTGTGCTGTGCTTTGTTATGCTGCTGTGTACGTGGTGGTGTTTTTGCAGCTCTGTTATGTTGTTGTGTAGTGTGGTGTTGGTCCACTGCTTGTCTTTTTTCGTGGATGAGGTTTCTCTATTTATATTTAAATTTTAAGTGTTGCTTTCCATGGCCAAGGACCATTTGAAAGAGAGACTATGGTCTCAATATGACCCCCCTGTTAGGGAAAAAAAAACAAAACAAAGATAGGATGACCAACTAGGTAAACCATTCAGTCAGGTGATGTATATGAATGTCAATAGAACCTTTGACAGATTTCGAGATCTTGAACAGGCAGACAGTCCACGGCCATTTGTGTAATCTCCAATTCCCCCTCACGAGTCTGCAGAAATGGGCCAATTGAATTTCACCATCACATGATTGAGAAACATGTGCTGACTGAATGGCAGTAAAGGTATGAGTGCACACACAAGAATCCAGCATGAGTCACCAAATCTAATGTTAACCAAGTTGCTTGCTTAATTGCGAAAGTACGATCACTAATTTCTGTACTGCACTATTGTGCACTGATTGATCTAAAGAATTCACATAAATATCAAATAACTTTAATCAAATAACTTTAGCACCAAGCTAAACTTTGGCACTGACTAACATTATGGACATACAAATCTCATCGAGGTGTTCATTATTATTATTATTATTACATGATCTTCCCAAAAATTATTTGCATTAACCACCAGTCCTAGTTATGAGGAACCCCTCCACTAAGGATCCCACCACCAAGTTCCCACCAAAAAAAAAAGCTCGTGAAAGCTCAACTAGATCTTAAAGATAAACTCAACTGTATACTAAGCAGGTCATGTGGGGATTACATGCAGGTAGTGACCTTGAGGTTTCGCCAGCGATATTTTCTGAATCCAAAAACAAAGTCTATACATAAACGTCCAATTAGACCATAATGTTCTGTTGTTGTTTTTTGGTTGTCTGCTTACATGCAACGTGGTCTACTATGTTCTCCTCTTTCTCCACCTTGCCTCGTCCGTCTTCACTATGACAAAGGTCGACGTCTTTCAGCAAAGATAATAATTGGGCGACAGGTGAGTCTGCCCTGTGTGCATCTGAAAACGAAGACAGGTGGTGGACTGATTCAAAGTTTGCTTACACTGGAGTCAAGCAGCTAAAAATAAATTACCAAGCCACACCAAACGAAATGCTGAAATTGACATTACCGTTAATTAATCTGCATCAAGAAACAGCCTACATTCTTGAAAATGAAAATAAGTCATGTAAATAAATCCCTAGTTTCAGAGATGACGGCAAATAGATAATCAAATTTGTTAACTAATTATGCGCACAATTTATGATCAGATCCCGGTCATTTTTAGGAAATAGCCGGAGCCTCATCGTAGCCTCGGAGCTTAAAGTAGCCTCAAATGTTTTAACCACAGTCAGAACTGAAGGCTACATCCAGCATACACCCACAGTTAAAATATGACAGCCACTGCCTAATCAATGTCTCCTACCTAGATTAAAAGTAATAACCCTTTGAATGGAAGCTGTCGCGACGTCGGCAACGTCATAGTCAACTTCCTTCTCACACGCAAGTTTTTTGCTTCCACTCTTGACGTTTTGTAACCGGTTGGACCCGGACCCAGACCCTTTATGACAGGAAAGGGCGTTTATCACAGCCATTCAAAATTAGTTTTGGATAAACAGTAGGCCCTTATCCTACCTTTATTTTTTAGAATTGCCCCAATAGCCTGCGAATCACACATTTCTTTTGAACTATCAACTGTAAATATTTTAACTTATTCGTACATGTGTAGTGAGATAACGGAGACTCAAATGACTTAAAATATAACTGTCTCAAGAAAAGAATATCAAACTGAGAAAAGCCAGTGATTCTCTTAATCTGTCTGTCTGTCCATCCGTCTATCTTTCTATCTATAAATCTATCCATCCATCCATCCATCTGTCCATTCATCAATCAACAAGGATGTTTATGTCTAAGTACAAATAATAAACACCACATTCTTAACAAATAAAACACTTTAAATGGTTGATCTTCTGATGAATTTCAATGTAGGGTCAGTCCAGTATGACAATGAATGAAACGGTATTCTCTCATTAGGCTAGTACAGTAAAGAGCCCTGAACCATTTTGAGTCCTGTTTCCTCTGAGGTTTTTTTTCTGTCATAAATTACAGACCTAAATGCACTGATCTGTCCAGTCTCTCAGTACAGATGATGCAGATCCTGAAGCAGATATGGAACATTTAACCTCGCAGATTATGAACCTTCTTTTAAAATCGTAGGCTATGTAGAACACTATGCTGCAATGAGATGTTTACCCTGCAATAAGAAAACAAAAGACTTTAAGGTAAATAGCAATAGTGGAGACGTCACCAAGTGGTTTATTGAAACCTATAATAACCTATTTGCCAAAGCAGCCTAATTCATTTAAGTCATAATTAGTCATTAGCATCTGACATTTGGCTATAAGATAAGCGATAATGGTAACCCAGGCCACTGATGGGCTGTGGGTGGATGAGGGAGTGGTTTAGTAAGATATGAATCAGTTTACGTAAAGTACAGCGTAGGCAGGAGGTACAGCAGTAGCCTAAAGGTGTGACCCCAAAGGGTAAGGGACCTGGGAATGTCGGTATGTCTCTTGGTCTTTTTTTTCAGTGGTCCAAATACCTCAAAAGCCACTGTGTCAACTGATAGCGCTCTACAAGAATTATTGCACCCCTCTTGTGTCTTGTACCTATTAAGCACCGGTGGGAATCCAGTCCGTAGGACAATCATTTTGTCTGTAAGATCACTTATGTGTTCTTGAGATGGAGCAGAAGGTGGAGTAGTGGGTGACGTTTAACTATGCGAGCAAGGATAAGCATCAGCCAGGGTGGGCACTTGTGGCGGGTAGGAGATGCGAAGATCAAAGGCCCAGTGGGTCGGGCTGAGGGACCAGAGGCCAAACTGAGTCAGACGGAGAAAGGCCGGCTGACTGGTTTCACTTCCTTCTGTGCTAGTGACAGGTATGAGAATTGCTCTACAGGTTAGGATGCCATTGGTCTTTCTCACAAAAAAAGCAAGCCAAACTAAATGTAGACCAAAGGTAAGAAGACACAGATGCACACACTAACAAAGCTAATGATAGGGTGTGTGGTGATGACACCACTTCTACACACGCAGCACTCACCACAGACAACACTGGAGACTGGAGTCACATGACGTCACTGTGCGCATATTTACTGTAAGCCCTGAAATTGCTTTCTTTATCTCATCATGAATTCACATTATTTAACTTTTCTACAGATACAAAAAGCTATGATGTCGTCTTACTTTAAGCACTAAAATTGACCATAAAGAGCACTGATGTCTATATTGACAATGATCAGTAATGTGTGACCTTCATTGTTATCTTATCTGAAAAAAAATCAATGCCAGATTTGTCAGGTCATTTTTCTCTATGTTGACTGACATATCTGAGAAAAAGGTCATATTGAGACCAATTTTGCACTTTACTGCACTCTAGTGGATGATGCTACGCGGCTTTAATCGTTGAGCAATAAGAAACAAGGCAATTCTCTCTCTCTCTCTCTCTCTGTCTGTCTCTGTCTCTCTCGTTGTGTGTGTGTGTGTGTGTGTGTGTGTGTAATAAAGTGTAAGTAAGTAATAAAGTGAGTAATCAAGACACGCCAGATATAGTCTGCAAACAATTCTGTTTTGGTCATTTGTATTCTTATATATTAATATAAAGCAGAAGCACTGTGTGTTTTGTGAATGTGTTTGAAAGTTGATGCATGATGTTTGATGCTGTAATTAGACATGTAATTAGATGAGGGAAAGTAGTTTAATGTAGGTCTCTGCCTTCAGTGCTACCCATCAGAAGTTATGTGTTTGTTTTTGCTGACTTTGTACAGTGTCAGAAAAACATACAGCTCTTTTTTATACAATTGCACAATTAAAAGAATTGCACCATTGTTCATGGACATACTTCTGCACATAGAACAGCCAAATACTCTTGTCAACCAAGATGCTTATCAGGCATTGAATTCGAAATCCACAATGAGGAAATAACTCCATCTAGTGAAATGTTTAGGGTTTTGCATCACTGTATATGAAGTGATACTGCTATAAGAGATGCTATTCCTGAAAATCTAACTTACTTCACCCATTTCTTTCAGTGACCTTTTAAGTCAAATCATTTTTTAAAACATCATCTGATCGTTGTATTTGATGTTGTTCTTTTATGGAAATCCTAATGGTTGCAGCTATAAGAGACCCAGTTCACACAGAAATCCACCATTCACTCTCTTATCTCCCACGCAGCTATTCATTTTCATTTCAGCCAGCACTTATCAGTCAGCCGCAGGCCTCCGCAAGTCCAGCAGTGAATAGCTTTGGTTCACTCCAAACACTGTCAAATCGGGTACAGGACAACAGTTTCCTGAAATCTATTCAGAATTACAGAATAGGCAGCCTTTTCTCATCATGAACGGTTTATGTCACCTATGTGTATGTTCTCTGAATTTTTGTTTGAAAAGCAAATAAACACAGACACTTTTGACAGATTTTAGAGAGTTTATCTGAAGTAATTTTATAGAAAAAAAATAGACAATGACTGCTTGTACTTTTCAATTACATTGAACTACAAGTGTTCAGAGCGAATACTCATTGTGGAAAATAAAGTTGGCCAGTATTGTCTTGGCCCTAAGATGCAGCAAGTGGTGAGAAATGTATGGTACTTTTATCAACATTCCTGTGGAGCCTGTGGAAATAACTCTCTGACTGGGTTTCCAGATTGTTCAGCCGGAGTCTCTGTCGGACTGTGGGGCTGTTGTACAATGAGAGTGGAGGGGTGAGAGGAGGGCACTGGAATGGAAAGGAGGAGCAGGAGAGGGGTCTGGGACGGCCCCCAAATAAAATTTTATAGTTCCTCTCACAGACAGACTGCAAATGCACACTCACACACACACACACACACACACACACACACACACACACGCGCACAGTCACACATACGCACACACATGCACATACACATGCACATACACATGCACGCAAGAGCACAGTCACAGACAGAGGCAGAAGGGGGCCAACCAGACAAAATCAGGATGTGACATCATTCCCAGGAAGAAAGGCCAAACAACTTTTTTTCCCCTCTAGTCTAAAACTTTTTCCCCCCTCTCCTCTGCTCTGTTGTGTGTGCCACTGAGTGAGTTCGGAGCCTCCCGGTCTGCTTTGGTCTGGTGCTGTCTGAAAGGGAGGGAGTGTCCGGAGGCACTAGAGGGGACAAATCAAATCAGGCTCCCGTTCTTGGGGAGTTCTATTTGAGCCACTGACACAGGAATTCTCCCCCAAGCCTTCCCACGACTAGCCAAAACATTCCAAGCCAGTCAAGTGGGACTCAGGCCAGGTACTGTAGGAAAATCTTTTATTTATTTCTCTCTCTCTCTCTCTCTCTCTCTCTCTCACTCACTCTTCTTGCTCTCTTTGATGTCTTTGTCTTAACTTACTTATCTGTTGCAGACTTGCTTTTGAGGCAGTGGTGTGAATGCATTCATTATCCAGTGAGATCTATGAGACTATGAGACTTCCCCAAGAATCTATAGCTCAGCTTTTGAACGTGACCAGACAAGTTGATGTCAGCTCAAGGAGGGCATAATGGCTAAAACAAATGCTACCGAGGAAGAAGTTGGGAGAACTAAGCTCAAGTAGATTCTATTTTTATATGACGCAGGATGGCAGCAGTAACCCCACTAACAGCAGAGTGTACACCAGAGGAATACTAACCGTTGTTATTGTGGGGTGGGGGGGTGAGTTTGAGCAACTGGCTGTTTAGAACGGGGCTGCATTTGTCAGACCTCAGACTCCAGACTAGTTTCAAGATGTTTCCAGAATTCTCTCCAGAGGCAATCATAAGGTTGTATACAACAGAGGCCACCTCCAAAAATGTGTGGAAGATGTTCTACGGATCAGTTAGATTAGAATTCCTGATTCCTTGTCCTTCATCTTATGTAGAAGATGAAGGACAAGGAGAGGATTGCCTGTTGACCAGCAAATTAGTGACAGAACTGGCCTGTATGTGTCAGATCGTTTTTGTTTTGGTTGCAAAAGCATGTTTTGTGCTTTTGTGGATGACCAGTCTAAGGCAGGTCTGCAGCTGATTACTTCCTGATGCGTGAGCTGAGGGGAAGTATATTGCACTCAATATCCAAGTTCGTTTGAAAGACCCCATAGAAACGAGGCTTACTGTGCTCTTTTTGGACACCCGGGCGATGGGAGAACAAATACAGGAAGTGTCAGAAAGCCACAACATAAAACAGGACATGGGTCCCACATGGGAATGGAGCTCTAGCAACTGTAAACTTTGTTGGACTTGTCAGGTCACAGTCCTCTTCCAGGATGCGGCGTGATAACAGTTCTTTTTTGTTTTCTCCGGCATTGATCCTTATCACACCACACAGTGGGTTATCTTCCCATTTGTACTTTTTCTCCGGATTGTTTCACCATAATGGCCATCTGATGGGCTAAGATGACAGTATTTGTTCACATACTAGGCTTTTTGCTTGATCCCTACCACCCTGCTCATCTCACTGGTCTGTTAACTGTGGGTACCAAATAGGCAGTTGTACATACTCCCCTCCAGAGTAAAGCCTATTCTATTTTCTCTTAGAAAATAATTAGAAATTTCTCAGGCCTTCATCTCATTGTAGAAGTCATTTTCCTCCTTAACATTTGCTGTGCTCCGCAAAAATGTCAGGTCTGTTCCCAGCAATTTGATTGCTGTTGATCCCCGGGGAAGGGTAATGTCTGGTCATTATCTTCCTGATAGACTCTAAGCTAATTGCTGTCAGAAAGGGCCTACATCAAGCACATCATCATGCTTGTGATTTTCTCATTCAGCCTTGCATCTGTTTATTGGCTCTTTTCTGCTGAAGTCTGCAATGTAATGTGTTTGAGATTACTGACATGTCCCCTGTTACCCATGACTCCACTGTTCCTCATAAACGCTTTAATTATATCAACTACAAAGCTGAATTTGAATGTAAATTTACATTAAATACTTTCCTGTATGTTTGGTATAAAATACTGTTGGTGTGGGGGATCCATCAGAATGGCCCATTGGTCACACTAAAATTACTTTCTGTGTGAGGTAAGCTTCCACAATTCAAAGGGGGTTTAAAATGGGAGACAGAAGGTGATGACATATTGTGTTTACATGATATCTAGACAAAGGCTGCTTACTCCATGGGTATTCACAGACACACAGCTCTGCACAGCACGCCTCTAATTTACTGAATTAGGTATGAAGCCCTGTGTAGATCAGACATCGGTTATTTTTGTACAGCTCTGTTTCTGCGCTCAAGGTTATATCCTAATTTAATTTCAGATCTTGTGACAACTGCACAAAGATGTTTAGGTTAATCTACTATAATCTCTTAAAACATGTATGTTTCCATTTGGTTTCCTCAATACACAGACTTATTTCAACCTATCATAGTAGTGTCGAAGCATTTATTTGTTTTCTTTGTGATAAATCATGTCTTGCTTTTGATTGAGAAGAAAAAACTATTTATTGTATTATGTCAGTGATGATAAACACAATGTAGGTTCGAGTCTTGTCATAACACTTTACTTGCAAATAAGTCATGGAAGGAAATTATACTACAAAGTTGTTGGAAGTGAAAGTATGTGGTCATTTTTTAATCTGTCAACATTTGTCTCATTTTCACTTAGGGAGGGTCCCCTTGTTTCCACAGTCCACAGTATGAGATAAAGTTTCTGAAAGAGCTCTCTTCACAACATTCCTGTTGTTTTGCTTTGGATAAAAAAAAAAAACAAGATGAACTTCTGCCTTGGGCAAGTCTTCAGCAAAGATAAGACATTCAGGCCACGGAAGCGCTTTGAGCCTGGCACACAGAGGTTTGAGCTGTACAAGAAGGCCCAAGCATCTCTGAAGTCAGGACTGGACCTGCGCAAGGTGGTTCAGCTTCCCGAGGGGGAGAGTCTCAATGATTGGATCGCCGTGCACGTGGTGGACTTCTTCAACCGAATCAACCTCATCTACGGCACGGTCAGCGAGTTCTGCTCTGAGCGCACCTGCCCCATCATGTCTGGTGGCCCACGCTACGAGTACCGTTGGCAGGATGGTGACCACTACAAGAGACCCACCAAGCTACCCGCCCTGATGTATATGAATCTGCTCATGGACTGGATTGAAACACTCATTAACAACGAAGACATCTTTCCCACAAGAATAGGTATGTATGTACGTGTGTGTGTGTGTGTGTGTGTGTGTGATGTCAATGTGTTGTTTTTTTGAATTTCCAATTAACCTCAGGGGTTGAAGGCTTGTCATGGCTGTTGACAAGTGGACACAGCAAATCACTCATGGTCAAAGCCCAAGAGGTTGCACTGCTGTTAGCTCTGAGGCACTTGGCATCAGTCTAGCAAAAGGGCAACGGCACATCAGATTGGTTATGTAAATTATTCCTTGACTGTGCCCTGACTCTTTGGCACAGAATGAATTGAGACTGACAGTCATGTTCTGTGTGTGTGTGCGTGTCTCTGTGTGTGGGTGTGTGTGTGTGTGTGTGTGTGTGTGTAACTGTCAAAGTGGAGTCACAAAGAGGTTAATTACACAGTGTTCAAATGACATTTGAAACTAATTGTGTGGCAAAATAAGAGGCCAGTCACTGTCAAACAACATCAGTCTTTTCACAAAGGACATAGCCTGCTTTAAACATTGATTACACATGTGATATAGCAATTTTTATCAATTTGTTTTGTTTTTTACAGATTAAACATGATATTTCCTTTTGTTTTTAAGGTGTTCCCTTCCCAAAAAACTTCCAGCAGGTGTGCAAGAAGATCCTTAGCCGACTTTTCCGGGTCTTTGTCCACGTGTACATCCACCACTTTGATGTGATTTGCAGTATGGGGGCAGAGGCTCACATAAACACCTGCTACAAACATTACTATTACTTCATCTCTGAGTTCAGCCTCATCGAACACTCAGAGCTTGAGCCGCTGGTGAGTGGGCCCCCTTGTCCTGGGGCTGGTTGCACAAAACCCTCTTTGAGGCTGCTGAGTGCTGTCAGTAGGTATAAGAATAACAACATTTGGTACAATGTAGACCGAATTTGCAACTGCTAGCTAACGTTAACTGATGGGGACAAAGGAAAACGAAACTTCCTTGTCCTCATTAGTTAATGTTGGCTGCCGTTTCACAGTTTGGTCTACATTGTACCAAATTCTGTTCTCATACCTACCAACAACACTTGGCAATGTGAAACAACAGGGCTACGGGTTTATTCACTCCGGATAATCCCTTTTTCTTTAATGTCTGATTGAAGGGTTCCTTAAATTAAACTTGCTTCAGGTTTCCTTAATGTCACCTAAATATTTGTGCAGCCGGCCCTTTATTCTTATCTGTCCTACGAGATTAATGTAAAGACCATGTTAGTCCTTTCACATAATTTGTATAAGACCAGCAAACTTTTTATGTGGGGTGCATTGTACGAATAGTAAATTATTTAGAGATCGTTTTACTGTGAATACTGGCCAACAATTGGATTTAGGTGTGGACCAGACACAGCATAGAAGTAACTGTGTCTATGGCATTGTCTAAAATGTAATTGCATGAAGTTTTGCCTCACTCTGATCTTCTGTTCACTCTGAGTCTGTTTTGACTTTGAGATTATTTGTTGTTTCTAATCTGAATTTATATTTTATTTCTCAAAAACAGAAAGAAATGACAGAAAAAATCTGTAACTAAAGAATGATTAACTCAGTGGAATCCTACTGGACAAATGGACCACCAGCATCACACCAAAAACGGAGATCCAACCAAGTTGACAGAAAGTCTAGCATAGGCCGTATACTTCAAGAAACCCTAATTCACTCTCATGGTCACGGGCGCTGCTAGAATTTTTGGGCCCGCCAAACATAGATTATAATATTACAATGTTCTGTGGGGCCCCCTGTCAGTGCCAGACCCTGGGGATCATCCTAAACCCACCCCTGGTGGTGACCCTGCTCATAGTGCCTTTTTCTTTCACCCTCTTATTACAGTGATAATACTTTCTTGATGCCTTTTATTCTGCTATTTCAGCATTATTTATGCATGTTATGTACAATTTTGGACAAAAGAATGTGATTTGCATGACATTGTGGCAGAAAAGATTTACTTTTTGTTTTTTTTTTTTTTACAATATTCACTTGAACTTTTATCATTCCATTGCTGTGTGTTTTGTTTTAGAAATATTATGACTAAACTCCAAATTTGAAAACATTTTGGAGTAAGCCCACAACAAAACATGACAGTTGTTATAAGTGGACTAATCATTTCTGTAAAAGTGCCAGTTGTCTAGAAGGTTAGTTTTATTTATTGTTCAAATTAAATCTCAAACAGCCTGAGAACATTGTCATTTTGGTACCGTGCCTATGGATGAAATGTATTGTAGCATTTGTCATGATACGTTTTTTGTAATAAATGTAGTTATATTAACATGTAGTCTACTTGTCTGAAAATCTGTTTGCTGAATTATGAAATACAACCCCCCTCCCCCAAACACACACACACGCCTTGACACGTATCGTAGTGATGCGTGGCACTCCTCTATGTTGATAAACATTTGGGCGGTTTCATTGTCAGCTGTATTTAGCCCTGAATCAAATAGGCTGCGTGTGAACCTTTTGTATTCTAGTGACATCTTCACAATACCTGTTTCTCAAAACCTGTGCATGATGTAATGTTGCCTGGCTTGCAACGTTCTAGCGACGTCGATCTGTACTTTCCCAAAAGATATGACGCAGAATCGTTCTCTGTGCTGGACCAATAGAAATCAGGGATTCTTTATAGGGGTGGGACTAAGTGATGTTTCTGCTTTTGCCGTTCATCTGCTGCGGCGCGCCAAGAATCACGAACAGAGACGCAATGCAAAGGGAATGGCAGAGGGGCTTACTGTTGATTCATTTGGACATTCAATATCTCAGGTTTGATTTATAACGTTAACTGAACAATTATAATAGACTGCTTACATTGTATTATTGTTGTAAACACGGTATCTAACTATTGTTAGTGATGATTTGCTAGGGTTGTGCTAGTGACTGTTATGAAAGATTCGTCGCTGTTCATTGGTCATTCCGTTCAGATCAAATGTGTTTATTTTCTGTAAAAGGCGATTTTCGTAATAGTAGATTTGAACAGATGATACAGTAATCATTAATATTATTATTTGAAGCTAATGTTCAGTGGAAGCGCCCTGCACTCGCTAGCCAATCGACCGTCTGGGATGCTTATTGAAAGATTGTAAAAGTGGCCCTTATCTCTCCCAACGATAATGTAAGGTTATGATTATATTTGCTATATTCGTAGGTAGTCTAAACCTCAACAGGGCAAAAGTGTATAACATTAGCCAGCAAACGTGAAGTTAATGTGCTAAGGTACCATCGCCAAAGTGACAAATAGCTTGAAAGAGCTTAAGGTAAGTTTGCTAGCTAGATACTAGATTGCTATTAATAGCCAGCTAATGTTGCTTGCTATGAGCTGCATGTTTATCCTCAGTACGTGTCACTTCTCAATAATGTACGAGTAGGTCATTTGCTTTAAGTGGTAAAAGCGCATAGAGTTTTAATTCGAAAATGTAGCATGTCTCCAAGCTGGAGAGGGTTAAAGGGTAAAAAAAAGCAACCAGTCATCTGTGAAATACTTTGCATTGCAAAGTTTGCAAGTCATTGCCTGTCAGCATGACCGTCAGGTAACTTGTCTGAAAATCTCCCGTTGCCTGTGGTTGATTCGGGACTGTTCTGTATTGCAGCTAGCAGACATGGTGAGGCACAGCCAGATTGCTGAGCTGCAGGCTTTCCAGTGTTCCCTTAAGGTAACGTTCATTAAACCTACTTTGTGTTACTGCAGTTTTATCATGTCAAACATGTCATGTCATGTTAGCCAGAATTCTACTAAATAAAGAATTGTGGCAGTTTAACAGTATTTGACTACTGGCAATCCACTATCATCCCCTCTTTCCACCATAACTTGGTCTGAAAGCCTGATCTTTTAATAGCCTAGAATGCCATATTGATGCATATTGAGTGTGTAGGTCTGTCTTGTGAAGCAGTCACCTACTTTGCCCCATGGAACGGCTGTATCATAAATAGGCTTAACTGAACTCTCAGACTTGGCTGGAGAACCTGTTTACTTTATCTAGCAGCCCTTCACTGACTGACCGACTTCCTGTAAGCTTATGCAGAACTGTGGCAGGCCTAACACACGAGATTTGAGGAACAAGCATTACAGAGGCCACAACCCCTGTCAGGCTATGAAAGAGCAAACATTGCCCGTAATCTCCCCAGGCCAGTGAAGGATTGACTCAGAAGGTTACACATGCCCTCATATCACCTTATTTCCCATCACTTTATGGCATTTGGATGGCTGCCATGTGAATAGATGGCCCTCTTTTAACACCACAGGCTGAGCTGCGCTAAGCTGCTCTTTGTAATTACACAGTTCACTGGCTGTTTGCATCCAGAACATAGCTCCATGCAGTTTATGGGTTTGCTGCAATACAGAGCTGGAACTTTGTGATTTTGTGTTAGATCTCACCCATACTGCAAGACCTCATAGAATGTCTGTTACTCTTCCTCTTTATGTGGTTTTCACTCTCCTCCCTTCACTTTGTTTCTCACACCATCATTCTCTCTTTCTCTCCCACTCCCTCATTCCTTTTTCCTTTTTCTCAACTCTGACACTGTTTGTTCATTTTGGCCCATGTATGTGTGTAATATGTTTACATTTTTTTTCTGCGTCCCTCTTGGCTCCTTAGACCAACTCTCTTGGGTCGGGCTCAGGAGGAGATTGCTTGCAGGTTGTCAGTCTCTCTGTTCAGGAACCTCCTTGCTATCCCCAGGCCTCCACAGGTAGCCTCTCACTCCAGCCAGCCAGCTTGTGACAATGATGTTTTATCTTATCTTTTTATCAAAGGCTGAAATGAATTATATTGTTTTGTTATTGTTTTGTTCATTTCCTTCCTCTTGTTGTTGTTTGTAGCCATGGAGGCCAGCAAGCCTGTGAACATTGCAGAGCACCCCATGCGTAAGAAGAAGAAGAGGAGGACCAGGGCGACAGACAGCTTCACAGGAGCATTTACTGGTATGATTTTTGGGAAAGGTCACTCACCTCAGTGATTGGACTGGAAATTTGATTTTGGTCGATTCAAGTTCACAGTGGCCAGAGTCTGTGCTTGGCTACCTAAGAAATGTTTACATTGGCATTCTGCTCCCTTATCCTGGAGTTCTTTGGAAAGAGCAAAGGTCATATAAATATAAATTTTTTCCCCTTCTCATTTCCCTCCTCTGGCAGATCTGTACAAACTGACTGAGGAGATGCTCGGCCAGGGGGCCTATGCAAAGGTTCAAGGTTGCGTAAGCCTGCAGAACGGGAATGAGTATGCTGTGAAGGTGAGTGTGGATTTTGTGAAGGCTTCAGGTTCCCGTAAATAAAACATGCACCTGTGGGTTTTTTATTGTTGTTGTTGTTGTTTTTTTGGATGAGTGGAAAACATGATTAACCCCTCAATACTTTTGCTAACCTGTGGCTCCCGATAGATCATTGAGAAGAAGGCTGGACACACTCGTAGCCGGGTTTTCAGGGAGGTAGAGACACTCTACCAATGCCAAGGCAACAAGTAAGAGCTCTTTAATTGTTTACCAAAGCTAGCTTGCCATATTGATGGAGGATGATGAGTTTGTTCATGCTTATTTATGTTTGTTGTGGTCCTAGGAACATCTTGGAACTGATTCAATTCTTTGAAGATGATAATTGTTTCTACTTGGTGTTTGAGAAGTTGAAAGGAGGTATGCTCTTGACCTTTTTACATACAAAAATGGCAATCTGTTTAGAGACACCGCTTTCATTCAGAAATTAAGGACACTGAAAATCAAATGTTCTGAATAGTAATAGTAGTAATAAACATGTTTTTGCAGATCCTGTCATATTTTATGTTGAGTTTATGCATTTATATAACTTTTACATATACATTTTATATAACATAACTTCTTTTTTTCTGTGTGAAGGGTCTATTTTGACACATATCCAAAACCGTAAGCACTTTGATGAACGAGAGGCCAGTCGAGTGGTCAGGGATATAGCTAAAGCGCTTGACTTCCTTCACACCAAAGGTATGAACCCACATCAGTTGTGCAAGCTTCCTGTGTGAGCTAAACTCCTCCCTAGTCTTCCTTTTTTCTGTGCGTGTGTGTTTTAACAGTGTGTGTGTCTGTCACATACACAGGTATTGCTCACCGTGACCTCAAGCCTGAAAACATCCTGTGTGAATACCCTGACCAGGTAAAAGCAGATTGCTGACTCAATCAGTTAGTGGCTGAACAGTTAGTGGCTAAATTCTACCTCCCCACCTTTCTAAGTCCTGAACCATAAAAGACTTAACTTGCATCAGCCAATCATGAAGTCGTCATGATTAATGTCTTTGGAGGGAATTACAGTAGTCAGGAAATGATGGTAAATGTTGCAAAAATAAGGAAATATACAAGTCAGTTGACTCTGTGAGCAAGTTGTGACACAGCAACATTTGACGCGGCACTTCTAAAGAATTCTAGGCTGGGTGACCTGACACATGTCAGTTACTCTCATTCTTAGTTTCAGTACTGCACCAACCACACACGCCACATCAGAGACAACCGGTGCATCTTATTTTGTAACTGGGATCTGTCTGACACGCTTAGAGCTTGATCATGTTGAATGTGGTGGCAACCAACAGTATTTGTTGTGGCAACTAACAGTATTTGTTTCTCTAAGTCCTTGGTTAATCAATTTGTTGTGTGGTCCATAAAAGAGAAAGCTCAGAAAATAGTGAAAAGTATTGATCTGTATCTCCCAAAGTTAAAGAATGAGCCTCAGATATCTTAAATTTAAAAAGCTGGGATCATTATGTGGTTAATCGATGATGAGAATTGTCAAAACAGTTGACTATTAATCAATTAACATTATGCTGAGCATGTACCAACCTGCTATGTAACTCCCAGCGATGTTCCCTTGTGGTGCAGGTGTCTCCAGTGAAGATCTGTGACTTTGACCTGGGAAGCGGTGTGAAGTTGAGCAGTGCCTGCACCCCTATCACCACACCTGAGCTCACCACACCTGTGAGTCTTTGTTCTCTTGACGCCATCGCTGGTTATTGTTGAAAACCGTTTTCGTAAAGTTTAAAGGAGCTTTGGGGTAGAATTTAGAAGAAAAGGTTGTACATGTTGGGACTCGTTAGTAGAAAGTGATTGTTGATCTGTGTAAACTAAAACTGAAATGAAAAAGTTTAGTTCAGTTCAGTTTATTGTCATTGTGCATAATAGAACCAGTAGAGGAAAATTGCTGTATCAATGAGTGCAGTGTAAAAAAGAGGCTGAGTTTATAGCATGGGAAAAGACTGAACATATGGTATGTGACCTACATATCTGCTGTGTGCTTAAATTTAGCAGATGATCCATCTAGCGGGGTTTCCATTTAGTAGTTTCCACTTGAGTAGCTTGAATTTGACTTGCTATATGACCAATTTGGTCAGCAAGAAATCGTTTGGGTCAGTATTAGTCTTAGTAAGGTTGTTAACCAACAAAAACATTTACCTAACCCTAACCGAACTCTTTTTTTAATTTGTGTAATATAGGCCTGCTGCATGTGTTTATACGCAGTGCAGGAAATAAATTACAAGACATTTCTATTTTTCTGTGTTGGTCATTTAAATGATAGGAAATGCTTCTCTGCGTTCTTAGAAATCTGTATACAAGCAATAGAAACCTGTTATATTTGTAAGATACTGTATGTGTTATATACGTGACCGGAAATAATGTATTTATTATTAAAATATTACGGGAAATGTGTCATTGCTTCCTTAACCATCTACTTTACTTCCTTCCCCCAATAGTGTGGGTCTGCAGAGTACATGGCCCCCGAGGTAGTGGAGGTGTTCACAGACGAGGCCTCGTTCTACGATAAGCGCTGTGACCTTTGGAGCCTGGGGGTCATCCTCTACATCCTACTGAGCGGGAGCCCCCCCTTCACTGGCCACTGTGGGACGGACTGTGGCTGGGACCGGGGAGAGGTCTGTCATGCCTGCCAGGTAAGACGTCCTAACTCTAGACCTATCATTGTTTGTCCATGACCGGGGAAAAAAGAAAACACAAGTGTAGATGGAGTGATAAGTGCAGATTAATGGGATTTAAAATTCCTTAATGAATGTAAACACCTGACCTGAATGGGCATGGAAAATCTCTGGTTAAAAATGTCCTATCTGGTTCCGTGTGACCAATCTTTAATCTGCCAAGGCAGTGATGGTAGAAATAAGCTGGTAGCAGCATCTGCTGCAAAGCATCTTTTTGGTTTTCAAGATGGATGTTTTTCATTTGAGCTCCTGGCTAACAAACATATACCCAGGATCCTCTGGGCACGGACAGCACTCCAAGCCAAAGGCTCCGGTAGCTCTCATAAATGCTTAAAGACCATGGACACCACCTTAATTGGGCCTATTTATTTCCAGAACAATTTGTTTGAGAGCATCCAGGAGGGGAAGTATGAGTTTCCAGAGAGGGACTGGGCCCACATCTCTGATGAGGCCAAAGACCTGATCTCTAGGCTGCTTGTGCGAGATGCCACCCTGCGCCTCAGCGCTGCCCAGGTTTTACAACACCCATGGGTGCAGGGAGTGAGTACAGATTAGGCCTTTTTTCTTATACTTATACTGAATTGAAGTCCATTTTCCCCTAAAGCAGCTTATATTGACTTGCCTTTAATGTTAATTTTTTGTCATTGAACACATGCTTCTGATTGTCTTCTAGAAAGCTCCTGAGAGAGGCCTTCCAACTCCACACATTCTTCAAAGGTAGCTTTGACACTCTTGCTTTCTTTGGTTTTTGAGGTTGATTTAAGAAGCATGTTCATTTTCAATCCACTCTTCATATGGTCTAGGGTTCATTCAGAATGTGTTGTTGGGTTCACAAATAGCTGTCAAAAAAGCGAAACCAAGGTTTTCACTGGTGTATTAAGTTCTTAAACAATTGTATTACAGAGCAAATGTACTGGATGAGTGTTGGCAGTCATGGCCACAAACAAACCCTTATGTGAATTCATACTGCATAATATTTCAATAAATAGCAGCAGCCTCTTGACATTTTGGTGCCTGTTTGTGTCAAACGCCCACAGGAACAGCAGCACCAAAGACCTGACGCAGTTCGCAGCGGACGCCATCGCCTTCAACCGCCAGCTGTCGCAGCACGAGGAGGAGTGTGAGGATGCCAGCGCCTCTGTGGTCTGCTCCATGAAGTTGTCACCCCCCTCCAACTCCAGGCTGGCCCGCCGCAGGGCACAATCTAACGCCCTCCGCACCCGCGACTTCCTTCCCACAGCTGAGGAGCCCAGTGCCTGAGAAATAACCCCCAAACCCTCACCACACACACACACATTCTCTCTCTCTCTCTCTCTCTCTCTCTCTCTCTCTCTCTCTCTGCCTCACTGATCACTCGCATCATGTCTGCTAAAGAGCTCCACCAGGTGCCCCTCGTCCATTCCCCTCTTGCCCTGTTCAAAATTGAATTTGGATGATTCTAAGCTCAGGTTATTGTGTGTGGGCCCAAAAAGTCTTAAAAATTATTTACCAGGGGAAAAAAGCAAGTAAGCAAACAAACAAACAAAAACAACAGGTGCTGTATTTTAGCAGCTCAGTGTCATCTGTCACTCATCTCAGGTTCTGGAATATTCTTCTCAGCTGCCATAAAAAAGAACTTCCCGATCTCTTCTTTGACAAGCATTTTAATAATAAGTTTATTTTGTTTTTTTAATTACGCAATCTATTTGCCACAGTTGTCAGCAACAGCTTGCTTTTAATTAAATGGTCAGTATTAATCAGACTATTAATCCACAAAATCCAATTGCTTTTGTTTCATATTTATTTATTTTGTATACTAAGAGGTAGGGGAAGGTGCTTGCAATGTCACAGTTGAAACGAGAAACTGTTTATTTTTATATAGTTGTGTTAAATTGTGTCTCTGTTACTAAAACCAATCTGTAACACCCCATGCCTCCTATCCACATCATACTCCTATTGGAGTTCAGCAAGATCATTTGTCATAGCCAGCCTACTCCTACAACCTGTGAAATCATTACCTCACAATCAGATTGCACACAATTTTTTTGCACATCCTTTTGATATTATGATTATCGTACAGATGTTGGCCTGCTATTTTCCTAGTGGGTTACCTACTTAGGGGAAAAAATGCTACATACTCTTAATAGGTCTTTGGCCCACCTGTGATCACTTATTTGAGTTCTTCTCAGGAGATTGGGTTGTATTAGTTAATGTATGTTTTTTTTATAATGTCTAGTCATGGAAAGCCTCAGAAAGGCACATCCCTTTTTCTCTGTTAAACCAATAACCTGTTAGTCTTGCCTGTGTTTTTGTATGTGTATTAGTTAGACATTGATGTGTCTCTTTATTTTAGTGCTATTTGCACATGAGAAAATGTGCCAAAGTAGAGTGATGCCTCTACGTTTTATTCTTTTTTCCGAGTTATGAATGATGAACCAACTTCTAACTCCAACAGAATGCTCTTGGCCCTTACATTCAGTAAAGAGATGAACTGTTCTCTTGGCTCATGTTTTACATCACAGTTATGAATAATAATGACCATTAGGTGTTGAATGTGGCTGTTTGCCTTGTACATATATTCAGTCAGTGTTTGGCAGATCTAACAGGATCCCCCAAGGCAAAGGCAGATGTTTTTCTTTCTCTGTCAGGCAAGTTCTCACCCTGTTCTGTTTGCTCAAACAAAAAACAATGTGACCCCTATTCTGTATCCTCTTCCCAAGTCCCTCTAACAAGGTTACTGGAATTACAGCATCCTGAAGTGAAGAGGTCATGCCAGAACAAGCTATAGTTCCAACATTTTTATTTTCATGTATTTTTTTATGCTTTGGCCCCTGGCAGGCTGTAGTTTTAAAGGGAGAACAATGTAAAAATCCTCATAAGAGCAGTCTATGCTGAACAAAAAGTTTTCTCATTAAAAGGTGCTGGCATGACAACTTCTATTGCACTTTGAAAAACTGGTTTGATATGGAATTATGAATAAATCATACATATCTTTCGGACAGATGTTGGTGCGTGTGTGTGCTTTCTCCATATTTCCCAGTTAAATTGTGTGTCGGCTGGATTGCAACAGTTTGGACAAATCTTTATTTGAGGAAAAAAGTCATTTGACTGTTGAGAGCATTGATAGGAAATCTCATTTCCTACACGCAATTAATTTTATGTATTACCCACTAATGTGAACTGTGTGTACGTGGATGTTCCCAGTTGCCATGGATACAAAATCCCTATAGCAACTAAGCAGCATTCATGGCCAGCCTCGATCCAGCAAGGGAAGGCTGTCTCAGCCTTGCATTATCAGGTAGGTTATCACTCTGGTGCATGTGGCTTTTCACTAAGCACTGCGCTGTATGACACTAAACATGGCTATTTTGGAAGGCGCAGGCCTTGAACCCGAAATGGGTAGACTTACTAGGCTACATGCTGCGCAAATGGACGGCGCAAATTCGGACGCACAGATCCTGTGTCGAGTTAAACTGCTGAACGTTCATAAATCAGCCACTGAGTATTTCAGACGGACTACTGAACATACCGTTGAATTAGGTGCGAAAGTGATGGTAAAGCACGACTCCCCTGGAGAATCAAGCCACCTGCGAAAATGACTTGGGTTTACTACCCATGGTTTTAAAATAGACTACAGGAGCAGTGATGGAGAAAAATAGTTTACAAGTTGTAAAACTTGTTAGGCGTGTTTATTTTTGTAATAATCTTGCATTCGACCATGGTTTTGTAGTCCCACTCGATGAATGAATGGTGTGAGTTGTGAATGGACCCAGAACACGAAATGACTCACCTGCCCACACATAGATGAGGCAGCGGGCCTGTGCAGTCTTCCAAAGAAAGAAGCAGAGTGAAAATACAGACACATTGACGCTGTCCTTGAGAAGGGTATACTTAGAAACTAACTGGTGATATAACCGGAGATGCTTTGTTCATTTTACATTGTATGTTCCCAGTGTGCAGCTGTCCATGACAGAACAGTCTGCAGTCAACAGCTTAGGTCGCCAACAATCGCCACCCTTTTGGTCTAACATGGCTGCATCTGTTTTTTTGGCCTCAAAGGATGCGACACTGACCTCTTGCTATTGAGATGAAATGATCAAACCACAGACATTTCGAAAATATTTCTACATTTGTGGTCAGACTGACGTCAAAAAATCCCTGTTCGGCTACAAAATTCTGTCAACCTAGTAAGACGGCGCCTCAAGTGGTAGGTGTATATTTCATTAATAAAGAACAGGGCGCGCTGTGAGATAGAAACGAGCGTATCTCAGTGGATCAGATGAATAGACCGGGAGCCGTGACCAGCCTCTTCATGCTCAGAAATGCGATGGCCATGCTGACGCTGGAGACACATTTAGCTGTACTAGCTTCACACGTTTTTGATCAACACGCAAGTATAACGTTAGCTGCTTAATGGTTTGGCGGTATCATTTTTGCTATTCCATGGTAAGTCCGATTGACCGTGATTCTCGAGCTACTGGTGTGAAAACAGCTAATTGTTGCTTCACTGATGACTGATGTGAATGTGGATACCCTATGAAGTTAAGATGATTTGGATGATGAATTTTAACTCGACCGTGGTCTTAACCTGTTTTGAATCGATTAGTGGGTAACGATTTTGCGTAAAACTGCCAGTTACGAATTTTACCAGTGAGCAACTTATGGACTACCGTAGACGTGCCTTAGAAGAGGTTCAAGAAAATGATTGATTTCATAAGTGTGATGATAACAACGGGCTATTGCCAGTGAGGTGTTTTTAGGCAAACGATCTCATTTTGATGAGCAAATGTGCAACTTTGGAGAGCGTGAGAAATTTGATGCCAAGTTAAGCAATATTTAGCCTTTTTTTCAAGAAATCCATAATTTATTAATGAGTCTTGCTTTTCAGTGTTTGAATAACCTACTTTCTCTGTATAATACAAACGATTATTCTGTTGTTTTATTTAATTGCTCCTGTTGAGTGTCATTGATTTTTGAAGAAGAGGGTTCAACAATGAGCAAGTTAGACGCTCCCTATATCTATCTAGGACTTTGACCTCAGGAGACTGTATTGTTTGCATATGAAGTAGTCTAGTTACCAAAGTGATATAACCATCCAGACTCGCACTAAATACGACGTTTATGATAGGCTACGTAATTGACTTACTGGTTGATCCCTTACCTACAGTATGTTGCAGTAAATTGCACTGGTAAATGACTTAGCCGATTTCTTTTTTCACTGATTTTAATATTGCAGTCTCTTTATGAAGCTTGGTGTTGTAAAAGGCCCCCCAATGATAAATTGGTAGAGGCATTTGCTGCTAGAGCTTACAACATCTCTACAAGGAGCCATTTCACAGGAGTGCTTCACATTTTGCTCTTTCCTCACTGTCAGGGACTCCCTCAGACGGTGTCTCATGCAAAGCACAGCTAGTGCTTCTGGCATCCAGCACTGTTGCAGGCCCTTGAGAAGATAGCTACCAACTGGTGCCACCATGGTCCAACCTGACAAGACAGCCAGGACCTCAGTGCCCAAGAAGAGCTCAAGGAAACGGAAGCTGCGTCCCCAAGGCCTGCCCTCCCCTGCCCTCTGCTGTGCATGTGGTCTCTGCATCATGCTGGCGGGCATCAACATAACACTTGTGGGGGCCTTTGCATTTGGCAAATTCGTGCCCACCAAGAACCCGCCCATCATCATCGGACCTCTTCTGCTGCTGGTGGCGCTGTCATTCTTTGCAGCTTGCTGCGTGTGCAGCCGCCGACCCCCGGCGCACACATCCCGCGGCAAGGCAGGAGGTGGTGGCGCAGACAGCTGGGGGCTGATGCGCATGGGCGGCGCGGCCTTCGAGATGGAGACGAGCGAGCATACGCTGCAGGACACCACTGCCGTGCAGCTCAGCCCTACCAACTCCCTCAGCTCCTCCCACAAGTCCAGCCCTGCCCATGAGGTGCCCACTGGTGACCCACCCCGCCAGCTGGTCGCTACGGAGCTCAGCGACTCACCAACCACCGACAATGGTCTGATTGATGGAGCCAACTGCCTTTCAGCCTCTGTGCCACTCTGTCAGGAACACGTAGCTGTCGAACTCAGCCCGACACACAACGCCTCTGACACATAGCATGGTCACAGTTGCATGGGTGTCTGACATCCAGGAGAATCACACTGTTCTCAAGCAATCTGGCTCGACTTGGACTCTTTGGCTAAAGTAAAAAGAATTGTGATGAACCTGTAGACATCACAAAGGTTAGGAGCTGTAGTTGTTTATGTGGGAGAGGTATGCATAGTTGCTGTGAAAAAAATGACATATTACACATGATTTAGGCAGCAGATTTCAAACCTCTCATTTACCTGAAGGTGAGAAATAGAGCATGAAAGCAAGAAAAATGTGAGACAGAGAGATGACTGTTGCCTGAATTATCCGCAGATATTTTCAAATATGCCTTACTAAGCCCCCTTTCCTCTGTTGTGCTGCTGAGAAACAAGCGACTGGAGACTGGTGACATTTTCTTTCTAGGGAGTCATTGGCTCACCATGTCAACCTGACCCCACAGCAGTAAGGCAAGGAGCATGGCTGAGGAGGAAAAAAAGGCCCCCAACAATGATCACTTCGATCACTTCGGACTTCGTGACAATAACTGAACCTGATACAAGCCCATTTGTAGAAAAGGGGGACATTATATATTTTGTGAAGGGGTTGGGACTTCACTGTGCCTCCTCATTTGATGGTGAGAAGTGTGGGGAAATTGGTCTGCTTTCAGGTGACACTGCTTAGCAGAGCTGACATTATCTGTGTCACACGTAGCAGACACAGGGACTGCACTTCTGTGGAAGAAGCTAGCAAAAGACTTATTTTGTGTGAGCACTATACGACTGTATGTGATGCACATTGAAGCAGAGATTGTAACTTATCTCTATTTTGAGACTAAAGGTGATTGTCATCTTGAGTTGTTCACTTGAAAAAAAAAGATAAATGTTTTTTTTTCTGTTTTTATTTGTTGTGAAGTACTGGCTTGCTGTTGTGAAAACATTTTCTTCCTTTTCATTAGTTTTATTGACTTATTTATTTATAAATATTTTTTACTTGTGTAAAAAGAGTCCTGGTAAATATGTGATTGTTTGATGGCCATATACACTTCTAATTCTATTATTGATTATGCATTGATTAATATCAAAATGTCTTACAAAGTATAATTGCTTAAAGCATGAAATGTATATGTGTGTGCTAAGTTCTTTGTTTTCGAGAAACAGCTAATAAACACACTTTCAAATCATCATGAGAGTGTTACATTGCGCTTTGGTGATAGATGGTCTAGGTTGCTGGTTGGATGACAAATGATGATGAAACTAGACATATTGACAAGAGTTAATGGGTAGAAATTGCGTTGGGGACAGTCATTTAATTAAATGATGGTATAAATGGTATCTGTTTGAATGAAGCTGAGTAATGAGAGCTGTGACATTACCCACCCACACAATGGATTTTCCACTAGGTCAGATTGCAGCTTTATCAAATTTGTCTTAAATAAAAAGGGACAGTCATGTAGAGGGCATCCTTAATGTGAGCTGTCCACATTCATGCACGACAAGCAGACTCGTTTTCATGTTGGTCTCGTCTTATCGCTGAGAAACCTCTGTGAGGATGGCAAATACAGTGCTGTGTTTACCCTCAATTACGCCAGCAAAGCCCCCATTCGCAAACACTGTTAAATAACCATGGGTCTGACCAGACCGCGCCTCTGATCCACGATGGCCTACTAGTCATCAAAACACTTTGTCAGCTGATTGTTTTTGCCAACCTGCTAGTAGCACATTGGAAAATATGGGATTCATCAATTCAACACACACATACATACACACACACACACACAATAGGTTAGAAGTAGTTACTAGAACACTATTTTAGTTCCCACAGTTGTTTTAATGCTTTGACATTAATGGCAGGCCATTCATGGCCATGAATATGCAAAGCAATGTTAGTCAGTGGCAGATGTTCTCTGATGCTCAGCACACAAATAGGAAACTTATGCAACTGCAACGGCATGGCAGGAAATAATGGAAGATACAGCATAGTCGGGCATTTTACCCTCCACTTCAGTCATGCTCTGTGTCAGATGATTCCAAAACAGTCATAAGGGGCATTGTCCCTAAGTTCCAGACTGTAGATCTGAGGTGAATTAGTCACAATTGTTTTTCACAGATTGTACAGAAGCAAGGCAGGAGCTGGACTATTCTGGGAAACAAAGAGTTTATCATTTTTATTCAGATGCTCTTAGTCTTTTTTCCCCCCTAACCACGGGTGAATGATAGAATCACCGAAGAATCAGATTTCCCTGGGGAGCAGGTAGCCTTTTCTCTCCCTGATCAGCACCTGCACTATACCACAGCCAATCCCCCCCAGCCCCCACACGCACACTCTCACTCTCACACTCCCCATCTCTGTGTTTGCCTTTTAGTCTGCCGGCTGGCAGGAACAATCCGGAAGTTGCATGGAGCCCCTGTGGATAAAGCCAGGCGTGCTTTGATACGAACAGAAAAGAAAATGATGGGAGTAATGAATCTGTTGTGTGCTTCATAATGACAGCAAATAAATGTGTTTACCTCAAAAAAGGGACCAGTATTTGCATATCCAGCAGCAATGAAATGTGACCCTCCCAGACGGCCTTGATTGCCTGTAATAAATTCATGAGGCTGTACAGTGGCCCCCACCATCTCATATTATTTGGTTTATTACAAAGCAGTGATTTGTGTTTTTAATAACACCAGGAAGTCACACTAAAGGTTTGCCCAAGCACAGGCAAAGATTGTGCCTTTACATGACTGCTTTACTAACAATTGAGATCCAATCAACAGTCATTTTGAATGACAGGAGCATTTTAGGGCACAACAAAGCACACATAGGCATGTATGATTTCGTGATTGTGAATGTGTGTGTGTGTGTGTGTGTGTGTGTGTGTGTGTGTGTGTGTGCTCTTTTCCTGAGCTCTAAAATGTTCCCGTCCTTTAAAATGATTGTATATACTGTACTCATACACATGCGTCATGGTGGGGTGAAAAGTGTGACTGACTTAACAGGCCCCAAGGTGAGGAAGGGCCCTTGAGAAGTTCCTTGAGGAATTTTATTTTCCTTAAAATATCAGTAGGGGAGGTTGGTTATAGTTTTAACATAGGGAGAGAGTTGTAATGCCACCAAATGCACAAATCAGGAACATTTTAAGTGGTTGTGCAGTCAGTGTGGCTGATTTTCCAAAACTTACAATGGAAAATCAAATTCTGAGACAAGAAAGTATTTTTTTTAAAGGATAATTTTCTGTTTAATACTTCTTCCATTATAGACAAAGTTGTATGAGTTATATCAGGTGAAACTGTAATATCTCTCATAAAACATGGTAAAACATGTATCTTTCTCCCTGCTAATTTCAAAGCACCATGTTAATATAGAAAACAACGGTTAACAGGGACAGGGTAGGTTGAAACACAAGCTGTGGCCCCCTGGGCCTGGGTCCTGCTCACAGAGGCTTATGGCACAATAACATATGTAGACCTACAGTCTTTTACTGTACCTTTGCCTGAGTCAAAAGCCTGAGTACCTTTTGTATCGAGAAAATGAATGGAAATTGTATAAACCCGATTTGGACAATGGTGGGACAGAGGAGTGGCACTATATGCACATACACTTGCCATATACACATACCGTATATACTTTCATGTTGTGGTCACTAATGTTAATGAATCAGTTGTTCTTGCATATCACAAGGAGTGCTCTTAATTTTGCATATTTTGTCTATCTGTTACAACTTACCCCAGTATGTGTTACAACCTACCCTGGTAGTGGTGTGGGTAGTAACAAAGTCTGTGATAAACCTTGAGACATTTAAGTTTTTATTATTTGTAGTAGACAAATGTGGGTACTTTGCATTAAGGTTGCAGAGCTGTAGCTCAAAAAATGTAATAGGCCAATAGGTGTTAAAGAAAAAAAGTGTTACAACCATACCCAGTCTCCCCTATCATAAATAAATATCACAGTAAATGTTGCTAACTAATTTGGATAGAATGTTTTGGCTAAATAGGACAGACCACCCTCATCCCCTTGCAAAAACACAAATGGGTTTAGTCCGCCTTCTCCTGGCTTTTTAACTAGACGCATTTTAGTAATTAGCATTCCTTCTGCTGAAGCGGCAGCGGTCATTGGGGCCTTGCAGTTCAAAATGTCATTATCCAATAAAACGAAATCAGGTTATCATAAAATAAAAGTAAAGAAAAGAAAGGCAGGAACGAGAGAAAAAGTGAAAAGAGGGAAAGAAACTACTTCTTTCGTAAGAGTTAGAAAGCAAGTGCCGGTAGCCTACATTGAATGAAATCTTGCAAACTGCTTGAATAAATGACATGACAAAATTAGAGAGAATGTGTAATAGCCTACACACTTTCAACACTTTTTACAGCTGTAATCTGAGGTAAAGACTAAATAAATTGTTGAATGCTAAGCCTTCCACGCCACTGCAATAGAGCTAATTTGAAAATTAAATTAGCCAAATATTTATATTTAGTCATTAGGCCATAATAATAACCTGGCAGCTTAATAGGCTCAGTGTTAACTTAAAAGGAAACCTTATTCTGCAAACAAAGCCACTTTAGTCAAGTATTGTTTGATTGGGGTATTTTGTTATGCGTTTAAGAAATTATTAATATGTGGTTAGAGAACTGGAATGATATTAAACTGGGGTAATTTTGTGCTACATCCCTGCCCATATAAACTAGCGACATGTGGTGTGTGTGTGTGTGTGTGCGCATGTGTGGTGTTGGGTATGTCCATACATTAATGTAAGTAAATACACAACCTGTTAGTCAGTAACTGACCCAAAATATGACACCCAGTGGTCAACTCGTAGTGCTTAGACTCTTCCACTAGGGAGCAGTATATCCATTCTAATGCATGCCAGGCAACTTCCATAATATGTGATTCTTCAGGAGCTGTCCGTTGCTGTTAGATAGCTTGCTGAAATATCCATCCAAATCTGCTTAAGACAAGCAGAAACATAAGTCCAGTCCTTCCAGCTAGCATTATCCAACTCCCGAAAATAGCTCAGCCTGCCCATCCAGATATTCATGGCAGATATAAATGCAGAAAATGTGAGGAAAAGTGGAGATTTAAAGTATTTATCCACAGCCTCCATTTTTTGACCCACTAACATCAGAAACAAACTGACTGAGATCCATTCGCTGTCACAGCCTGTAGAAAATGACTGGATAATTTTTATTTTTATTTTTTTTTCCTTACTCTGTCAGTGTTTTGCAGTATGCTCCAGGACAAATCAAGGCCTGATCAAGACCAGTAGGCTACTGTTCCAGTGTCTGCAGCCTTTAGGGGGAATTCCTCCTCCTTCTGGCTACCTCATTTTGAAGGGCTCCCTGTTCATGAGAATGGCTTGGCTCAACACTCCACTTTGGCTTAAGACTTCACTTTGGCCCATTTGTGTACACACATTTTCATATTGCATGTCTCTATTCCGAATGTGCTAACATACTGGAGCTCTGGGAGCTAAATTCTCATTACCTTAGTCTTAGTCCCTGTTGTCATTCAGCCCTGGCATGCATCCCTCTCTTCTTATATTTTAAGAGCTTCCTGACAATAAGAACATATTGTGTGGCAGAGGCATTTGACCTATACACACATAAACACACACATACACACACACATACATCTTTATTTTTTCTGACATCCGGAAGGTTCTACAAACTTCCAGCTCTCCCTGTCTATCTATCTTTTCTGTCCACCATACAACGTCCTTCCCATGGGAAATACAGGACTGACGCACTGAAATGGAACATCGGCAAGGTGAAGAGCGTCATCTCTGAAGCGCCGTGGACACAATCAGTAGCGCAGATGAGCTAAAACAGTGTCCATTAAGTTCCCTTAATGTGTTTTATGGTTGAAAGTATAACCTAAATGCCCAGGTTTTGCTGGCACAGAAAGCACTACATTTGCCTCACTTTTTAACCCATAGAGGTACGGGCATTTGTATTTACCCCTCATAGGATTTAAAAGGGCCAACCTCTCAGGGGGTCTCCATAGTGGTGCCAGGGGGATCTGTTATAAAATTAGGGAAGAATTTTTCTTGTAATTAATTCCTTTGTAAATTAAGCACAGAAGAAAACATATTAAACAACTAACCTTGTTCATTTCTTGTTCAACAGTGTGCAAGGCTGATTTTGTGATACTATAATTGAATCAACAAATAATTAAGCAAGAACATGCATGATACAGATACAGTATATACAAAAACAATTCCCAGATGCTCAGGCCTTGTCCTCTGTGAAATGTATTTAATGTGAAAAGGCCTAAAGACTCTTGATTAAATTTAGCAAGTCTGAACTACATACCCTTTTGCCTAAAAAAAAAAGAATAAAATATGAATTAAAATGATCAATTTGCTATGGGATTTATTCCTCATTCTGTTCTGTGAATGGAATTTATTCTTAGCTAAAATAATTTGGCTGTAATCACTCCTGTTTTTGTTCATTCTCAGTTACTGCAGTGTACAATTGCATGGCAATTTCTTTCAGTGCCTTTTCTGAAATGCACGATTCGTACTATTGCAAACCCACACAAAGGGGTACTTACACAAGCAGTGTATAATTAATGCATAATAGAGACATTTTACAGCATATTTAGGCAAATCACCTTTCATTTAGTCAGGATCAAGCAACAGTGTAATTGTTTTTAATTGTGATTGCTACTACATTGTAATTTCATTGTAATTATGATTGAGACTGAGGATGACTTTGTACGGCAAAGCTGAACTTTCACAGATTTCTTTGTGTGTGTGTGTGTGTGTGTGTGTGTGTGTGTGAAGGTATTTGGTACAGTGAGCGCTGACACGCCGGTTGTAAAAACAAATGACACCTTTGTCTTGTCACAATAATCCTAATCTATCTCTTGAAAAGAAGGGATATTAAATCGTACGGGGGTGGATTCTGCCAGCTCTTGATAAATGTACCAGCGGTCACCAAAACCTGAATCCGACATTATGTTCCAATAGCTGATTGCTCTATTAATTTCCTGCCTCGGCCTGTCCCCTGCCTCCTCTTAATGTGAAACTAGTAATATGTTGTCCCCGATTAGTATAGATACAGAGTGACAGTTGCCTCTGCTCAAGGTATTTCAGAGACATAATTCATTCATAAAGCCAGAAATGCGCTCATTTGTCACCCCCATTTTTCTGTCCTCTCCTTTCACAGTCTCTGACTCCTCCGGGTAGCGATTGGGGTGGGAGGGGGTGTGGGGAGGCAGAGAAGGGAGGTGGGAATTCAAGAGTGGGATGGGGAAGTAGTAATAGTGTGTGTGTGTGTGTGTGTGTGTGTGTGTGTTGGGGGGGGCGGGGGGGGGCTTAAGTGGCGCTGTGTGAGAGGGATTGGTGTGTGTGTGTGTGGTTTGGGGGGGGGGGGGGGTTGTAGGTGAGTGGTGAGTTGTATGTGTGGGTGGGGTGGGGTAGGGTGGGGCGGTTGGGGGTTGGATAGGTTCTCTCGCTGATGTATTAGTTGGCATATGCAAGCAATGAATTATCAAGGAAAAGGAGTCAATTATCCACTCCTAAAAAGGAGGTCTGGGCTTGTGTGGCCTAGGGGGCCCTTCCTGAATTTACAAAATCATTTCATGGAGAGGCGTGTATAGGAACTCAGGGAGTATGGGGGAGGAGAAGTGTGCGTGCACACACACACGCACACACACACACACACACACAGACACACACACACACACTGGTCTTCTCCTGTCTCCATAGCTAACCAGGGCAGGAGGAACGTTTTGAACTTCTCAGTAATAATCCATTTTTATACACACCTACCCGTCTGACTGATTCGGCTGAGCTGGAATAGCCTGGCCGTGACTGGCAGCCATTTTGCCATGTCCCAATTCTCTCCTCTGCTTTCCATCAAATCAAAATGGGGCCCTGATTGACTGCACCCTGCCTAATGGAGCAGCAGGCAAATGGAATATCGAATAGCCTTTTTTAGCCTCTTTTCCCAGGGTCCCCAGTTACCTTGCCTTGTCATTTTCTCCGTTATTGGGCTGTTCTTTCTCTCTCCCTCTCTCACTCTCTCAACTTTTTTTTTCTCATATCACAGGCCAAGTGGTTACGCCGGTGTGGCCAGCCCAGCTTCGCTGACAAGCACCTCAGATATGTGTGTGTGTGTGTATGTGTGTGTCAGTGTGTGAGGTGTGTGAGGTGAGGTGAGGTGGGGGGGCGGGGGGGGGTGGGGGGGGTCAAGGCCCCTTCACTGACTGACGCGGCTGACACTTAAGGAAATGAGGTCATTAGGCAGAATTACAGGGGGTTTTGATGGCTCCGTAATGGGTTTTAACGCTGGAATTTAACATGGGAGCCCACCGGGGACGGGGCTTGATGCGTGGGCAGACAGGTCTCCTCGCTACACAGAATAAAAGGCAGCAACTCTCTTGGGCTCGCCAGACGAGAGTGCCGCAGGGAGATGGCAGGAGGAGGTGAAAGTGAGAGAAGAGGAGAGGAGAGGAGAGGAGACGAGAGGAGAGGACATGGCTCTAAAAATAAAGACCCAAGAAAACGGTGGCAGATAACCCTCCAACCCCCCCCCCCCCCCCCCGGAAGGCCCGGAAAGTTCTCTGCTGGATGAATGACCTCATTATCTGACCTTTCACATCGCTGTACCTGTGTGCACTAGCTGTCTAGGACTGGATGGAGCCATTTCTTGAGAGCCTGTTATGTTATGCTGAATGAATTCATCACCATGTGTAGTGCCCCTATGTGATGAGACTGTTTACTGAAACTGGCTAAATATCCAAATGCAAACAGCCAAAAAATGGAATGTGTGAGACTGTGCGCAGTTGTGTCATTAAAAACCACATGGATGATTGTGGGGGAAAAAGTGGAAGATGGTAAGAGGATTGGGTTTTGAGGAAGAACTGAGGTGACCTGACAGTACTTAGAATCCTGCTCTTGCCTTACATTATGGTATAATTGTTCGCCACATTCCCTCGACTTAAGATGCACCCTGTTGTATGATCATAACTTTCAAAAACTGGATTTTAAAAAAGGCAATCAGATTAGAAAATCCTAAGTAGTAAAGGATGGTAATAAAACACACTGGGAGAGTCTGGAGCGATTTAAAGAAAGTATGAAAGAAAGACAGAAAACAAAAGCTTGAGTCCAAGTTCAGCCAGAATATTGAGGCGTCTGCTCGATGAGGATCAGTATAGTGTTTAAGCCAGGGCATTGTAAATGCATTTGTGATTTATCTGGGTTGGCTGTCAGCCAGGATCTTGATCCTGCTGGCGGTTTCTCTTAGACAGACATAGCTCACCTCAGCTTCTGACCACCCGTCTGATTCCCCATTAAAGCCAATGGCTCTCTTTACAACTCTCCTGAAACCCACATGAAAAGGTAGTGTGTCAGCCAAGATGGCGGTCTGTCAGATGAGAAGAGCCCATTTCTGCCTTGGACATGTGAAATAGAGCCTGTTTTCAGAGCCGCTTATGGTGGCCGAATACGCCTGCTTTACGGCTTCTCTGCACTTCGGAGATCATTCGGTGGCCCGTGACACAAATCATCCCATAAAACGTTCACAGTGAAAGCAACAACCATACCTCCAGGCAAACATGTGTAACAAAAGACACCCATAAAATTGCCACAAAAAATATTGCAGCCTATCATTTCAATTGCCCAGTGATGGTCAAATATGTGTACTTGGCAGCAATGTGGATACAAATGAGTGATTAGATGACGTGCTTCATAGAGGCTAACTGAACTGACCATGACACTTTCCTTGTAGCGTTGTAGTAGCTGATTTGAGTCGACATCCTTACCACATGATTACCTATCATTTGGCTTTGCTCGTAAGCTTAATATCAACTTAATATCACTTAACAACACTGCATATCCATACTATTTCGGATAAATTCACTCCTACCATGAAGAACACATGGTAGACACAAGGTATCTTTTATTTGTGTGTAAGGTCAATAAAGGGTAGCTTATAATGGCTTTATGAATTCTATGTACAGCATGCATGACACTTTTCTTAAAAGATAGGAAGAAACAAAACACTGTCATTTTGATAATTAACAATTTATGGACAACAAATATTATTTCATGTCATTTTCAAGGCTTGTGAAAAATGTTTTTTGGCACCTTACACTTTTTTTCCTGTTTCTCTCTCTCTCACTCTCTCTCTCTCTCTCTCTCTCTGTGGTGTTTTCGAATGTGCTGACAACAGAACCAAGAACTGCACACCATTCGAAGAACCGCCGATCCCGACAAAATAACACACCTTGCAAAATGGAGCAACAAAGAGAACTATGGTGTGGTGGGCCACATTTGTAAAGGGTTTACACCGGTGAAAGGATACTGAACACAAGAGACAGTTCCACATATGAACGGGGACAATGCACAGCACTATGAAGCAATTATAACCATTGCATTTTGCGAATGTTAGTCGGGCTGGTTCGCATTGAGAGGAGATTTATGTAAAATATCCTCTCTCTGTGCATTCCTTCGTTTGTCTTAAGGGTGCGTCTGTGACAATGCTTTTTTTGATTGCATTCAGCAGCAGATCGGATTTGTTTGTTAATCCATTTCCCTCTACTCTTGTACAGAGCACACAAAGCGCTCATTGAGAGGCCCAGCCCAAAGCAAGAGAGAGAGAGACAGAGAGAGAGAGAGAGAGAGAGAGAGACAGAAAGGAGGAGAGAGAGAGAGAAGGAGAGAGAAACTCACACACTCTCTCCCACTGTGAAGGTGTGCCTGATTGCTGCAGAGGGCTTAAGTGACAGGTAAATTGCAAGTTAAGTGGAGAACACAGGCTTTTAACAAGAGGCTTCAGGCTCCTGCAAATCCTCCTTAGTCTCTAATCTGAATACAAAAGGTAGGGGCGGAGGAGATTAAATTTGACCCCTGAATGAGGTGTTTGTTGCAGCCGAGGGCCCGCTTTAGCCTGGGATGAGGGAGTGCAGGTTTACGTTTCCCCATTGTGCCATGTGGCAGCGTTTAAAAAACAACGTCTCACAATGAGGCCTCTTCACTCGCTAATTTTCCTGCGGGACAAAAGAAAACCTTGAGCCGTTGGCTCTATCCTTCAACACCCCCCCCCCAACACACACACACACACACACACATATACCCATCCACCCACCAGCTCTCCTATTTACGGTGGTCTCGAGAAAACTACAGAAGTGGTGGCAGGCTGTAGGAGATGAGGGTGACAGAAAGGGGTGGGGTGGGTGGAAGTTCGGGGTGGGTGTGTGGGGCTGCAGAAGATGTGTGTGTGTGTGTGTCATGGGTGTGTGTGTGTGTGTCAGGGCTCTAAAGGATTGTTTATTTAATTGCGGATGAAGTGCCATAACGTGCCGCTATTATCAGCTGCGGCTGGGAAACAAATCCAGCTTTCTTCAGCGACGCCGTGAAAGGGGAGCGAAGAGGGCCCGGGTGCGGGAGGCAGGCAGGCAGGCAGGCAGGCGAGCAGGCAGGCAGGCGACGGGAGCACCCCACGAGAAAGGCGCTTTTGGCTGTCAACGTTTTAGAGGCTTAGAGTCAAACCTATCCGGGCTCAGGAGAGGGAAGTCGGGTGTTAGGGAGGCAGAATGACTTGTGATAGAAGGTGTTTGCGGCTCAAGTCGAGGGGAATCGTCTTCGCTCGTGGGATGAGGTAGGGCCTAATTGATTCTCTGAAGTTTCCTGTCGCCAGCCGCGATTACAGGTACGTCTGGATTAAAAAAAAAAAAAAAAACACGGATCCAGGTTAAGAGATGTAAAGGATTCAAGACTGGGGGAGAAGAGGCCTGCCATACATGGATCAGAGAGAAAACACACAAGCAGTGGGGGAGCTGTGTCTGTGTGTGTGTGTGTGTTATTTTGAGAACATTTGAGAGTGTATGAGAAGGTATCATTGTCTGTACCTGTGTGCATGTGTGTTTGCATACACATAAGAGAAAGTATCAGTGTCTGTAACCATGTGCAAGTGTGTGTGTGTGTGTGTGTGTGTATGTGTGTGTGTGTGAGAGATGACAGTCTCTGCATGAGTTGGAGTCAGTCAGTCATCCATACATTTCTTTCACCAAGCCATTGTCTCAAAGCCTAGGGGTGCCTGTCAGCTTTCTCCCATTGACAGCAGAGTTGAGACCGAGCAGAATAACAGCAAAGCTGCCTTGCCTTTTTCCTCCCACTCCCACTCCACCTCCACCTCTACTTCCAGTACCACCACCACCACCTCCATCTCTCCTGCATCCTTCCTCCAAGTCCGGGCCCTCAGACCAGAAGAGTTAGAGCGCAGATCCTCAGCTAAGCTGTCATGCAGCCGGCTGTAAATGGCTTGTTTAGTGGCAGAGGCCAATTTGGGAGGCAGGCGAGCCATAATTCAGGCACTATCGATTGGCCCTGGCTCGAGCAGCCAGTGCTGCTGCTGCTGCTTCTGCTCCTGGACCCACTGCCCCCCAGCGTTCTCTCTCCCCTGGCCCCTGATCCTGTAAAGTAATAACGGAACTCGTGTCAGGGCGGTAATTACCATTGATCTGCCGTGATGGTGACAAGTCGGGCCAGACGCAGCCTCCGTGATTCATGCACCCTGCACCAGGCTGGGCTGGTCTGGGCAGGGCAGGGTGGATGGTGCCCAGGTCTGTACACCGCTCGCTCACGCCGACCACAACCACGCCACCCCAGGTTTTTTGTTGTTGTTGTTGTTGTTGCTGTTTTTGTCGTTTCCAGCCTTGGTGGTGGACACACACAAACACTATCCTATAACTCAACAGCTGATGGTAGTGGTGGTGATGATGATGATGATGATGATGATGGTAAGGGTGATGGTGTGGGGGTGTGTGTGTGGGGGGGGGGGGGGGATGAAGAACAGTCCTGTGGGCTTGGGCACAGCAATCCCTCCTCCCTCTCCCATCAACCTGTCCGATGTCAGAGCGTTCAGGGGCACTTTGTCTTACTTGCAGTGTTTTACTGTCAGACTGTTATTAGCTGCTGATGGACTCCCGGCCAACCACCCCCCCCCACTACATCTCACATCACCGCCTCCTCACCCCATGACAAACACCCCGTGGGGGAGAAACGACCTCATTTTTAAGAGCATGATTCTTCCATGTTATGGCCCCATAAAGAAGCCAAACTTTCTGTTCTTTTTCCGCGGAGACAGGCCAACACCTTCGGATATCCATGGATGTTTGTGGCGCGTAACACAGATTTACTGACACGGGGGGGCTGCGAGTGCTCTCAGCAGGCATCTAGCTCTGGGGTGAGACTGGCTCAGATCTGGCCCAGATCTGGCAAATATGTCTATTCTTCTTCCTGATACCAGATGTCATCATTGCTCATGTCTCTCCAGCCCTCTGTCTGATGCTGTCTGATTTCACTTGAACCCCCTCACACCCCTGTTTGGTATTCCTCTTTAAGCACAAAAATGATTACTGGCTCTCCATCATCTCCTATAGATCACCTCCACCTGCCCTCTGAGTCCCAGCACTTGGCCCCTGTGTAGTCACCCCACTGTGAGGGGTTTGTCTGAGCCGGCCTTTTCTGCTGGGGAGCACGCTGGCTAGGTGGCGGGGGGTAGGGGTAAGAAATCATCTCTCTTTGCATCTGCTTGCTTCCCAACCAACCAACCAGCCAGCCGCCACCACCACACCCCCCTACCACCATCACCTAGCTTCATCCTCCACCACCCCTATCCACCCCCGCCCGCTCCAGCACCAGTGCTCATTTTCACTGGATTTACAACCCCAGGCTATACTCTCCCCCCTCACTTCACACACATGCACACAGACAGACACAAAACCACACACACACACACACATGCATGCATATATTCACACAGCTACACTCACAATTACACTCAAACACATACATACATTCATACTACTGTGCACTGTGTGCACAAATACACACACACACACTCCTTGCTGTTCAGGCCGGTGGGGAAACAGAGTTATTTATCACTATTTATGTAGCTTCATGTGGTCACCTGTGGAGAGGACTTTAAGAAAACACCCTTTATCAGTCTGACTCCTCAGAAAACATACACACACACAAACACACGCAAAGGTTACAATACAATCTATATCTACACACACCTCCACACGCACACATCAGTGTAAATAGTCAAGGCTTCTCCAACTGGTAAAATTCCAGCCCCTCAGCTTACCTGGCTTATGTGATATTAGCATTCCAATATGCTAGTTTAGCGTGAGTTGTTGTTCTCTTTTGACCCCCCTGATTTTTCTTTTCAGCTTTAAGTGTTGACATTGTGATGTAAAGGGATCTGACTCAGCACTAGTGTGCTGGGACCCCTCAAGCATCTGGGTGCATAACACCCCACTAATGCATGTGCATATGCATATGCAGAGTGAAATGTCTTTTAACTCTCTCTCTCTCACACACACACACACAAACACACACACACACACACACACACACAGACACACAAAGTGGTGAAGTGCTACCCCGCTTGAAAATAGAGTACCTTATAATAACCTAATAGTTTTAGAAAAGGACACAATAAGCTATCACAAAAGGAAATGACTGGGAAAGCTAGCATTAATCTTGTTGACTTGTGGACTTAATGGCTCATAAATATAGACTGTGGTCTCGGCTTGTTCTGCTCGCCACCAGACGTTGTTGATCTGTGTTCTATATAGTGGGAACAAGAACAAACGATTACTTTGAATATTTTGCGAATAAATATGGGGCCCCTTGTTTCCATTTTTCAAAATACAATATCTTTTTTTATGGCCGTCAAAATGGGTATCATCCATGTACCTCTGACATATGGGTACCACTTAGACACATAGATAGGCTGGGTGGTGTGTGTGTGTGGGGGGGGGGGTGTTTGAATTTAAATTTTACCCATGGCATTTCTGGAAAACTGATGTGTGGGATATTAACCTATGTTGTATGTGTGTTATGTTTAGATGCATTATGATGGGGTGGGATGGAGATAAGGGTTGAATGGGGTTGGAATGGGGTTGGGGGTGGGGGTGGGGGTGGGGAGTGTGTGAATACACAGTCATGTCTGGCGATGCCTCTATCTCTCTGTCTCTCTCTCTCTCTGCCCTCGCCCTAATGAACCTGATTGATGCTACATCCCTTTTGTAACCTCCGCGCCCGAGATGAAGGGAAAAGAAAGGGAAGAGAGGAGAGAGGTGGAGGTGGAGGTGGAGGTGGAGGAGATGGAGCCAGAGAGGCAGGCAGGCAGGCAGGCAGGCAGGGTAGGCAGGCAATCAGTTTTCTCTTTGTGGGCGTCGGAGCAGTCGACGTGTCACCTGCAGATGAGACCCCATTTCCTCTGATTAAGTCCTCTGAAAATATTCCATTTGTCAGTGTCACGGCCCCGGAGAAGGGCCGCCACTTGCAGCCAGTCATCCGTATCTGTTGACTATGTCGCGCGCCAATTTACATCAGCTCCTGACAACATCATCTCCCTGCTAATGTCCTTCTTGCCTTCTCTGCTCCCTCTCTCTCTCTCCCATCTCTCTCTCTCTCTCATTCTCTCTCTCTCTGTCTCTCACATATTTGCCCTCATTGCAAGGTTGGCTGCTGTTGTGTTGGGGGAAAAATGAGAGAGAAAAGAGATAAGACAGCTGGCCCTGTCGCCTTTGTCATTGCTTCCCTTAATGTCATTTTCTCCCTTTGCTTTGTTTGTTTGTTTGTTTGTTTGTTTTTTTTCCCATTTGCGTGTTCACTCTGTCAACAAGAAAACTTTCTGTCTTGACGTTAGGCCTTGAGACTGTTATTCGCATTCATGGTTCACCGAAGATAATGTATGTGTGCATGTCATCTCCTCTCTGCCAGCTGTTATCATTTCAATTGTAAAATTTAATTGAAGCCCCTGAGCTTGGTTGTACATTCAAATTCAATTTTGATTCCCCTCATATGATGTAATTACAGTAAGGAATCATTTGCAGGCAGGGCTAATGAAATAATAATAGAAAAAAGAGGAAACTTTCCTGTGAATGGGAGAAGAATAACCTAGAGTTAACAAAGCAGTTCAGCCTTACATAAAATGAAGTCAGGAAGAACAAGAGGAATGAGAGGTAATGAAAGCCAATCAGTAGACTAGCTCCCTGGAGGGTGTGCGTGTGTGTGTGTGTGTCTGTGTGTGTGTGTGTGTGTGTGTGAGAGAGAGAGAGAGACTTTATGTATTGTAGCTGGTGGTTGTAGTAGTGGGGGGCATGACTTCTATGCCTTCTCACTGTGACAGAACCACATCTCTCCACAGGCTCCTGGTGTGTGTGTGTGTGTGTCTGTGTGTGAGTGGTGATTGGGCAGGGGGTATAATGGGAAGCACTAATTTTACTTCCTCTAATAGTAACAGAGCCATTTCTCTCCACAGGGCTCCCTGTCGATGTGTGTGCATATGTGCATATATATATGTGTGTGTGTGTGTAGTCACTGTTCAGCCAGTGTCTCAGCCCCTGCAGTCTCACTCGCTGCTCTCTAACTAAACTTTCCCTCCTCTGCCGCCAACTGCCGACGCTTGGCACCACTCATTAGCATCTCATTAGCATCCTCCTAAGCCGCAGCAGCGCACCCACGCTCCCACTACCCACTACCCACCTCGCCACCCTCGCCTTGCCTCGTTCTCCTTGCTCGTTTGACATTCATTTGTGAGAACAAAAGAAAGAGTCCTCCTGCCAAGGGAGCCAGAGGTCTTGGCCACGTTCAGGCCCACCTGTGCGTTCTCTGTACCCCATGTGGGGTAATGTTCGCTAAATACTGCACCCCTTTTTTTTCTTTCTTTTTTAAACGGAGAGGAGAGGGAGTAGGGTGGGGTAGAGTCATTGGAGCTGCCAAGTGCCCGCAGAACACTTAATGACCGTTGAGAGCACGTGCTGTAAAATGGCACAAAGATATTGTTCCACTCACACAGAGATGGTGATTTTTCTGTCACTTCAAATGCATCTAATCGCTTTTAAATTCCTTTTTAATTGTTTAGAGTAATGACAGACTAAAGGGGCTCAATTGCCTATTTATAGAGGCCTATTCATGGAAGCTGTAAACATGTAATTCTTAAATCCTTTTAATCCTCAGGGTATACGTCCATATAGATATCTGGAGCAATTTATTTGGTGCTTTACTTAATAAAAACAGTCAGCCAATTTTATAAAAAAAATTGTACATTGCATTACTATAGATTCCTGAGAAGTGAAATATGACCATGAACACATTCAAATGCTGCACCGTAATGATGTTTATCAGAGTCACTAATCCTTGGATGACATGGGATCACAACGTTAAAAACAGTGTGTCGAGTAACCTAGACACCCCCTAATCCTCAAGGTCCCAATAACAACGTGGCACACACCATCCCTGATCCTTGGACAAACTAGGATCATAACAAAAACACAGTTCACACACACTATTCCTAAAAAGTGTTTATCAGATCTGCCCTCCTAAACTCTATGCATTACAACAAAAACACTACAGCAGCAGGCACTACTCTTAGAGGAGTGTTATCAACCAAACCCTTATCCCCCAGGCACTCAGGATCATTTACAAAAATTATAATAAACAACATAACCATAAGAGTGTTCTTAGATTCTTAGATACTCAGGGTCACATCAAAAACATGGTAGTTGTAATACTCCTAAAAGATTGTTTTCTTGCTTTTGATCACGTAAGATCACAGTAAAAAACATATGGACCAGAAGCTGAAAGAGTGTTTATTTCTTAACATCTCTCTCTTGATCCTTGCTCATAGAGCCGTATTAAAAACACACTGACCTATATGCACTTTGAGTGTTTGTATAAACCGCATTTGTTTGTTTGTTTGTGACTTTCTGATCCTTGTCGGCCCCTGGTGATTGTTTATTGCAGAAGTCGGTCAGTGATGTGAGTGGGAAGGGTAGCAAAGTGTGGTGGGTTGCCTCTCTTGTCCCTTCTCTCTCTCCCTCCCTGGTCTTCATTAGCACCTAGTGTCTTTGCAGGGCCACAGTCAGCACGGTTCAGAGGAGGAGTGGAAATTTCAATCTCCTTTCTATCATTTTCACAATCATTACTTCAAACAAGCCCATTTTCCATGCTTGCAAACCAGGGCCCCGAGAGAGAGAGAGAGAGTGAGTGCAAGGGGAGAGAGAATGGAGAGAATATAAACCCAAAAGCGCAAAAAAGGGCAGCTCACATTCTCCATCTCTCACTGTCCTCCAACTTGGAAATGAACAGAGCGAGAGAAGAGAGGAGGAAAAAAAGCAGAGAAGGTGAAAAAAAGTGTTTATACATTATAAGAAGTCTATTACAAACTGGAGTCGCAATCCCCCTGTCTCCCTCGCTTTCCGTCTCCCCCCACACACACACACACACACGCCTCCCCACCTCCCCACCTTGTGCTCCTGACAGGTAGTCTGCGCACTCTCTTGATGACTAGACTCAATCACCTGTGACAGTTTTGATTTGATGTCACTTGGCGGGCCCCCTCTATTTGTTTGAGCAGTTAAGAGGTAATTGTGTGACATCCGAGGAGAGGAAACACTTGCTTGGGAGAGCGCGCCGTGGCCGCTGAACCGAGCCGCGAGGTGGAGGTGCGCCGACCGGTTATTAATGACAGCTATTTGCCCAAACATCCTCTGATTGTGTGGCAGAGGGGGCGTGTGTTTGTGTGTGGGGATGAGAACGGAGCCGACGAGACATACCCCCTCTCCCCCAAACACACACACACACACACACACACACACACACACACACAGCAAAACACCCTGCCCTAGGGTAGCTCACCCTACCCTGGTGTGATATGAAGAGGGACCCTCTTTGGTGGCCTTGTTGGTTGGTCAAAAGAAAGAAAAAAATATCTGCCATTTGTTTTAGAAATACTTCCCTCCCTCACGAATGTGATTCTGCTTTATTATTCCTACATGTCTTTGGATACAATACTTTGGAAACATTTCGCAAGCAAGTCATTACAAAAATAAATAAATAAATAAAATATTCTGAAACACTTCAGAAAACACCCTACCATCATCTTTTGGGAGAAACTTTTCTAATAATTTTACACCCCGGCAGCCATTGCATTTCTTGCATTACTGGGGGGATAGTGCTGTGGAGGCTGGGGAGGACACTTGCATAAGTCAGCTGAATTTGCCTGCAGCCATCAATCATGGTCCATCTCCGCGGCCCGCTGGAGAGGAGAGCTGATGAGGCTTATGAGAGCTGATTTGAGAGGTTATGAGGCTTCATAAGAGATGATGGGAAACTCCAGGGGCAGCCAAGGACGGGTGCCACTCGACAGAGGCAATGATTCATCTCTGACATACAGAGTTTAATGGTAATCGTACTTTGGCAGCGGAATAAAATCATAAAGCAGAATAAGCTTGAGGGTGATGTGATGATACACTTCTGATACACTGATGCGCTAAACCACTCCCTTTCTCTTCTGGCAAAAATAGAAATAAAGAAATGAAGAAAAAAGTGAATGCTTAAGAGTTATCTGAAAAAAAAATTGTGTATACACTTAAATGCGCACCCTGTTTCCAGGTCAGTATTGTTCTGCCTCTCTCTTGAGCTCTCTCGTGGCAACAAAGACAGGGGACTGATCTGAAGGCTCTGCTGTAAATCTGATAAGAATGACCGCCATTGTGAGACAGTTTCGCTGAAAAGTCCATTCATCGTACAATACTTCCAAGTCCCCCGTATTTCAGCTTGGAATGCTGCCGATAATCTCCAATCCTCCTTTTCTTCTTAAAAAGAGAGAGAGTTAGAGAGAAAGAGAGAGAGAGAGGGAAAGAGAGAGAGAAAGCCAGCAGATTCGAGGCACGACGGGTGCAAATCTGCGAACAAGCTTTTCTCCTGTTTTCCAAAGCGGCCCAGCCTGTTGCCCCGTAACAGAGTGGGATGCCGGAGGTGCGGCCCTGAGCCGGGGGGAGGCTGCCGTGAGACCCTCCTCATCCCCTGGCATCAGCCAGCTCTGACTGCTGTCCAGCAAACAGCCCCCACCCCACACCACCACCACCACCAACCCCCCCTTACCAGCCCCCCCCCCCCCCCCCCACACACACACACACACCCTCGCCAACTCCCCCTCGGCTCACCCACCCCCCAATCCCCTAAACGCTCTGGAATGCCAAAGAATAGTTTTGTTGTTTTTTATTTTTCTCCCTCTCTCTCTGTCTCTCTCTAGCACGTTGGACTGATCCATTTGTTTGTTATCTCAATCCTGGATTTAGGGAGATACAAAGCTGATTAGACAACAAAAGCATATGGAGAGATAAAGGACACTTAGGTAATGGGTTTAGCCTGCCTCTTCAGCGCTAGCAACTCATCCTCTTTCTCTCTGCTCCAAATGCGTTTGTTTTTTTTCTCCCTCTTTCTTTCCCTCTTTCTGTCCTTTTTTTGTTCACTGTCTCTGTCTCCCACTCTTTCTTTCTTTCTTTCTTTCTTCCCTCCTTTCTTTCTCTCCACTCTTGGGGGAAAACAGAAAGAGAGAAAGGGGATAATAAAGAAAAGCGGAGAGAAAAGAAGAGGCTTTGGGTGAGCAATCTCGCGAGTGGCTGCCGACTCTGTCAAACAACTGCAGTAAAGTGCTCCTAAGAGTTTGCTGCCCACTGTTGGCTTTGGGCTGTACACCACATCACACACTGCACTGCAGAGAGACCTGTCCTGCAGTTTTATTCAACAACACCCAGTGTAGCCATCTTAATATCGCGGATGACTGAAGGGGAAAAACTCACAACAACCCAGCCAGAGACAAAGCCAAAGCAGGTAACAGGTAACAGCAGGTGACAAATGATTAAAAATATTCCAGTGTCCAGTGTAATGCAACCTCACAGAGAGACAGAGAGATGGGAAGGGAGAAAGAGAGAACGAGAGAGAGAGAGAACGAGAGAAAGAGAGAGCTAGGAGGGTGGAAAAACATTACACAAATTCTAAACTGCATTTCATTTAATGGGCAAAAGCAAACTAGTTTACACGTAGAGAGAAACACACACACAAACACACACAGTCATCCAGAGATCTCCGTGCATCTCATAACTTGCAAGCCCCTCCTGTGTTGTCATGACTCTGTTTGCTTACCACTCAATACGCGGCACAGCATGTGTTGAGCTGTCAGTAACCACAAGTAAAGGGGGCTGTGCGAGAAAAGAAAGACTCTCTCTCTCTCTGTCGGCCATGGCGAGAGCTGCTAATAGCAATCTGCAGGCTTAAGGCGCCACTCTGCTCCTAATACCCCTGAGGAGGTCAAGCAGGCCGCTGAGACACATTTCAAACATATTTATGCTCCTCCTGCTGCCTCAACCACCTCCCCCACACACACCTTACACACACACACACACACACACCAACCCCCTTATGGAAATAACCCTTGAGAAAGGTGCTTACCTAGGAAAGATAAAGAGCAAGATGAGAAGGTGTGGATGCGGATTAGGGAACAGAGACGATTATGGCCAAAAGAGGAAGGTGCCAGTGCTGCTAGGGGAGATGGAGGTGTGTGTGTGTGTGTGTGTGTGTGTGTGCATGTGTGGAGGGTAGATGCCGGGGTGTGTGTTTGTGGGGGGAGTGTGTGTGGCGGGGGGGTCTATAGGGGGGTGAAGGAAGGAGTAGGTTTGGGGGCGTGAGTTGATGTCTGGGCTGGCTGGATATGGAGGAATATTAATCTGGGTTTAGTGTGAGCAGGACCCCACAAACGGCTCAAGCAAACAGAGCTTAGAAGAGGCCAAGCCTCGGAGAAAGTCCTAAATCTTCACATTAGCTCCCCGCGTTTCTTCTGCTGAACCCGTAAGCTCTTTTTCTAAAGGACAGCACAAACAAACCACAAACCCCCTATACTACCCCTTGCCAGTCCTGCGCCTCCCTCTGTCGCTCTCTCTCTCTCATTCTCTCTCACACACACAAACACATACACACTCCCTCTCAGACACACACACACACACATACACACATACTCACAAAATCAAGACGGATTTCAGAATCCAGATTGCTGAGAATTTATAAATCCAAGAAGACCCAAGTGGATAGAGAAAGATTAGACGGGTCCCCCTCTTAAAGCTACAGGATGCCCACTGAATTGTGCTTTCTCTTTCTGTGGAGTGCCCTACTTTGGCTCTAGTCTGTCAAGAAGGACCATGGAGAGACACAGGGTGAGGAGGGGAGAGCGATAACCCGTCTCAAGAAAGCCCTTTACAACTCTAGTCAGTGCATTCACATGATACCAGGCAACACAGTACACAACAACAATGCCTCAAGTCTGTCAGAGGGTCACACTTGAGGAAATACAGGTCCATTCTATAACCCAGGGCATTTGGAACTTAACAAATAAGATCAGTGAATTATGACAGTTTTTTTTAAATGGTGATTTAATTTGTAGCGTACCATCTGTAAATTAAAATTATATATAGCCCCAACGTTTTCCCCACAAATACATGGTCACCTCCAAATGCTCTTAAAATGCACTTTACTGAATTATTGGTAATATGACAGACAAACATATAAACAAATTAAAAAGTCTGAAATCTGAGATTGCAGCCAGAAAGAGGCAATAGAAATGTTATCTCTTGTTTGATGACTATGTTGTGTGCTAGCGTTGTTGCTAGAAAATTAACCTGGAAAGAGCCAGTGACTTAATCAGGGGTGGATGTGTTGGGGAGATAGCACTGGGGAGTAATAATATAGAGGATTGGTAGGATGGTCAGAGTAAGGTCCCTTCACGCAGGTGAGAGAGGGGAGGATGGAGGAGGGATAGGGCCGCTCTCAGAATCTCATCCCGTCGCCCGCAGCTTCCAGGCGGGGAGGGAACCGGGAAAAGCTCCCTTCCCTGCCGAGTTCCATCAACCTGACGGCATGTCCCGCAAGCCTGGGCATTAGAGCTAATCAAACAGAGATGGCGGAGCACTCAGGCCGCTCCTCGTGATCACCTGGGGAAGCCCGGCAAGAGGCCGCAACCTCTCGGCACGAGGGATGCAGAGTCTCATCTCTGTGGAGTCGTCGCTCCGGGGGCCTGGCGATGTGGCTGCTGCTGTTGATGCTGATGTGGTTCTCATCCCTCTGATGGCTGTCTGTGTGGTCATGAAAAGCAATCTCCCTTGAACTCTACCACCACATATATAACCTATTTTAATACAATGATTTTTTAATAGAATCTAAGTAAATATGTTATTATTATTATTACAATTATTATTATTTAACAAATAAATATGTATATATATATATAATTGGATTAATTGTGAAGTGGTTACTTTTATTTTTGATTAGTTATAGCAAAATTGATTATAATTAATCCATTCATATAAAAAGTAATGAGAGTTGTATTTTTTTTAAAAAGTGAACGTTGAGTTGAGATATGATATTTCAGCCACATCGAAGAACGGAGGGCACTTAAGTGAATCTGTATTAACTATGGAAATAGACGAGGTCTAATGCATTTTTCACCATGGAACATCTTCTACCCCAGGCTCCTCCACTCAGGTAGGCCTTCATTTCTCCAGGAAATAAACATGCAAATGAAATACAATGACATGGTTGACTTCTCAAGCCATTAAGTTATTAAGGCCGGGTTCATCTGACCCAGTAGTTATTTGGTTACTTAGGAGTGTGTCCAATACTTTCAGCCGGTTTCCTAATACATCACTTGGGTGGCACTGATTTAAACATCAAACAGTGCACTAAAGGGTTTTCTCCTGCACGGATGTGCCCTGCAACTTTCTTGGAAGTCTCAGTGTGCGGCTGAGGCTGATTTTTAAAATGATTTAAAAAAAAATAGAACCTGGAATGCTTCACGCTTTTGACCAGTAATCAGTGAAGGTCAACCACACATGAACACAGAGCTTGGCTCTTGACTCATACACTCATAAACGACACACCTGCAGTGCTTGATCAGGTGCACTGAGATTCCCCAGCGACTGTGTGTATGACTGTGTGTATATTTCAAAACAGGGCATGTAGTAGGCTATTGCTATGTGAACGGTTACAGGATTTATTGTTCGAGTTAAATATCAATTTAAAATTCACAGAAGGGCCTCGATACATGGCTAATAACTGTCTTAGGCCTAGTACATGGCCTAAAGGGAGGTGCCTTTGGATGGGAGATGCTGTCTGTGGGGCTGAATGGGATTTTACAGATGGAGTAGGAATGACTGTATCAAAGCAGCTTGCAGGAGGCTGTGGCGGCATTATCTTCCACACTAGTCTGTCAGAGAACAACACACACTCCACTGCTGCCGCCGGCAAACCCACTGTGTGCGCTCATCAAAAGGGGAGCTTTCCCAATCACAGAATGTCACTCCGAATAATCATAATAATCATAATAAAAAACACTTTTCGATTTTTTTTTTCGTCTCTAAGGAATTTGCATCTCCAAAGGCACACCTTGTGTTTATTTCCCCCTCTGGCAAAATGTGAGGTATGAAGAAGAAATCAAGAGGTGGATCAAAAAGAAAATAAAAAGAAAGAAAGACATCTTGGGTTGTTTATGGGGTCATGCAGCCAGGGAGGCAGCACACAGTGACTGCACACACACATACACACATACACATACACACACACATACACACACACACACATATAGGCCTACATGCATGCACACACACACAGACACACACACACACACAGACACACACAGGCACACACACACACACAAACTGGTGCCTCTGCAGGGTGCCTTTCCCACACACGGGCTGGTCAAACAGCTGATGCCCCCGCCAGTCCCACTGCCTCTGCCCTTCAGAAGAAGCCCCGGGGGCAAGCATGCAGGCAGGCAGGCAGGCAGGCGTCTCTGGCCCACGGCTGGCTGGCTCAGACGGCCCTCATCAGCGCAGCGGCTTCGGCAGATCAATCTTACTCTGACACTTCATTTAGACTGAATTAATTTGGAATTAGGGCCCATTATGGCTATTGGCAGGCCCTGACAGTCCCGAAACGCGAGCAGTTATCCACCCTCCTGGGAGAGAAGCCTGGTTGAATGGAACAGATAAGGCCTCTTTTTTTTACTACCCTCACCCTCCCCCACCACACACACACACACACATACTCACACACCCCTCCACCCTCCCCAAAAAAAGCTCTGCCACAAAGCTGAATAAGTGATTTGATTTTTTTTCCCTCCTCTTCATTCAAGCCCAGTCATCAGTATTTTTAATCAACTAAAGGAATGTGTAAGGATTTTTTTCCCCCTGCTTTTTTCTCCTTAAACCCGGAAGACGTGGAAGTCCGTTTAAATGCCAGGATCAGCTCTATTGACCTGTCTCTGGGCACTAATAGCTCAGCTGCAGTTAAACGCCAAAACTGACACCAGTGACAATACTTAGCTGATACTAAACACCTTACCGGCAAATATACTGCTTCCACTGCAGCACAAATAATGCATTTATTATTAGTCCGTTCGTCTATACACCCATCAGTCACACACACATTACTTTATTTCGCCCTTGGGTGACACTGAGGCGATTCATTACTGCCCTTAAGGGTTTTGCATGTTTATCGTTTGTGTAACATGTCTATTAAATATGGGTTTACACAGATTCCATTAAAACCGACCCTTGATGGATTTCATTGAATACGTTTGTCATGGTTATGGTTTATGCTCAATATATCTTCATTTCCTCTACCATCTATCTATTTACACCATATATTTGACTTATAGGATATATACAGGACCCTAAATTAAAAAGTCTTAGGTCTCATTAAACTTCATTTAATAACTTTGCAAAAATCTATTTGCAAATTTAATACCATGAGCAAAAGCAAGAGCAATGGTGGGACAGTTGAGCTCAATTCTACCAAATGCCACTCAGTACCTTTAGTTCATGCTTAATACGCTTTAATCATTGTTTGATTTTTAGAATTTTTAGAATTTGTGGATACAAATAACCACAAATACTCCATGCTAGTAGTAGAGGAAGCAATAGCTGGCTCCAGGGCTGCTGCAAGTCTAGCATGTGAGGCAGAGGGAGTCTGTGCACTCGTAGCTTCCTGAGACAAACACAGTGTGCATGTCACCTCGTTGCTCAGAGACGTGGTTAACACCCAGCCACCAAATGTGGAGCCCAACTTTTACAGCTGGGAGTCCAGGGTAGGCACACACACACACACACACACACACACACATATACATGCAGTACATACACACACATTTGCAAGCATGTCCATGAGGTCATCTAGTCACATATAACTGAGACAACACTGGCACCCTAACCTGATCTGGCTCTGATCTGGCAAAGGTTTGGCCCTGATTAGGCTCTGATATGGCTTCAGTCTGGCTGTAATATAGTTCCCGATCTGGCTATAATATGACTTGGATCTGCTGGATCTGGGCCATATCAGGATCCAGTCAGTCCCGCAATGAACTGCCTGTGATGAGCTCATCCTCCTCCATCTTATGGCTGTCAGAACAGCTACTGTACATTCTGCAGGTCTGGCTCTCACGCAATAAATCTCAATAGAGCCTAGAAACTTACACAAACAAGCACAGGTCAACGTGTTTTTTTAAAAGGACAATGCTGCACAATAACCAGCGTAAATGGATGGAGAGAGATTTTGTTATATTTTTTTAGTTACTTGAAGGTATCAAGATGTATAATAATGATGTCTAAATGTGATTTCCAATGCAAATAGATCAAATGTAATCAAAGATAAATCTGTCTCTAATAACTAAAAGATATAACCCCTTTGCCCTTTAAGCTATGCAGGCGTACGCTGATGACGTTATACATGTACCTCATAACTTGCCCAGGCCCAGTAGAAGAGCCCTGTGAAAAATCACAAACTAGCTTAGACCATGAAAAGTAAGCTTGCTGTGCATGTTTCCAGCATCTAAAAAAAATAGTATGAAAATTTCTCATCCTTGGACCTTTAAAATGCTTGTGCTTACTGCTCTCAGCACTGTGTTTATGGCCACATGGCCGTCAGCTTTTCAAACTTAGGTGTGAGAAAAGGGAATCCACTTGGACATCTGTATCCGAGGTGAGGCTTAGTAGAAGTGACCCAAACGGAGATCCTTCTTCTCCTCCTCCTTCTCCTCCTCTTCCTTGCTTTTTTGGAGGGGGGAGGGGGGGTAGGAGTCAGGTCACCCCCCCTTAACCTCACACCACCATCACCCCCACCTCCCAACACCTCACAGAGGAGTTCACCGAGTGGAGCCCATCCATCCCCCCTCCTCACCCCAACCCCCTGTGCAACGTTACTGACCAGGCGGGCGAGAGGTACACAGATACCCCCTTAAGGAGCTTTGCTCCCCAGAGGAAACTTAATCTCCTTTTTTAAACGCCATCCCGAGGCTCCGCACGGCCTGTGAATAGAGATGGGGAGGGAGGTGGAGGTAGGGGGAGGATAGTGGGGGGTGGGCGGGAGGGTGTAGGGAGAGGAGCTCCGTGCTGAGTATCACCATCCCCACATGGCAGCCTGAGTGGAAATCTGAATATCTGAGCCGCGCGGCTTCACTCCACTCCGCGCCACACCGCACCGTACCGCCAAGGCGCCTGCATGCTGGCTGGGGAATTAGCCAGTCGCCAGGCCGCACTAAATCCCCCCTCCACCCGCCCCCCACACCCAAATTCTCAGCTCCCTTGACTTCGATGCTACCCCTATCTCTCTCCACCTCACCACCACCCATTGACCCCCTCCCAACACACACACACACACACACACACAATACACACATACACCCCTTTCTCCGCCACCACCTCCAGTGAGACAGAGACAGAAGAGAAACATGGAAGACAAACACAGAGACACATTTTTAGTGTGTGTGCGTGTGTGTTTGTGTTACTGTAAGTGTGTGTAAACTCAGACACACCACTGCCGAATTCGCTCTCAAATTTGCTCTGCAGGTCCTTATGGAAGCAAGTCTATCACCAAATCACCCAGGCACCAATCATAACCTGTTTTGGTAACACTTTCTATGAACCCAGTATTCATAAAGCATTATAAATATGTTCATAAAGGGTTATAATGTATTCATAAAGCTTCATAACTAATGACATAAGTATTCATAACAATTCATACATTCTCATGACTGCACTGATGAGGCATTATAATATTATCATCTTAGACTTTACAACTTGAAGTGTCACAATGCAGTATACAGCTTTGGCTTAGTATTCTTTGGATACTAGGGAAACATAGCACTTTACTTAATGTCTGTAATAGTACCTTATTAATTTTCATGAGTAATTATACTCTTTATACTATAGTATTTGTCTGTCTCACTTTACTTGGATGCACTCAGCGCTTGTAACTCAGTTCATTATTTGGCATGAGTAATTGGGCAATTAAAAACTGAAGCTTTTTAATGCTTAGTGACACTTAAAGTTGTAAAGGCTTTTAAGATGACAAAATAATGCCTTATGAGCAGGTGTGCAGGTGCAGTCCGGTACTGTGCACCCATAAAAGATTCAGAGGCGATGCGTGGTAATGCCAAGAAAAATCAGATCTGCTGGCGCCATCTGAGAGTATTGAACATAAGACTCAGGCAAAGTGAGACGCCTATAGTCCTGTATGGATGTCATTAGGTCTGTCTAAAGCACTGGTTCTTAAACTGGGGTCTGGGGATCCCTAGGGGTCCACAGTGCATTACCAGGGGGTCCCTGGAAAAGTTTGCTACAAAATAGCATCTAGCATCTAACAGAACAAACGGATATAAGTCTGTATGGTTACATTTGTGTTGTGATTATGAGGGGTCCTTGAGAATTTTTTCTGCTCCATGAGTGGTCCCCGGTGCAATAAAGTTTGAGAACCCTTGGTCTAAGGTAACTGAAGCCAAAACGTTCTCCACACCTAATGCTGGGGTTTAGGCTAGAACATGGACAGTCCTATTTATTTCACATGAAGTTCTCAACATACACATAACACACATCATGTAAAATGGTGTGATCTAAGCTTTCCAATGATGTTAGTCACTAGTTGCTGTGATGAATGTTTGGTTCCAAAGACAATTAACTTTGAACTTGAATCTAATTTGAACTTAATAATATGTAGCCAACATTCTGTAGCTTATGAGTCCATGGACACCCATATACATATATCAGAATAAGCACTAGAACATATACCAGAATCACTGGTATGAAGCACCTATATTCTATTAGCCATTTCTGAGTAATCCAAATTAGAAATCACAGGAAATTTCTGCAGTCAACAATGCAGTAGAAACTCAACTCCACTAGAAACAGTTTTTATAAATTAAAAAGCCACATTAGATCTTACACTAAGTGCACTGATATATATTTGTTTTGCATCTTAGTAGGCTTTTAAATAATACCAACTCATTGGCTTATTTAGATGTTCCCATAAAAAATATATTGATCATAATCAATATATCCTAAAGTGTCTACAACTACTGTCTACCTGTGTCTACCTCTACAACTACTAGAATTAACATTAACAAATTATTTTGCACTTCTACCTAATGAATGGCACCGGTAAGAACATGAAATTAGTTTCACCCCTGCTTATGAGTACAGTCATGAGATTGTATGAACAGTTATAAACACATTAGTTATAAGACTTTATGAATGCATTATAACCCTTTATCTATATGTCTATAAAGCTTTATGAATACTAGGTCCATAGAAATGGTTACCCCTTTTTCCCGCACAGGCTGGGCTCTTTATGATGCACAACTGCATCTGCATTAGTATCTGTGGTTAAACTATATATGTATGTGTATTATCCTTCAATTGAATAAACAAATTCAATTAAAACTTGTTACGTCCAAGCTCATCAGGAATGCAACATAAAAGAGCAAACGGCCGGGTTCAAACTTAAGGAAGTTTATTTATTTAAATGAGGGAAAAAAATAAAGGATTTAAAAACTATGTTTACTTGAAAGACACATTTTCTGCAGTTCTGAGGAGTTTTGAAAAAAGTTTAATGCTTCAATTTAACTCCAAATTTAATGCTGGTTATGTCCCTACAAAATGGGAAGTCAGTGGGTCATCTCCAGACTCACTTGCAGTCTTCACCGATGTGCGGCCAGGGCTTCCGACCTTTCTGAGCCACCGCAGCTCCATTCCAACAACATCACCCTTCACCAACAAGAGACATCTGGTCCTTTGATAATGAGAGAGGGAAAGAAGGATGAGGAAGAGGGAAAGGACATGAGGGAAAGGAGAAAGTCAGTTGAGGAGTACAAACATTGTCTGTCTGTGGTGACCCCCCCGCCTCTCCTTCATTCCTCCATCCATCCATCCATCACATCACGTCTGAGCAGAAGCTGGAGCATAAGCAAGGTGCAGCAAAGGCTGCTGGAGCCCCTTGCAGATACAAAGACGCCACATGACTCTCCCCCACCGCTCTCCCACTGAAGAAGAGGGTCAGAGCAAATATTAACTCTGACGGACACATGCAAAAATCTGTGAGCCATTTTTATTGGTGGTGGTGTCAGTAAGGGTGGCAGTGTGCGTGTGTATGTATGTGTGAGTGTGTGTGCATGTGTGTGTGTGTGTGTGTGTGGGGGGGGGGGGGTTAGGTGTGACAGATTATGGATGAAGAGATTCCTTCAAGGCGATCGGGGTAAGTGAGCCTCATAGCCCCCCCACCCACCCACCCACTCCTCTTCCCCCCTCCCTCAAGCACTCTTGGAGCGTCACTTTGACAGGCTTCTTTAGCACGCTGTCACTGGACTATTCCCAGTGCAAACAGTGCCGAAGGTTTCACTCGGCAGCTCGGGTCTGCGCTCGTAAATTCCCCCTGAAAAGGACTTAGAGCGTGTAAGGGCCACTCGAAAACAAGACGCAGGGCTGACCAAACACTGCCTGCACAGCCAATGACCCCGGGCCCTTTCACTGGCCGCTAGTCATTCACACTCAAAACCGTGTAAGCATGAGTGTGTGTGTGTGTGTGTGTTTGTGTGCAGGACAGGCCTATTAGACTGATCAGGTCAGGGCATAAACACACAACCTGAGTCCTAGGCTTGTAAGCTCCACTTCAGCTGAGTCTGCTGCTAAAAGTCACTTTTTTCCCAAATCCAAAAAGAAATGCACCTCATGTCAGCATGTGAACTCAATCACAGTGTGGAGGAATACAGTACAAAACCCCACATATTAGTATGCATACTTGTATATGTGCTGATATGTGTCAGTGGGTCTATGCATGTGTGTTGTGTTGTGTGTGTGTGTGTGTGTGTGTGTGTGTGTGTGTGTGTGTGTGTGTGCATGTGGCTAATTATCTGTGTGTATGTTTGTGTATAATGTTTTTATTGTGTGTAATCATGCTATCTCATATGCAGCTGTCTGTGTGTGCATTTATTGGTGAGTGTGTGTGTGTGAATGTGTGTGTGTTGAAATATGTGTGTGTGCACTCAGCCAGCAGTGCGGCAGTGAGAACAGAGGCATCTCTGAGCTGTCCCGGCGCTGAGCAAGGGGGTCACGGGCGAGGGGAAGCCAGGTGGAGGCATTTCGAGCCGCCGCGCCACATTCTCACACCGCCCCGATAATACAGTCCCCACACTGGCTTAGGAGACACAGGAAGTATATGAGGAATTTAAAACCATAACAATTAGCACCAACAAACAACACTGACAGCTCCTACAGGGGGGAGAAAAAACAACACAGAAATACTAGCTTTGTGTATTGGTCTGTGTAAACCATGAGTAGGTGGCGTTTTCACTGACATGCAGCAGTAATACCTAACTTGCCCAAGACTAGTTTTTTCCCTCAGTGTCCTCTTATTCTTTAGGAGGATCAAAGGCATGTGCCTTTGCAAGAGTTGGAGTCTAGGTGAAAACTATTTCATAGGTTGAGCTGACATGACGGGCTTAGAGTTCATGGACTTGGGAGCTTTCTCTCTCTCTTCCACTCCGACTCTCTCTCTCCCTGTCTTTATATAATGGGCGACTTCAGTCTGAGCTGTTCAAATATCCACACCGATGATCTCATCGCGAAGATATACCGCAAGCTGCTCTGCTTTTCCGCCTGTTGGCTCAGGGCCTTGAGAGGCTCACTGCGTCGGCACTGGCCTAAACAGCTCTGTGAGACAGACAGAGCGGATACTGGCTTGAACAAATGCACTTTCTTTTAGCCTAGGAGGAAGAGAATGCAGTTTTACGTGCTATAAAACCAAGGCTATGTGTGGACAATATCTTCAGGTAAGGAACAGTAGTACGAGGGAGTGTTTTAGCAAAGTCTGAATGCAGCTTGCAACACACATACTCAGTGCTTGGCCCAGGGGCCTCTCGGCGAACCATGCTTGTCCCTGCTGATGCCAAGCACCCATTTTCACATTGTGTCGTGCTGGCACCTGCTGTGACCTCCTGAGGTGTAGACCCGCGAGAGGGGCTAAGAGAAAAAATTGAAACGTTTTTTTTTCTTTTTCTCTCTCTTTCTCTCTCTCTCTCTCTCTTTATAAGTAGGTATTGGCTGGGGTATTGGGCATTCTTTTGTGTTACAAGGTACTGGTGGAGTGGTGGGGGGTTGGGGATGGGGGTGTTGAACAGAACATATAGTGCACATAAGTGAGATAAAAAAATTATAGCTAAATTCAATCATTAAAAAAGGGCCTATGAGGTTTTGGAATCAAGTGAAGAGGTCAAATAGATCAGAAGCCTCATCATATTATTATATAACCATACTAATTAGAATTCAATTAAGTGGTTATGTGTGTAGGCTTGTGTCTGTGGGCATGAATGAGTGTGTGTGTGTGTGATTATGTGTGTGGAAAGCTGTGTGTGTGTCTGTGTGCATGTGCAAGTGAGTATATGTGTGCAGGCGTGTGTGTATGTGTACATGTATGAGTGTGTGTGTGTGTGTGTGTGTATGTGTGTGTGTGAGGCGGAGTCACCCAGGCACTTTAACTTCTTCTGTCTGAGGAAGAGCTCTGAAAACACATCCCCCCCTCAAGCCCCCAAGCAGACTTAGATACACTTGTCACATAATCGAATGTGAAATACAAAGTACTGTACGGTGAAAAGGGCTGGGACTTTATTTAGGAAGGAAAGGAGTGTGTGTGTGTGTGTGTGTGTGTGTGTGTGTGTGTGTGTGTGTGGAGAGAGGGTGTGGAGAATAATTGGCTTTTTTTCTTGCAGTGCCTTTCATGTCATTTAGATGAGTGGCTAATAAGGCATAGCGTTAAGAGGATTATGGTCCGTTTTGGCCACGGCCTGGGATGGAAGGTAATGCCACGACAACGGGGTTGGGATGGGTGGATGCGCGGGGGAGCGGGTGGAGGGATGGAGTTGAGTTTATGAGGGTGGGGTGGTAGGAGAGTGGTGAGAGAGGAGCAGGGAGCTAAGCATGGAGCTGGATGCAGCGGTGAGGTTGTGGAAGAGCATCCTCCTCCTCCTCCTCCTCCTCCTCCTTCTCCTCCGCTGCCTCCTCCCTGTCAAGACTCATTTCCCTCAGAAGTGATCAGTGCACTGGGCAACGGGCAATCTCCCATTCAGGGCTCCAGAGGATTTCTCCAGCAGAAATCCCTATCTCCTCCCAGCATTGACTTAATGAAGGTCCCCAAAAAGTTGGCCAACCTGATCCCAGTATTGAGAGGTATTGGCAAGCTGGCAGGGGGTTCTTCTCTATGCCACAAGAAGAGGGATAAGGGGCTGGAGAAGGGGGTTAGTCGAAAGGAAGAGGGGGGGTGGAATCGGGATCTTCAGCCGGCAAATCACAGGTCTGGGCCTCGAAGATTGGAAGGTTCGTGGTGCCAGGAAAATGATCCAGTCTACTCTGAACCTTTGAGAGAGGGTCTCAAGGTTCTCTCAACAACGGTCTGTGGGAATGATTTCCTTTCACCTCCAGAGAGACTCTGAGGCCTTTTTTTTTAAAAGCCATATTTAGCACCTGCGCTAGCTGTGACTGGCTCCAGATCAGTTTTGATTTGAACACCTTATAAACATGTTGCGTCTTCCTCAGGTACCCCCCCCCCCCCATACACACACACGCGCACACACCTCAGATCTTCCCTGCTCTGTGTCTCCCTGCTGTAATGCAGCAACGCTGGTATTTGTCAGCCCGATTAGCACCTAAGTGGCACAGCCTGTCTGAGGATGCCCATCCGTCCGACACTGGCACCAGCCCCTCACTCTGGCGCGACACACACACGTCCCCTCTGCGCCCGCCCTCTAGCCGCCCGCACCCCACGTCTTAGACGCATCTTTAATTCGGCAACTTTGAAGTGGCACTCCGGCAAATGCACTCAATCAATTATAAATGAAATAATCTCCTTATGATATTAGAGATTTTTTTCTCCGCGTCTAAGAAATACGGAGAGATTAGAGTGCCCAAATCAGTTTTAACAGTATCTAAAGTGACAGCAGGAGAATCATTGGAGGGAATGGAGCGAAACTTAAAATGATTATGTAGATCTGTGTCACCGGCAAATGTTTCGGCAAATCCCTGCAGGATCTACCGCAACGGAGGAAACAGATTATTCTTGGCCTTATTTAAAAGGGCTGGAGTTCTTAAGTGGCTTTTTCAAAGGGAAACATTTATATAAATTTATACATATATTTACTGCAATGACTAGTCTCTCACAGCTCCAGCACCTACAGCTTATCTCCTACCCTGCTGTGGTTTCAGGGAGATGTGTGTGTGTGTGTGTGTGTGTGTGAGAGAGAGAAAATACAGAGGGGTCATTTTGTATGTTTATATTTACATTTTATATTTCATACATCTACAGTGTGATTTTTCTTTTCCAGGTCACGTCTAGATATGACTAAATTAATGGGAATGAATCAGTCTTAAAATAGTAGGCAAAAGAAGGCTTACTTTATTGGAATTCAGTAATGTGTTGTATAGGGTCAGTTTAGGCTGTGCATCACTGAAATTCTCACCTTGTGTGTGTTTCTGGATTAACCTTGCAGTATGCAATTGCTCCTGACACCCTTGTTCCTTTGCAGGTCTCACAGTGAGTTTGTACTGTGCCTGTGTGTGTGTGTGTGTGTGTGTGTGTGTGTGTGTGTGTGTGTGTGTGTGTGTGTGTGTGTGTGTGTGTGAACTACAGGCTTTAGCAGAATTCATCCAGCATCACCATTACTCAAAGATGCTGAAGCATAGCTTAGCTCACATTTCTATCATGCCGCTGTTCATTCATCTTTGATTGTACCTTTCAGGAGATATAAATTAGGCCTTTTCCACTGCACATAGGTGATGGATGGCAGGGCAAAATATGAAACATACCGATCAATATCATAGATTTTGCACTGTGGCTTGTATCCACACAGCAAAGAAAAAGCCAGTGTTTATTTCTCCCCCTCACTTGCTTGTTAAAGTCTGTAGCACAGACCATATGCTCACTCACAAATAATTCAAATGTGTAATTTGGCCTATGGTAACTTTGTCCACTACTGAACTTTCTCAGTACTCACTTTGGAATCAAACACAGTATTGTGCATCTGAAGCCATCGAGTCATCATTATTATGTACAGTTATTATGTACAGTGTCCAGCAACATGCCTTAAAGGGCTCTCCTCTCCTACATGGTAAGATAATCAATATGGATCTGAATTTAAGTCCAGCCCATTCGGGGCAGTTCTGGGGAAGATTAGACCCAGAATCAAACTGAATCTGGACTGAATCCCATCCCTTAGACCAGTCCTGTTATTGATCACAGACACTCATAATCTTAGCATTAGCTGCTGCTTAACTCTCTTCAGACACCCAGTCACCATCACCACCACCAAAAAAAAAGAGAGTGAGAAAAAGCATAAAATCAATTGCGAGGCTAGACCAAAGGGGTTCATAGGTTGTCAGGTCACCTGACTAATATGTCAGCTAGCCATCAGCACCAAGTTAAGATGGGGATCAGGCCAGCACAGAGCTCCTTTTTACTGCCAGGGGCAAAATGGGGGAAAAAAAAAAGAAAAAAAAGGTGAACAGAAAATTGACCTGGGTCAGAATGATACAGAATCGCTGACACTAAAGATACAAACATTTTTTTTTTTCAATATGTGTTTGTAACATTTGAAGTGAGACATTTATATAGTCCATTTGCAAGATTGTTATGGTAATTTTATTGCGCCTAAATGAGGGTTTTTCGCTGCCGGCAGTTGGAGCGTGATATCTTAATGTCAGGGGAAGCTAGTTATCATTATGCAAGTCAAAGGAGGAGAAGTGCACCCCACAGCTAAAGGTGTCAGTGTTTGTTAAACTGTTTTGTCTCTTTGATGGATGACGAACGGGGGACTTGTCTCCCCCCCGTTCTCTCAGTGAGCGTGTGTGTGCGCCTGTGTGTGTGTATGTGCAGGTCTGTGTGTGGGTGTTTGAGAGTGAGGGTGTGTGTTTGCCTGCTATTGTGCATGTCCCCAGTGACTCGGCCAGCTGGCACTATTTCCCTTCACATAGCCATGCTACTGAGCACTGCTGTCCGTCAGAGTCCCAATTCACACGCGCGCACACACACACACACACAAACGCACACACACAAATCTTTCTATTTCTCTCTCTTTGTGTTTCACTACATTACCCCCCACCAGACACACACACACAGATACACACACTTACACACCTTTACTACCCATTCACACACAAGTCTGAAAAATAAACCAACAACGTGTAAAAAAAAAAAAAAAAAAGCCTCATAATAACCAAAGCCAAGCTCCTCCCTAACTCTGGAGGTGTACTGTAATGAGTTTATCACTGGTCCCGCCGGTGTGTGTGTGTCTGTCCGTGGGTGTGGGTGTGGGTGTGTGCACAAGTAAGAGTATAATCAGCTCTTCTCCCTGTGGATGCTCTTTTCCTGCACACTCATCACTCTCTCCCTCTCTCTGTCTCTCTCTCTCTCTCTCTCTCTCTCTCCTATCCCCTTGCTGTCTCTGCTGCTGAAGTAGCATGTTTAGCCCATTGAGATGCATATTGACTGGATGGATCAGATCTGTGCCTGGGGGCCAGGCTCAGTCCAGCGGCACTGCTTGGACAGAGGGGCCTGCTGACCCCAGGGGGGCTCTTTAGAGCCAGTATGACTTAATTCTTAAAGACACTGGGGGATACATTTAGGGGGCTAAGTGCTTTGCACCCCTACGTCCTTGTTAGCACCTCTAATTTGGGATATCGCGTGTCACTCGGTCGGGGGGCAGGAGACAATGTAATGATGATAACAGATTGTAGATAACATATATACGCATAGTACAAAATGCAGGCTTGCGTAATCCTAACACAAACACACACACACTCACACACACACACACACACACAGTGCAATGATAAAAACAGATTGTAGGCACCACACACACACACACACACACACACACACACAAACACGCACAATGCAATGATTAGCACAGATCGTAGGTACCACATACACACACATTATGTGTGTATATCTGGTCTGTTTGTTCCTGATGTATCTGTGCTGTCCGTGGCATGTGGATATTCTACTTGCAGTGCACGCTCTCCTCACCTTTAAAAAATGCAACACTCCCAGAGGCTTTAGCCAATGCAGAGCCATGAGCCTCTGACTGGGTAAGAGCTCAGTTGGAGGCTAATCAATGGATCATTAGGAAAAGAAAACTAAGCAAACGTATCCATCATCCCACCCCTCTCCACTCCTCCAGTGCCCTACCCCACCCTGCTGAGTGTGTGTGTGTGTGTGTGTGTGTGTGTGTGTGTGTGTGTGTGTTTGTGTGTGTCTGTGGTCTGTGTGTGTTTGAGAGTGAGCAAGAGAGAGAAACAGAGAGAGAGAGAGTAAGAGAACAAGTGTGTGCATGTGTGCATCTGTGTGTGTATATGTGTCAGTGCATGCGCCTGTGTGTGTGTGTGTGTGTGTGTGTGTGCACGATCAGTAGCCCAGGAGGGAGAGTGGAGAGCTCCGATGCTCCCGGGGTTCGAAACGTGGCGGAGGCGAGCCAAGCCAAGCCCCCCTCTTTACATGGGCAGTTGGGCCCAGCAAGACTCCTTTCAGGCACTGAGGGGAGAGGGAGGGATGGGAGGGCTGGATGGGGTAGAACACCACACACATTTGCGTGATGTGTGTGTGTGTGAGGGGTTGGATGGGCACAGAGGGGGCAGTGGGGATGAGGCAGCAGAGCGGCTGAGTACTGGAGGAGGTGGTGGTGGTGGTATTGGGAAAGTCAACAGGAGAGCCAGTGTCCATGGTTGACAGACAGAGAGAGACAAAGATATATATCTCTGAGTTAATTTAGTCAACTATGTTTAAGGTCATAAGTTTACTTTTTTTCTTTTTGTTGTTTGTGTTTTTGTAATATTGTACGCTTTGGCAACCCCATACCTCATGGTCATGCCGAGAGAGAGAGAGTGTCTTGCGGTGTGATCTGTATCTCATGGCAGTTCAGGACTGCAGGGCTATGGGAAGGAGGCAACGGTGTCCTCATGACTAACGCATAGCAAACATACAGCTAATGTATGGCTAACATACAGCTAGGCATACTGCAGGGCGAGGGCTAGCACTGAGATGTGAATCAGACACCAGCTTATGGGAATCTGCCACCAAGATAGGGTGAGGCAGAAAATATAGAGTATGATGTTCCCTTCTGCAAAGGATTGGAAAATGTCTGTTTACACTGAAATAGAGGTTATTATGTGTTGTGTAATGTGAAGGCATTTCATTATGTCCTTTCCTAAAAACTCTTTCCCTTTGGTTTGTGCTCTTTTTAAGTTGAAACACTTATCGATATGGTGGAAAGATGATACGATACCAATCGCATAATGCAGAATAATAGAAAGAATCTGCATCTGCTATTGTTTTTTTTCCTACGGAATTATTCATTTGCAAAACAATATGCAATGCTTCCTGGTATGTTTTTTTCCGACGCAGGTACTTTGAAACGGGGGAGCCTGCCCTGGAGAAACCTGGGGCACACAGGGGTCCATCACCACCACCATCACCTCTGTCTGCCAGTGGAGGCCAAGGGGTTGGGTATTTAATATCGTGTGCCCATGTGTGCTAATGCCCACCCTGGCACCGGTCAGCTGTAGGGGTTAATTCAGGAAGGGGGCTTTTCATGCCAGCCAGCTAAAGTCTTTAAAAATGGCTTTTTGTCGAACAAGGCCTAAAGTCCCAGATTATGGAACAACAATAAAACAATCCCGTATGTTTATTCCATAATACACTGTACAGCGCGGTTTAGCAGCGGCTCAGATAAACAGTTGCCAGGAGGATGCACCATTTTCCTTATTTGAGCTTGTTGTCGACAGGAAGGCTTAAAACTCACCAGAGAATCTGGTCATTTACTAGAGCTTACGGCCGGCGGCCCTGCGTTAGAAGCACACACACACACACATACACACACACCAATGTCCCTGACCTCATCTTCTTCCAGATAAAAACACATTCAAGCTCTTTATTTTTTCTCCTCCCTCTTTCTTTCTCCCTCTCCCTCTCTTTAGCCGTCCGTCATTAAGAATCTTGTCATGAACAATACATTTCAACACGCAGAAACAACACCTCACACATGAGCTACAATATGTCAGCAGCACAGAGCAACGCAATATGGAACAGGGTTGTGGAGGGCTGTACAAATCTCTCTCCCTCATTCGCCATTATTCTCGCTGTGTAAGTGTTCATTAAGGGCCCTCCCTGTGGCAGTCTTCCAGTGGCCCTGCTGTTCGCTCCTCACACACACACACACACACACACTTTCACTCTCTCTCTCTCACACACACACACACACTTTCTCTCTCTCTCTATCTCTCACACACACACACACTTTCTCTCTCTCTCTATCTCTCACACACACACATTGTCTCTCTATCTCTCTCTTTCTCTCTCTCTCACACACACACACACACACACATTCACACACACACCCGTGTTCAAATATAACTCTGTTTCAGCCCAAGCTTTTTTCACTCAGACAGAAAAATGCTCAACAGATGAGCCTCAAATCTATAATGTCTCTAAAGAGCCAGATGACCCACTGCCATGACAAAGCAGAGCTCATCAGATTTAACAACAAAAGACAGATGTTGAGGGGCCCAAGGTACCCGGGGAGACGTATTATAACACCAGCCAAGTTCTACCAAAATGAGCCCACCCCTTTCATTAAGGCAGGGGAATTAGACTCTTTTTAATATAAGTGCTTCGCAATCTGATAAAAAAGGGAGAAAATCAACTTTCCTGTGTAAGTGTGCTCGGTATACGGCTCTTGATATGCATGAGAGGAGATTATTCGCTGGGATCTCAACAAAGCACAGGAGCAGAATGGGGATAAACTGCTCTTGTGTTTGAGCTCAAAGTTCGGGCCAATGCTCCCAGGAACAGAAAGTTGCTATATATATATATATATATATATATATATATATATTCATATGTATATATATTAATTCTCTTTCTCTTCCTCCTCCCACTCAGTCAGTGAAGGAAAGCGAAACAGTGCAAGGACACACAACAAGAGGGCAGTGAGAGGGGGCCAAGAGTAAGTGTGTTTGGGACAGACGATGCACGCACTAAAACCCAGAAATATATGGTGTCTAATTATACTTGTCTGGTAGCTCATGAATCAGAGGGTGTTGGTGGCCCACCTCTGGTCCTGTTTCTCTTTCTTTCTTTCTCTCTCTCTCTCTCCAGTGAGTTTGGGACCTGGGGGTAGTGACGATGGTTCTAGTGCCTCACTGCCCCTCCTCTCTCCACTGGTTACCACCTTTAATTACCCCAGACAAATCCATTGGTGATTTGTCAGGCTATACTGGTATCTCCTCCCCAGTCAGGGTCTCTACACAGTTCCTCATCATCACCACATACCCCCAACACACACACACACACACACACACACACATACATACATCCAATGAACCCCCCACATTTCCCATCCCGTTCTAAGCTTCTGTAATGAATCACTAATCACCGTGGCTCTGACGAGTTTCCCTAGTCCATTATCCTCCTAATTAGCGCACCAGGCAGCCCTCCCCGCCGGGCAGCAGGGGGCACTCTGGGTAACCGATCCTTACTTGCGGTTTGGGCACGACCACCTCACCACCATTACAGGACAGACCTACATGCCAGAGGAGTGGACACGTGAGAATCAATCGACACATGCCTATGGTGAGAGTGGCAAGGGATTCTGATATTCATTTTTTTGTATGTGTGTGTATGTGTGTGTGTGTTTGTGCATTGAGGTGTTGGTGAGCTCAGTTCAAGGGGGGACGCGGAGGTGTGACTGCAAAAAAACCCTCAGGTACAGACCTATTGTTTGCTACTTTGTTTTGTTACACATGTGGTAGGGGGGCAAGGGTTTTTGTCTGTGTGAGTTTTGTCTGTGTGAGTATGTACTGTAGGTGTCATTGTCTGTATGTGTGTTCATGTGTGTGTTTGTCTGTGTGTGCACGAGCGTGTGTGTTTGGGGGGGGGGCACTCTGGAGGGCTCTTAAATTGCTCGAGTCAGGAGAGGACTATACGGCACTCAATCTCCTCACCTGGTCAGAGGACGTCGGTCTAAATGGTCCTCTAGAGGAACGCTGTGCAATAGCCAGGAAATGAAACCTTAATTCACTTTTTAGTCATTCTGGCCACTAAACATCGCGATGTGGAGAGCAAAAGCAAGGCATTGCAGAGGACAAAAAGTACACAGAGAATTAGTCCAATCCCTATCTGACTGCAACAGATTCGTTCTGTACACATACAAGATATAATATTTTTTTTCTGGTTATCAGTAAGTGAACGAGTCCTACAACACCAATTTGAGAGGGTATCAATGTGTGTATTCTGGAGTTCCTTTCTTTATCAAGTACACTAAGGGTTCTGGATTACTGGAATATTCAATGTAAGATACATATCATTATAGCCACATCATAATGATGGCACATTTAAAAGAAGCATTTATTTTATGTAGGTCACATGGTAAGCAGTCACAGGAAAACATGAATATGTTTCCCTTTTTAACTGTTAACATTAACAGTATCATTTCCCAGTGGAAAAGTGGTAGTCTTTTGAATAACATTAGCATAGCATTTTAAAGCTATCCCACTGACCCCCTCAGTTAATTAAATAAGTGTTTTGAAAAACGCACGCCTTCTTTCGCATCCCACCATGATTTATTGTCACCAGTGGATCTGAAAGCCTGTCAGAAGTGGTTAGCTTCTCCAGTAAAAGTATTCCTTTGGATCTTTGCTCCAGGTCCTGCCCCGCGTCTACACAGTTTCTTTCCATCCTCTTGTTTTTCTCCTTTTGTTTAGGTAAAGCGAGGGATTAGACGAGATTTGCCCCCATAAAGTAGTGGTTTGATGGGGCTTTTATCCCTCCATGTTGCTAAAGCTGTGTAGCCTCGGGATTAGGCCGACACAATGGCCTTCCTTGTGCTGGGTCTGCAGCCTGAAGGGGGTGACCAAAGACAGGGTCTGAGAAAGGGGGACGAAACACAACTGCCAGTTTCAATATGTCAAGTTCTGCTGTGGAATCTGTTGACCAGGGGTGCTTCCTAAGCTCCTTGAGAGGACTGATGCAGCCACAGGTTGTGTAAATTAAATTTAGGCTAAAATCCCATCTTGTGAATCTCTCGCTTCACCTCAGATGACTCCAAGTATGTGATGCTTTGTTGAATTATGGCACTGTGCCTTCCCTGAGATGGGCAACAGGGATTTGTTGCCAAGTTGACCAGATTTTTTTCATGCATTTGTTTATATGAACAATAATCCATTTAAAGACAATTCCACCACCACTCGATAGTGATTTCCTTATGTATACAGTTAATCCAATCATGCGTAATAGAACAACCTGTCAGCCAATATTATGCCACACAAGGAGGAAATAATGGCTAGAAATGGGTCTTTCTGCTCGTGGCCTCATTTAACTCGAACCATTTCCATTCCCCAATATCTAATAGGCAATTAGAATTTTGCCAAAGATACTGTCTATGTGATTGAACTGTATTATGTGAAAGAAGCTCTTTGTTTAAAATAAATATGAGTCTGTTTTGTGTAACCTGACAACACTTGTAGCACACCATGGGCATGCACTTCCACAAGCTTTGCAGCACCAGTATTTGTCACAAGTTGCACAATAGCACTTCAGTTTAACAGCCATTTTATGACTCTGCATACATTTACAACCTGGTCGTACCTCAAAATAATGTCCCTAGTAATTCTAGCTATTGATTTTGGCCCCACGGCTCAGCATCAACACTTTTTCTGTTGTTAAAAATCATGTTAGAATTATAGTGCAGCCCATCAGTAAAGAAAGACCACCTTTGCAACAGTTTCATGTCATGAGAAATAATAAACGTGATTTGGACAGACTCAATGTGCTAACCTTCTCAATGGAATCAGAGCAGCCATCGCCCCTAGTCCTGACATCAAATAAGACTATACATCAGATCAGGCTGTTAGAAGATATTCTGAGCAGGTTTACCATTGTAGCCTGTGGGTGAGTGTATAGAATGGGAATAGTAACCAACATTAAATATTTCATGGACACTTTCCCTTATGAAAAAATACATGTTAGTGTGTGAATGGATGGGTGTGTCTGAGGCATACTGTATGTGAGTGTATTTTATTCAGTGAGCAATTGTATATGTCTATGTTTTATATCTGTATGTGCATGTGTGTGTGCATGTGTGTATGTGTGTGTGTGTTTGTGAGGGAGGGAGACAGAGAGAGAGAATGGGGGTAGGGAGCATATGCTTTGCATATGCACACATTTTATCTATTACATTTGTATGTGGATGTTTGCTTTTTAGTGTAGCAGTGTGTCATTGTTGGGGAGTGAGTGAAATAAAAGAAAAGAACGATGGCCCCTTTAAATCAGGCAGCTAATTCGGTAGAGGCACAAGAAAATCTTTACCAAGGAAGGTCCTGCTAATAACATGTCCAGTAGATTGCTTCTGGCAAGTTGCTTTGTTATTCTTGTCACCAGAGTCCCCAGGTAGCAGTCAATTTTAAACCATACATCAAAATGATTAATTTGCCACAAATGAGCACATGCTAGAATACCCTTGACTTGAAATAGGGAGGCTAAAGCCTTTTGGATCGGATATATAATGTATTCATGAAGTTGAGGAAACCGCATATTAACTGGTAATGTGCGTTTATGCCCGCAACTTTTCACTAGATTTCATAGACATGCTGCGTTAAAAATATTTTCCGGTTAGGATAACAGAATTACTCCAGCTCAGATAGCATAATTAACGAAGCAAAAACGTCAAAGATTTTGCTCCGCTTGTTATTTACACAACGAATACGGATGGCTAATTCTGCCAAATATTCCATCGACGAGATGAATGGATAAACTCCCCATTCTGCGGACCTAAGCATCAAAGTGCGTCATCCCCTAAGGATGACTGAGCACCAAGACGGAAAATCACACCTAAAGAAGCTTTATTTGATTCAGTAGAACAGACAAAATTCGGGGATTGACAGTGGAGAACAACGAACCCGTGAGCTAAACCCAATGATATGTGAGATGAATTTATGAAAACCAAGCCCCTAAAAATGTGAGCTGATGGGAAAGAGTGGATGCAGGGCCCGGTACAGAGGAAAACGCGCCCTCAGTCTGAGGGACGGTTTTGACACTTGCCTTTAAACCTTTCAGATGCGCTGGACATTAGACCGCATTAAGTTCTGTAGAAAGCTGATTTAAGGAAGAGGGGCTGAGCGGAATTCCTTCTCGCTTTAATTGCTTTAGAAACGGTTCCCACAAAGAGACACTGCCCAGATTTACCTCCCGTTTAACTTCTTATTTCCATCGGTTCACAAGTTAATCCGATTTTTCTCCCAGACCTTAATACTCCGAGATATATCGTGTGTACAAAAGGCATAGATGAACAGAAGGTCGATTTAGAAGAATACAAAACTTAAGATATTAATAATTTATATATAGCTCTAATAGAGGAACTGTTTTGGCTCATTTTAACTAAAAGTTGTCCAGACACTCCTGATCTATTTGTCTTATAAACATATGGCAGAAAGTGCCAACTGTGTTATACAGCTCAATATAACTCGACTTCTCTTTACAATGAGAGAATTTATTTCATATGAATATAACAAAATATATTGGCGACAGCAGTTCGTGTGACAGCGACAGGAATAGTCAGTCATCAGTTTTGACGGACATTAGTAAAAGTTAACTTGAAAGTAGAATATAATTCAAAATAAAATAATGACATTTCATGACTTATTTCATGGGTCATAAAATGTTGAATAAGGCATGGTGTGAAATAGATAAAATGAAGAAATGAATCAGGCTACCTCAGCCTATAATTTGAATATACTGGTGAGGATGAAATATGTGCCCAAAGATCACATCAAGTTTAGGATGCTTCACCCTATCTCACAGTTTCTTGGAGAAATTCAACAAAATATGCAAGCTTTACATTAAAAGGCTACTTTTCGCTGCCCTTAATTCCAGCCTAAACGGTTTTTCTCTGGGAGAAGAAATCTTTTCTAAAAACCTTGAAGAAGAGAAGGGCATTATTGTTTTAATCCTCTTACCACCCGTCATTTTAAGACAGTTTTTTAGGGGCTGAAATGGCGTCTTGTCTCCCCAATCCTAACCTAAATCCCCCTGGGCCGGGAGAGATTCTAAAGGCAGCAGCCTAGCATCTATTAGTGATCTCACCCAAGTCTTTTCCAGTACCGTCTCACCATCAAATGCCGCGACAAAGTCCAAAAGCAAATACAATTAAGTCAAGTGTTATGAAACTGCCTTTAAAGCACAAAACTACATCCAAGTTACCACAGATAGACATATGGTAACACTCAAAGCTATTGTTAATAAACCAACATTACTCACCTGAATTTTCATAGGCCTACAGTTATTCTGGGGTTCTCACTAAAAAATAGAAAATAATACACTTTTAAAATGGCATTTTAAAAAATTACATCACAACAAAATAACCTCTTAAGGAGCTATTCCTTATTTAAATATAATAGTAGGCCTATAGTTTTAATTGGCCATTCACTTTTTAAAAGTCAACATAATTGCTTAAACCCGGATGTGCAAACGCATTCAGAAATAATTCATTTTAATATGGGTGGGAGTTCTTTGCATTCGTTTCATAAAAGAGCCAATTGCAACATTAAATGCAGTGGATCAAGTCACAAGCATGCGGGGCGAAAATGGGAAAGCTATGTCATTTGATTGACACCTCCAGCAACCACTTGAAACCGAGTATGGCCTCACAAGCGCTCTTTAAAATCCCTCCCCATACACAAACCAAATAGATGGCAGGTTGTGTACTCTCCAACACAAGCAGACCGCGGGAGGTATTCGCACTTCAGGACAGTGGCATGCTTGCGTGAGGACAGATTTGGCTAACTTCTGTTGAACGGAGATGCAGGAATAAAACAATCAATACGAGTAACTTTCTGGAAAACTGGAAAATCGCAGGGCAACAGAAAACAGTGGACTTACCAGTCGCGTTAGAAAAGTACAAGGTAAGAAAAGCAGCCTGGGCGCTTTTGCTCAACTTAACAAAGTGTGAGGGTTGTTGAGTTTTTTTATTGTTTAATGCACGACTGTTTTGTTTTGTTTTTTTGGCAAAAAAAGAAATATTTGCAATATGAAATATTAAAAATTAAAATTAATCGCAGTCAATTTTTCAAGCAGTTATTTAAAATATACATACTATAAATTACTTTTGACATCTGCAGTGGGTTTCTTTTGTAACATATTTAAATACTTATTGAGCGTCTGAGTTAAAACTTAAAAACACAAAGCAAAGGCAAAGTAACGTAGCCAACTAGACTCTTCTTATATTAATCATCCACCTGCAACTCCTTTTATATGTCCTGCAATTTGTAGTAAGGCCTTTTTGTGCGTATATTCCACAAAGCTGCGCATTTTTGTAGAAGCAACGCTTAATTTATTTTGCCTTAAAATCTCAACCAATCAAAACTAAACTTTTGCCGAACACATGGCTGTGCGCAGCAGTCAATATATTCCTAGGCAGCGCGCATCGAACCCTGAGGGCACTGGCCTGGCAGCAGTAACATTTATCCAATTTGGCCGCACTAACAGATTGACACGATAAATCCACACCAATTTACATTAAGATGCTATCATCACTAGCCAGAGGCCAATGGCAATATCCGCAACGAATACATTTCACAAGAGAGTATTCTAGTTAAATATACAGCCTCACCTCTTTGTTCTGTACGCAAGACAGTGGGTTCCTCACAACACTTATCAGCCTGATAAAAAGGTAAAACCTACTCTCAGGAAGTGTCAAGAGCACAGAAGAACACACACACACACACACACACACACACACACTGAGTGCCTTACGTCCATGTCAAAGCTGATGATAAATTAATGGCCTCGCAGTTGAAACCTATTTGCACCTACATTAGACGCCGACCCAACTGGGGATCACCATGCATATTTCGCTGAAGAGTTCTCATACATCTCCGCCACTGGATGCCTTCGGGCGCTGAAATTTGGTGCCGCTAGAAAGATTGAAAGAAACGGCTCCGATTCGGCTCAAGCACTTGGGGAGCAAAGCAAATGTTTAGCAAAGCACCTTCTGTCCAGGCGAATTAAACTATTCCCTCATGGTCTTCACACGATCACACCTGCATTCGGTTAAGTAGGGACAGGCACACCCGCTCTGACATTTCGTTTGTAACACTCATGATTATGTTCAGGTAAGGTGCATAGAAGGGTGTAACATATAGGCTATGGGATATTTTACGGGGATTATTTAGAAAAAAAATGTTTTTTTAATTATGTTAAATCAAAGTAGTTTTGGTCTCTCATTAATCTTTACTGCTTGAATTCCAGACACATAAAAAATCCATTAAATCAAATACAATAATAAATGGTAGCCTAAGCCTATACCAATATTGTTACTTTTCTTTTACATTATTTCTGAATGTGTGGGAAAATATTTATTGTTGGCACGCTTAACAGTTTTTATTGAGTTGCTATAATTGTAACATGAGCGTTTTATCTGTAGAACCAAATGCCACATTTCAACAGAATGATCTGGAGAAAGCAGCAACTATTAGCCTTGGGTATATCTTAATGTATCCTGGCTAAAAATGCAAACCCATGAAATATCTTAATTTGACCAATTACCTATTGAAGAGTCATCCCGCTTTTGGGACAGGGTTGAATTAATTACCCCGTTTTTCTAACTTAAAGAATGGAAGGCGCTCCATGGATAAATTAACATAGAAATGGGAATTATATCATGAAAGAGAGGGATATGTCAAGGATGACAATAATTAGACATACATAGTTTAACCCCTCGTATAGTACTTAAAAGTAAAAGAAAGAATAACAGCCTGTACGAGATGTTATGGATTAGTTTATTAATTCCACAAACACGGAGCGCTGTAGGACAACTTGTAATTCACATGATTATACCCTAAACACACCAATTTTGCCTTGAGCGGTTCCGGTTGGTTTGCTACTGGAAATTTAAAACGCTTCTGTATCCTAATACATTCTTAATCATATCCTGCAGCAATAAAACCTCTCTTAAAATTATATTCCCATATAGCGACTGTAGTTGCGGTTTATGGGCTATTATGTACTATATTCTGTGGTATGGCAATATTTTTTTTGCCTTCAACACAGCAGGGATGAAAACATCACTTTGTAATCCATATGTGTAAATTTGATCACACAGAGTTAGAGGATACAAAGTCTTCTTCTTCTTCTTCTTCTTCTTCTTCTTCTTCTTATTATTATTATTATTATTAACCTGTAATTGTTGTTTGGATTTGCTGTTGTTATTCCTCTTATATATCCACAATACTAAAACAAATATATTTAATCGTGCCGAGAAACTTTGTAAAAGTTATTAACATATTAACAGATATAAAAGGATTGCACACTGTTAATATCTGAAGAGTGAATTTTAATATTACAAAATGTTGAACTTGGTCATGTAGTTGTGGTCTTGTCCGACTACTGGATCCGACCTTTTACTTCTTCATAGGCTTCAAGGCTGTCCGACTATTTATGTTTTCTGTACAGTTACGCACACCTGTGTTTCATTATAGAAAAAAATCCCTTAAAAATAAACTGAAGTATAAATGGATCAAAGTATTTAAAAGAGGCCTAAAATTAATCTGAAATACTAATCTGTTTGCGGTATCTAGGCTACAGTCTATGAAAATAATGCAAAGACAAAACAGACTAAGCGATCAAATGTGACTTAAAACAGTTTCCTGCCTTCACAGCTCATCTTGACCAGCAAACATGCAGCACTACGGCGTGAACGGCTACTCGCTCCACGCCATGAACTCTCTGAGCGCCATGTACAACCTTCACCAGCAGGCCGCGCAGCAGGCGCAGCACGCGCCCGACTACCGGCCCTCCGTGCACGCGCTCACCCTCGCTGAGAGGCTAGCTGGTAAGAATCTGTTGAACATCCTCACAGTGCCGCCTCCAGGAAATAGCGGTACACTTCAAAGGTCAAATGCATTTAGTCGGCCATGTGGATGATGTGTTATTTAGGTCCAAACAGCTTGTTTACTGGTAGAGGCCATAGTGCAAGCAGTCTCCTCAGGAATGTGTTATCTATTCAAATTAAAAAGCAGAAAAATTGCTTACAAAATCAGAACACACAAAATTGACAGAACACCCCTTGAATCCAGACATAATTGTTCTTACTGCAATTGTGATTTACTTTTCCACTAAATCACCATAATAAGTCAATTCAAAAAATATTTTTTTGCATATATCTCCAAGCAGTCTTGGTGCCATGCGATTACAAATATTCGTCCAATTTATTTCAAGAACATCAAAAATAAAGACCAGAGCCATCTGCATAATCTGCATCTGCATGTATGCCAATTCGCCCTAATTAAACGGGCCATCTTTCTTGTCTTTCAACGGCTGCACATTTCAAGACATCATCCTGGAAGCCCGGTATGGCTCCCAGCACAGAAAGCAGCGCCGCAGCCGCACCGCCTTTACTGCTCAGCAGCTGGAGGCCCTGGAGAAGACTTTCCAGAAGACCCACTACCCTGATGTGGTGATGCGCGAGCGGCTGGCCATGTGCACAAACCTGCCCGAGGCTCGTGTGCAGGTAAGACCATTTCACCTCCTGCAGAATAAAAAAGCGTGTGTGTGTGAAAGAGAGAAAGGGAGGGAAGGGGAATAAAGTAAAATCTGATCTGTATGCTTCATGAAAAATATCCTCCTTTTTTATAGCATACAATTCCCTCAGTTAAAATGGAACGAGGTGGTTGTGGCTCTATGTCTAAAATAATAGATAGAAAAAGATATTGCTCCTAATGTTCCATGAAGTTCAAACATCCAGAGCTTACTTAAGAAGTTAACAGGCATTATAGCCCTGATAATGTGTACAGGGATATCAGTGGCGCCTACTAATTAGTCAATCACTAATCTTTAATTGGGTGAGATCCTTTGAAACTCCAAACTGCCCTAGAAAGACAGAATCAGGCTCAGCTTTATGGCAAACACAATGGTGCATTCATATATTGCACAGGCTGAAATTTTATATGGTGCCCTCTCTACATGTTCTCATATTTCAACATATAATAAAACAGATTACTTAAATTAGAGGGGGAATGATGCTGTTCATTTCATTTCCATAATCCCATGAATTACCTGTTTTCCAACAGGTGTGGTTCAAGAACCGCCGTGCCAAGTTCCGCAAGAAGCAGCGCAGCCTGCAGAAGGAGCAGCTTCAGAAGCAGAAGGAGGCATCCGGAGAGGTGCAGCCTGAGGACAGCAAGGTGGAGCCACCCTCCGCCACCGCCACGGCTGGCAGTGCAACCACAGCAATCCCCGAGTCCCACAGCCCGCCTCCCCTCTCCTGCCCCTCGTCCGTGTCCGAGGCCGAGCAGTCGGCCCGGCCACAGCCGTCGGAGCTCAGCGTGGAGGTGAACGTCACCTCCCCCGAGCAGTCGGGGAGCGAGTCGGCGGCGGAGGACAACACCGACCGGGAGGAGGAGCTCAAGTGCTTCCGGGAGGAGCCCAAGGGGGAGGTGATTCCTCTGCCAGGGAACAGATCTCCCTCATGTAAACACCTCAGCCCCAAGTCAGGTGAGTTGGAAATTTTACACTCAGGGAAACATTATCATCTGCCGATGCGGGACAACGTGTTGCGGCTGGTTGAAAAATAACAGGCTTTTTCTGTCTCCTCTTTCTATGCTGCAGACTCTCCTCTCGGCTCTCCCGCCATCCCCTCCTCCAGTGGGGTGAGCAGCGGGCTTGCTCAGAGCAACTCGTATGCCTCTTCCCCACTGAGCCTCTTCCGGCTGCAGGAGCAGTTCCGCCAGCACATGGCCGCCACCAACAACCTGGTGCACTACCCGTCCTTTGACATGGGCACTCCGTCCTCCTTACCCTACCTGGGCATGAATGTCAACATGGCGGCACCGCTGGGCTCTCTGCCTTGCCAGTCTTACTACCAGTCCCTCACCCAAGCCCAGCAGGTGTGGAACAACCCGCTGCTGCAAGCGTCCGGGACACTCCCCAGCCTTAACAGCAAGACCACCAGCATCGAGAACCTGCGCCTGAGGGCCAAGCAGCACGCCGCTTCCCTAGGCTTAGACACCCTGCCAAACTGACTCCTAAATGGGGGGGGGGGGGGCTGTCTCCCTGCCTCTCTTCAGCCAGAGGCAACAACCTTGTTCGTCATCACCTCATTTCTGGAACCGAACACTTTCCCTGGCTCTGACCCCCAGGGGCAGCCGCTTGGGTCCAGGATCTACTGCTAACACAAAAATATCCTCCAAATTGGCTGATCCCTGGTAAGCCTGAAGTACTACCATCTCGATAGATGAAATGCAGAGGGGGCATATGGTTTCCAAACCCAAAGCGCTCATCTTCTCCATGTGGATAAACATAGACATACACAACCAGCTTTCTTTTATGTGTGCGTGGCGTGCCATCGCATCTGTCTTGAGTGCACAGTAAAACCATGTCTAATATAACCATGTATCGAGGAGGAATTTTAAAGTGAAGAAAGAGGCATATTTAAATGTGATTAAAAAAACAGTATTCTGTTTGGCTATAAAGGAATGTTCAACTCAAATTATTTGAGACTTAAAAAAACTAAGAAGAAAAAAAACAAAAAATATGTTGTTCATCCATGGATCCATTGAATCATGTAAATACCTCTCACTGTTTGTTCACATCACCCTATTTAGTCAGTGGTCCTGTGTTACTTTTTGTACAAAAAAAAGAAAAACAGAAAAGAAGAAACTTTAAAAAGATTTAAGATATTTTTTAAAAATGTCACTTCGTGATTGTGTCCCGAGGCAGTTATGTATAGGGAGTCCAGATCTGACAAAACACAAGACATCAGTGTTGACATTGTGCACGTTGGAGGGAGACCGTAGTCACAGCATCAAAACAAATAAACAAAAAAACATGTTATGTATTTTGTCATTGTAGATCGCAGACATGTATACCTTGATTGTTTAAATAAATGTGAGTAATTTATCTGTTAAATGCAAGGGAATAAACCACAGTAATAACAAATCCCAGCGCCCACTGTTAAATTCTTTTAAAAATTAATTGACTTTAATTCTTGGATTTCACGGATTTTCCACACATTTAATTAACAATCTTATGTGCCGGCATTTGAGATCACTCTCCAGATTAAGTCATCATCCACTGTGATGCAACATCCTGCTTACTGATATCAGCCATGGGATTCAAATCTCTTAAGGACCCCATTACTGGTCCTTATTAAACTAAGCTCATCTCAAGGGGGACCTCATAATGATTCCATTCTTTACAAAGGAGGGGGGCATGTTTGAGAGGCCCCGGCCTGGGCATGCACAAGCACACACACACACACTCACACGCACACACACACAGGTTTAACAGCCTGTGAAATGCCCGAGTGAGTGCTCAGGCCCCTGCAGATGGCCTGGCCCAGGGTGAGCTCAGGGACGGCCAGGCAGCCAGACAGGACGGCTGGCCACTGGAGGGGGACAGACACTGGGCGCTGTGGTGAAGAGAGGAGCAAACTACTGAGGCACAACAGATCACACAGCTGGAGACTTTAGGTGTGTGAAATCACCGCCGCAGCAGGGGGCGGCCGTGGCCTACAGCACTCAACAAACACACACAGCACACACACACACTAACTCATTCTCTCTCTCTCTCTCTCTCTCTCACACACACACACACACAGGCTCAAAGACACACATGTATGCATGCATATGCATGAACATGAACACACACACATACACACGCAAACATACACACATGAAAACATACAGACACACACTCACACACATGAAAACATACATATGCACACATACACACTCACTCACTCACTCATTCTCTCCCTTTCTCAAAAGTAAACACATTATAGTGAAATATACACTCAATTATTCCAAATTATATTATTGATTTTTATTATTCTTTCATTTTATTCTACAGACTCTGAGAATGGCCACTTGATCTGAGGTCAAATTAGTAATAATTTAATTATACTTTAATCCACAAGTCAATATATTACACAGCAGCAAACACTTGTGTATGGAGTATGAAACTCTGTTATATTCCTCATTCCTCAAATGTCTCACATGATGTGTTACAGACAAAGGTTGATAAATATAATAAAGGTTACCACATTTACAATTAAGTAATTTCTGATGCTGCATTTACTAAAATTTACAGAGCCTCATACCAAAGTCACTGGTGAAATGCAGAACTATGCATAACCCCTTACCCTGATCTCTACAAAATACCTTTTCTATGCCACATCGTATGATAATACTTTATTCATCCCAAAATAAAATTCAGTGTCACAACTGCACAAGTAGTCCTGTACAAACACAAGCACATAAGTACAAACAAGCAAGTAAATAAGTTTATACATTTTTAAAAAGCAGGGAGGAACAGCAGAGTCTGATAAAAAGGACATTCTATGTCTCTCAGTAGAAGCCTGCCCCTAAAGCTACTCTTTGTTTTGATAGGCCCAGCTTCATGCTACCCAGACTGACATGTCTATTGGCACATTTCTCACCCACTCTAATTCAAATCTCCTCAGGTAGAAGTTCTATTCTAATTAAAAACTCACCATACAATCACTACATACAACACTGCATACTGCATGCTCCCATAACTCACTCTACAAATACACACAATTAGTGCACACTGTGACACCTTAAAACATATCTCAAGCAGAAGAAAAAGAAAATGTGATCACTCTGAAAGTAGGGATATATTTCACAGCCATCTCTCTCTCTCTCACTCACACACACACACACACACACACACACACACACACACACACACACACACACACACACACACACACACACAACCTTGCCACTTGTTCCTGTACGGTACGTATGGTGACTAATCCTGAGTGAGATGACTCAAGCCTCAGTGGCAGTCTCTACAGAGGGCCCGCCAGTGTTCCTCCCGCAACTCTCTCTCTCTCAGTCTCTCTCTCTCTCTCTCCCCCTCCCCTGTCACTTAGAGTTTGGCTGCACCGAAACAGAACGCTTTGCCATAAGAAGATTACCCAGGGTGGGGATACTGCTGGATTAAGTAAAATAGAATAGAGTGAGATAAAACTAAAGCCGGGGGAAAGGTCCTCACTGTCGCCAAAGTTCGGACACCTGTTTCTCTTGGACACTTGCACCGCACCAAAGCCATCCTGACACCGTTTATTTGGTCAGTGGTTTGTTTTGTCTCTGTCACCTGACAGAAGTATTAGTGCAGTTAAGTATCCCTTGACACAACCAGCTGAGAAATACTGGGAAGAAAAAAAAACTACTACATCTGTTAATGAATGATATTCAGCATGGTGCATTTTAAGTTAGAAAGAGAGAGAGAGAGAGAGAGAGAGAGCAAGAGAGTGTATGTGTGTGTGAGAGAGAGAGACAGAGAGAGACGGAGGGACAGAGAGGGTGTGTGTGTGTGAGGGAGAGAAAGAGAGAGTGAGTTAGAGTGTATTTGTCTATGGCACTAAGCAGCTGAAGGTTTCCAGGCGCCCTTTGATGTGTATCTGGGCAATGCGCTATTAAAGGGATTTTCCAAGTTGACAGCTTGGAGAATATGTGGAGGAATTGCGATGCCAGTGGGCTAAAAGAATGCTAGGGATAGGATTAGGATCATATTCTGGCAGCGCCTGTCACTTCATCAATGGGCTAAGGTTCCCTCTGTGACAGCTCTCCTTTTCTGCGCCGCTAAAACCTTTAGTGGGACCATAAAGAAGGGGTGAGGGAAGAGTGGGGGGGGGGTTGGGAGGAAGGGGGGAGGTTAAAAGAAAAAAAAAAAAAAAAAAAACAATGATTGAATGGTGTGCTATGATTTTTGTTCTAGGCTTGCTGAGAAAGCACTATAGAGGGAGGTCTAGAGAAATTAAAGGGGCAGTGCAGAGGTTTTTCACCCTGAGCCAGGTCAGAGGAGGAGGGTGGGGCTGACACTCTGCCACAAACACCCCCCCCCCCCCCCCCAAGGCACCCCCAACCCCCTCCACCGACAACACCCCCGCACCTCCCACTAAAGGTTAACCCAAATCTCTTTTGTGGCCCACTGAACGCAAACCTCCAGTGCAGGCCCAGTTCACACACTGGCATCTGACTGTGCGTGTGTGGAGGAGAGACTGTGACTTATACAGTTTGTGCACCTACGGAGTGGATAGGCACTGTGACATGTGCCATTCCCTGACTGAAAGGTGGCGAGTGTATAATCCGCTCAGGCAAAATATATATTTAAAAAAAAAAAAAGGGTGGGCCTATCTAAGCACCTTTACAGTGAGGTGGCGTGTTTGAAGACCTTTTCTACCCTTGTGTATGTGTGTGCTGTTGATAGATCTCGCTATGGGAGCTTATACGGGTACATTACTGAACCCTCTGTAGGTATGTGTATGTGTGTGTGTTTTCCACCTTCTCACAAGGCTTAAGCGTTTTATTTAAGTCTGCCAGGACATACTTATGTATCTGCTGAGCAAATCTAAAGTTAAGAGAGAAATGGGACAGGGGGTGGGTTGGGGGGACTTCGTCTCAGGGGGCCCTCAAGTCTCCGAAGGGACCTGGAGAGGCTGATCCTGCACTTCATATGCATGTCAATGAATCTAAAGCCCTGATTTTCACAGAGCATGCAGCGGATTAGCATGCTGACCTCGCCATGTTGCACAGTCTGACATCTGAGATATGCCAATGGGTAACCAGGAGCGGGGTCAAGGTCGCCACTGCTGCAGCCAAAATGTCCCAGCCTTTCGACTCCTCCAACCAAGGCAGCTGGGTAATTGTAATTCGCTGGGAATTGACTGACATTGCTAATGATGAAAAGGGTTACCACTACCACTGCCACAATTGTAGCTCGACCAGGAAGAAGCACAAATGTAAGCCACTTAATCCAAAATACCAGATTACTCTCTGCTTCAGCACAGGCAGACACACAATTGTCAAACTTCTGCCATTTTATATGGGACTTTGCAACTACCATTTGCACTCATGAAGGCTTCAGATAGAGAGAAAGGAGAGAGAGAGGGAGAGAGAGAGAGAGAGGTGGGTGTCCCTCGCAACAAAGCTGTGAACAAATAACAGAGACTTTCTTCAGACTTCTCTGAACTCTAAGCCTCCAAGATCCCGAGAGAAGAACGAGGCAACAAAAGAGCCAGTTCGGCAACCAGAAAAGAGCTTTGCTCAGGACAGTGAGGAGCACCATCCATATTTTGTCATCACACAGAAATCCAAAAATACCTCTGCAAAAAGGCTTGCATTTCAGAGGGTCTTATGATACAAAGGAGACCACAGGAAATGACTGCAGAACAGCATTGAAATGAGCCGATTAGGATTTACCGGTCATATACATGAAGCATGTGTGCTACAAGCATGTGAAGAATGACTGAGAAGATAGGTTAAAATCCCCAAGGGGTTTCTAGTAGAACAAACTAACAAGCCTCCTTCACCCATTTGGATAATCAGTCTACCTTGCAAAAACTTTCATTACTACTAGGAGTTGCCACCTCGAGCAGATTGTGTCATGCCACCATTATTTGTCTTGTACCTAATGAACTACTCGCTCTTGGGAGGATAGGAGAGGCGAGCGGAAGGTCGAGTGCTGTGTTAACACAGCGGACTACTGGGAAGGGCTAGAATGGGAACATGCTATACAGGTGTGATTAAATTGATACGTGACCTCTCTCTTCTTACCACCTTTGCCCTTATGGCTGTACTTCTTAAAATACCTACTGCAACTAAGTAAGAATGATGATTTTGTCATTATACTATAAAAAAAAAGGTTGAATTTGGGCTGAGGCTTTTCCTTTGTGTGGCATTGATTTTATCTTATTGTACGTCCTTGAAATAAGCACATCTCTTTCTTTAAATCATCTTCCTACACAATCAGCAAAAGTGAATGTTCGGCTGTGGCCAGTGCTGAGAGCGACTAAGGAAACCTATAGTTAGGTTTGACACGAGGGCCGTTTGCTCTCTTGCTCACTCGCTTCTCGTTCTCGCTGAAGCATCATCCTTCCTCCATCACTCACCTGCGCAAAACAATACTTTTGACAGTGGCCGCCGGAGTTTCCCATTGGTAGGCCACAAGTTATATAATTCCAGGAATTACAGACTGGCATGCAAATGTTTAAATCCCCAACAAGACCCCCCCGACACACACATCTCTTTCCCCTCTCTCTCTTTCTCCAGAGAAGTGGATGAGACGGGCTGTATCTGCAGGCTTCACTGCGGCTCTTCAGCTTTTGTGCGGCAGAAACACTCTCCTTTCTCCCCCCCCGACTCGGGCGATAATCCTGACACGCACTGTCTGCATTTTTTACTGTACGTCTTTAAGCGCATTTGCACAGCATTTATCTCTCCAATGTAAACCAATTTGGTTATAAGGGCCGCAGGGCAAGTGAGCCAGCACGGGGAAGAAAGGAAACCTCAGACCTAGCAGATGCACAGTGGGAGCACCGGTGACGCTGTGACGAGAGGGGGGTGGGGGAGACTAGGGGGCCACAAAGAGAGGGAAGAAGCGGAAAAGTCTCGCAGGGGTGTGGGGGGCTTGTCCAGAGGGTGCGCCTTTCATTTGGAAGGATAAGAGACTCGGAAGCCTTGGAAAAACCTGGATGAGGGAATTGTTGAGTCACATGAATCTCCAAAATCATCATTTTATCGCCTAATCCCGCCATACAGACAGACTTTGGTGCGCGCGCACATACTCACTCAGACGAACACACACACACACACACTGCTGCAAAGTCTCTTATGTAGAGGACGTAACACAGTTTGCATCGGTATCCTGGGTCCCTGTATCAGCGGTCTGTTAATCTCTGGCTTGAACAGGCGCCATGTCTCCATTCTATGGACTGAAGAACAGACCCCCATCTCTTACCTTCTCCTCTCCTCCCATTACAAACTCTCCATCTCACTCTTTCTCTCTCCCTCTTTCTCCTCCATCGAGGTGTAATGGCAGGTGAAATGGAGCAGATTTCCCAAAGCTGCCAGTGTTTTCTCTCACTGATGTCCTCGTGAAAGTGGCTTCTCGGATGCAACGGGGAGGAAATGTCACTTTTATCATCAGGGGGAGGCAGGAGCCTTGCTGTGACAAACGTTATTACCTTCAACCATTAGGACCTTGTGGCTCTGTGGCCCCTAAAATGAGACATTAAGAGAGAATGATCCTAGTTTAGTTGAGGGGATATCTTCCTTTATGTGGTTGCTCGCAGGTCGGCTGTGAGTGTCTTGGCAATGGCTTTTAAAGTGCCTTATCTTATGTCCTGAGGTGGCAGAAAATGGAAGGTCCTGGTCTTTTATTAATGAGACGTTACATTGACAGAGTTGCCCGCATGATGTCAATTTCGTGGATCCAGCAGGTACATCTGCTGACTGTCAACTCTGTTTGACATCCTGCAACTTTTACCAAAAATACAGGCAAGCAAACAGCTCCAACCAGATGGGCAGAGGAATTTAAAATGGGGCCACGGATTTGCAATTCTAATTGTGATGCAAGCTTAAAAGGTAAACAGACTCTTTAAGAGCCTAGAACACGTGCAAAGGTTTATAATGACCACACAGTAAGGTCCTTAGAACGTAGAACCTTGTTTCAGAGTTAACCGTCCTTCACGTCAGGTTCTCCAATACAACGTGTTTGATGCTATAAATCAGGTGTTAATGTAGAATCGTCTATAAGTTCTTGAATGAAATGTAGTTAGATGTTTCACCCTCATGCTGATATAAACCTTTTACACATCTTTTAAAGTCGTTAAAAGTCTATAATTCTGCTTAATTTACCATCTTATCAGGATAAATGGATCTCAATTAGTGAACAGCTCACAGGGGAATCAGCAAGTGTGTGTGTGTGTGTGTGTGTGTGTGTGTGTGTGCATGCGTGTATATGACATGTGTGTGTCATACACAGTGACAATTATTTGCAAACGCCATGGTATTTTCTCACCAGTGGTCCTGCAATTAGCTCTATTTCCCACCCCTGCCACCAAAACATTCTCTATTTCCTAGGTGCTTAAACTGTTTCTAATACTGATATAGCAATAATAACAACAGTAATTTTGATAATAAACTCAAGTCTATTCCGCAGAGCTGAAACGGGTATACACAATAGGCTATCTTAAGCTAATATCACACCGCATAGGAGACAGGAAAAGAGAGAGTGCCAAAACAATGATAGCAGGAAAACACACTTTGCCCTTAATGGTCTTTCATCCCATGGGAGTTGAGGAAAAAATGTAAATTTATGTAAAACCCAACTGAAACACATATTTACAATATGCCAGGGTAATCACTAGATGCCGGCATGGCAAACTGGGCTCGCCGCTGTAAGCTATGTGTCATTAAGTCCAACTATGGCATCTCTAAACAGTTGCACCGCCACGCCACCCCTGCCAGCGGTACAGTAATCACTCACAAGCGCGCTGCAAATGATCTCCACTCATCTGTGGCACAGAAATGAAAAAGCGAGGAGCGCAGGCGGGGGGAAAAATATCTTATTCTTGCTCGTCCGCCCGCCATAACACACACACACACGCATGCACGCGCGCTCGCTTGCTCCGCCTGCCGCTGCCAAGTCAGAGCAAACGATGTGCGGCGCCTTTCGTATTTCCCAACTGGAGCTCGAGAGGTGGAGCCGTGGCTGCTCTTATCATAACGACACTGAGAAACACAATTGCTCCTGTTAATATTAGTATACCTATTCACGCTCCATTGACTGTGTCAGGCAGACAAGTGGCCTAGCACACAAGAGGCGCTAAAGAGGAGGGGAAAGTGAAGAAAATAAGACATCATCTCTTATGAAAGCGCCAGCGATGAGCGAATAGCTTCGCAATGAACAGGAGGAGGGAGGAAACTATTTAGGAAACATAAATTTATGTCGAATTAAGTTGTATGACAACCCCACAAAACCATTTTGTATATAAAAAATATGAATATATCACACTATGAATACAATGATCATAAAATGTATGGTTGCAATAACGACACTTGTTTTGCTTGACCACTTTTTGCTTTTAATAGTTCAGTGTTAATGAAACTGAATTAGTTAAATTACAGTGGTAGACTTATTGTAGTGCTCTTCTTTTTTTGAATCCCTAAAGAGTGCTGGATTTGTAAGACACACCTATCAACCAAATGATGGCTTACTGATTTCATTCAAAAATTCAAAACATCACATTTTCTTGTGCCGCTTGATCTATCTGTTCATTACTTAAAGCTGATTTTTGAGCCTGAATGTTAAGTCACATCATATTGTCTGAAAACATTCACAAACCAGCCCTAAAACACCTGCTAGAGAAAAGAAAAGATTTGTAATATTAGCCTGGGTTTACTGTGATTCAGTGAATTAATGAGTACACTGAATCAGGACTGTGTGAAGGTTCTGTGTGGAACAAGAGTTGCAATAGTGTGACCTCACTTCCTTTTTTCTTTAACTAGCTGTTCCACCTCTCTCATGAAGCGAAGACAAAGTTCCTCTTGCCAGGGAAGAGCCACACACTCTACTCCCACTGGAAGTCCTATGGCACCGGTCACAGCCTGCCCACACACAAACGCACACGCACACACACGCACACACACACAAACACATCATTACAGAAGCCATCATGTCTTTTCATCCTGTCAAAAAATTCAGATTTCCAGTACCAGAGAAATCTGAACTAAATGTTGAGGGACAAAGTACTGGACAAAAAGCACTAGGAATATGTTGCCACCTGGTGGTTATAATTGGTATCTGTTTTCCTTGCCCATCATACTCTGCTATTATCACAATGCACTCCAGTTATCTGCAATAAACTAACAGTTCAAAGGATGCAATATTTAAATCAAATAGTTTAACTATTAGTAGACTTAACTACTTCACAAATGTAATATAAAGTACTCAACAGTCTTCAGAATTCTACAGCCAGTAAGGAAAAGAAGAGTTTGTCACTGAGCTCTGAAACATATTATACATTCCATAAATATTCATGAATCATGCAAATATTAAGATGAAGCTATATACATTTGTTTGGCAAGGATTAAGAGACACTCACCTGTTTCGTGCCCATCACAAGATGGCACACATCATTAGCTGGGTTTCCATCCAATGTGTTAATGCATGCTTAATTTATGTGAATAACAAAGCCTCGGTTGGAAACACCTAAAATGTTATTTTTTTATTCACATTACACAATTGATGAAAACGTAGGCAAACGTATATGTTCTTGAGCTGAATTTTTATTAATGCGAATATGAAATGCGAATAAGTTGGATGGAAACACAGCAGTTGTTGGATTCATTATAGACTTCTCTGTAAACATTTGAGCGCATTTACACCCCATTCCACACCACCACCATGTTTACTAAAACCAACCTTGACAAACATCTTGTCCCATGGATCCCCAAAGTTGCCCTTGTAGTTCTCCAGCTGGGCCTCATCTTCCGCAGTTACCGTGGAAACTGGCACCACTCCTGCAGGGAAATTCAGGAGGTTGTACAGTATCGTGTAGGAGACAGCACCTGAGACAGACAACAGGAGAATCATTTCAGTCATACAAAGGAAAAGAAGTTAAGCAATAGTCCGTAGTCAATCAACACACAGCATTGTTGTTTGAGGTTGTTGAGTGCTGTGGGCAGGAATAAGAATGAGAAAATTTGGTACAACGTAAACCGAATAGCAAAACGACAGTCAACACTAACTGATGAGGGTAAGGAAATTTTTCTTTGCCCTTTTCTGTTAGTGTTCCAGTTCACAAATTCGGTCTTTCTTGTACCAAACATGGCTTGATTGACCCTGGACGATCCCTTTAAATGCTCTGAGCTTCCACAGTGGTCTATGATTAAAAGGTGTGAAGGAAATCAGACATAAAAGATTGTGAAGCAGAATCACAAGTCTAAAGAGAGTAATGGAAATGCCTTACTCGCTTGCCAAGACATTAGCAAGACATGCGTCCATAACATAAACATAAACAGGGACCTGGGGCCTGTACTACTTAGCAAGGTTACTGGTTAACTTGGGTAGCTTTGGGAGTTACCGCTGATCTCTAAAAGATCCCTACAGTGAGCTTCAGTTGTTTCTGAAGTGACATGATTTTTTTAGATCAGCGGTTACTCCAGAAGTTACATAGTTTAGCCAGTAACCTGGCTTTATGGTATACCTCCCTGGGCTGGATTCTCCTACAATCCTTCCCTATCTCTTTTCCCCAGCTATTTTGTCTCTCAACTGTCCTATCTGATTGAAAGCCCAAAATATTTTTTTAAAAATTATAATGAGTCATCATCATCATCAGTTGGTGCCATCAATAGGTACTGTGATGGAAACATGCAACACAGGCCATGCCGATGCTGGGCAAATGATTAAAGCTTGGGATGAAAGCAGTAAATATACTTTTCTTTGCCCAGCGGATGGGGTATTTAAATACAGCAATGCAGCGTCTAATCTCTTAACAAGATAAGAAAATGAAAGAGGTAACACAGCTGTTACACGGTAGCCTGGTAGTCTTGGAACTCTTGATAGTCATATGGTTACTTTTTAGTGGATGACAACGTTTGGTTCTGCCTTCAATTTCTGTTCGCTAACAGCAGATAAAAAACGATTTAATTTAAACTGAAGCCTTTAAAGAGTTTCCTGGCTAGTACTGTAGCAAACTGCAATATTGATCAGATGTACTAGGCTGCGCTAGCCTAGCAGGTAAAATTTAGGTAAGGAAAAAAAAACATGAAGGGAGAGAACTGATCGTACAGGTGAGTTTTCCACAGTAATTGAAATTGTAAGCTGGCCCAACCACTGGACAGAGCAGCACATCCATCTCCAGTCTTCGCCATTCAGACATGAACTCGTGCGTGTAATCCTGAAAGCACAGGACACACAGATTTAGTTCCATGACAAAACCAAAACCAGTACACCTGCCTTAAAAATAATAATAATAATAATAATAATTGTACAGTTGTTATAGTTATATTGTTATATTGTTGATATTGCTATTGTTAAAGTAGACATAATACATTTGTTTTACCTCAACATTGGTATGTTGCCTCCACAGTTCTGCTACAGACCTTTAGATATCATAGAAGTGGAAGTTTAAGTAGTCTGACTATGAACAATCTGACTCCAATAAAAATGTAATAATAACAATAATAATAATGGGGCCAAGAGAAGCCATCTCACCTGACTCCACACATACATCTCAGGCTGTCAGCAATGCGGGGGAACTACAAAGAGTACACACTTGTAAATTCTACAAAGTCACAAACTCCCTGACCACTTTGCAAGCAAAAACACTACACAAAGGCAAACGATTTCTAGTGTAAAAGCTAGTGTAAAATGGTTTTATATTTTCCTACTGATCAAGGGGACCAGTCTGTTATAAACCTTGCATATGCACCAGATCTGACTTACAATTGGCTTGAGAATCATTGCCAGGGTTTTTTTTAGCCAGCGTGGCAGACGGTATGGAATGACCTGGGGTGCTAAACATGGGTCAACACATCCATCATTCCTGCAATGACAATAAGCATGTGACCCAATAAATTGGGTAAAATAGCCCACCAACTATCAGAAAAGATATATCAAAACAGAGTGAATTCTGTCGTAATCAACAGTCATGTTACTCACACACAACCGAGTAGTGTCTCAGCTCCATCAGCAAGAATGCCTTTCACAATTAGCTCATGCATAGCATAGAAAATTTGTGGAGGAGTGAACGGCACCAACTACAAGGGAAAAGAGTGTCATGTAAGATTTCTAAACTCATGCGGTTGTTCATACACATAATAGTTCAAGCCCACATATAAGCACTTTGTAACTTCCATGCAAAAAGGTTGTTTACATCTGGATCTGTGATGAGAATCTTTGATAGCTACTGAGTTTCTGACTCATTAACAAAACACAGACATTATGAGGCTGTGGTCAACAGCTACCAACAACCTTACTAGATGTGAATACGAACAAATACAATTTTGCAAAATACTTTTTGTGGATCCGTTACATTTCAAATTGCACTCTAAATCAAGAGCACCTACATATCATCTCTGTAAGACGACAGAATCAAACAAAAGTTGTGGTGAAAGGTCTTCTGACTGAACAACCAACTTTCTTGGCAAATCACATATATTTTCTTATATATTGAGATATTAAGATAAGTATCCCAGCTTTGCATTTGTGCATATAAACACATTTACCTCACCACACCTTAAATCAGTATCCCGAATAAGCCCTTATACCGGTTTCTGAGAAATCGGGATATACTAGGTGGAGAACTCCGGAAACTGTACCATGTAATCACCTTATCTTGATTTCTGACAGTTGCTGACAGAGAAAGATTAGAGTACGATGTGTGAGATGGAACGCTGATAAGCACCAATCAAATAGGGTTCTTTAGAATTCTCTGTGAGAACCAAAATATTAGTATTCATCATGTAAACAGGGATTTTAATAACCCAATTCTCTGCAATCATGTAAACACTTTATCCCAAACATGATCAAAACTGGGCTAAGCCTCATATTCAGGATACTGATGTACATGTAAACGTAGTCAGTGTCTCTGCTGGACTTATTACTGGTCTCAAACTGAAAAAATATCACAATCAGGTGTCCTTGACATTGCTTTGAGAAACCACAATATCACTTTCTGCAAACACAAGATATCAAATTACAAATGTAGACTACATTAGATATAGGTCCACAAAGCATTATACAGCTGAAGGGCTTATTCAAAGGCTTTCCGAGAAGGATTAAGGTCTGATGTCCTGGGAAATAATGATGTTGATGGGGCCTGGGCTTTGTTCAAGTAGCACTTTATAGCTGTACATGACTTTGTTGCACCAAAAAAGGAACTCTAAGGCGCCTAGTGATTATGATAAATATATCCATTTTAGAAATCAGGCTAGATACAAAGTACAGAAAACAATGTTGGTATTCTATGCGGATGCTATTTGTTGCAAACTCGCATCAGTTTAAAAAGTTACAGAAAGTATTTAACAGCCCCCTTCACACTGTTGGGAACAACAGGTTGCTTGTCAATTTAATCTTTTTTTAAAAAGAAAACCATTGCTGCCCATCTAGTGGATGAGTTGCCTAATGCATCCGGCAGATAAGGTCACACATTTGTAATTTGTTATTCCTGTTACTTCCTGTTGTGTTATTTGTGTGTTATTCGTGATACTTTTAAGTTGACCCCTGTCTCAGAGGCAAGGTTAAGGTTATGTCTGTTTACTTTGTTTATGAATAAAGCCACTGGACCTTATTCCATCCAGATTTCTAGAGGATAGTGCTGGTATAATCTCTAGTGTACTCACCCCTACAATACATTTATCTGGCTTAGAGCAAAATACCAAACTGACACCTGTCACATCCATTTATTTCAGGGGTCGGCAACCAGTTTGATATGTTGTGGCAATAACAAATGGTCTTGTTCATTTGCATGCCAACCAACAGGCCAATTGTTTTCAACTATGCATAACTATAAGGCCACATTTCCAACATTAAAATATGTTGAATCCATTCTGGCTATGCAAAGCAGCACTTTAGGAACATGTTAATCTCATTTAAAATAAATAAATAAAGGAATTATTCCAAATTAATCATTCTAAATTTCACATATGAAAATGAAACAGACTGACATAAGCGCAATCACTCATTCCAGGTGTGCAAAAATCTGTAGCCTAACTAACTAACAACATTCTCACTGCGCTTTAATTATGCCTCTCTCATCTAACAGTTAGGAATTTGGTACCCTGCCATTTCGCAGGCCTACCCTTTTCTGTCCTTAAAAAATATTGCAAGTAGAAAACTTCCTACTTTAACAGGCGATGGAAGTTTTGTTCAGGTAGCAAAATGTCAATCATCTGGAGTTAGAGAGAGTACGTGAATGGTTTATTGTCATCACGCTTTCTAACACACCTGGGTTTTATTAGGACCGCCTCTAGCAGGCGCATAGTTTTTGCTCGAGTTTCCTTTCTTCCAATTTTTTTTTTTTGGTTGTCCGTCCCTTGGACAACGAAACACAGAGCATTGTGAAATGGCACCCATATGAAATGACACCCATATGTGGTGTAGTGAGACCTAGTAACAGACAAAAAATGGGAAACTCCCAAATATTTTGGGAGTTCTCTTTGTTACAAATTTCTTGTCAGTGATTCCCTGAACTCAGTGAGTCACTGAAACACCAAGGTCCTTAAAACTCGGTGGGCATGTAGCCCTAGCAGGTTGTTATGGTATGGTATTTCTGTGCACAACAGTACACACAACTATAATACGAATTTAGTAAGCACACAAAGCACCGATTGCACACTGATAGTAAGAAAGGAAAACACTTACCCTGTAAGTGTTTGGTTTGGCTTACCCTGTGCGCAGTTCATGCGCAGCTTATAATTGTAATACATGTAGCCTAGTATCATGCATATACACAGGTATCTAAATGTGCAAATTGTGCATGTTTCCATGTATTTCAGTATAGGCCTATAAGAGAGAGGGCGTGAAAATGCGCAATATTACGTTTTTTTTTTTTTTTTTCAGAGATTTTGATTTCATAGCTCATCCTTCTCAGCCTTTTATCACTATTTCATTTCACTGTCCTTGTCCCTCTCCTTCTTACTTCTTCACCTCTTCTGCGCCTCTAATTCTTACCCCTCCTTCAATTTCTGTCCAATATTGTCCTATAGTAATTGTAACCAAATATTTGTCTTTTTTGCAGCGCTAAAGGTATGAATATTGAGTGCAGTGACAAAGAACTGCTTTGACATGTGTAGGAAGGCAATTGTGAGAATAGTGTGAGTAGAAGTTTTTTCTAGAAGTGTGCTATAAAATCGCAAACAAAGTCTAGCCAGTGGTTTATTGTTTAGCAAATATTGTGTTCCAAAATTTCAAACTGAATGTGAAGTGTTGAATTTCAAACTGAATGTGAAGTTTCACAAAGTTTGTGAACAGATTGGCTACAAGTGTTAATAGTTTCAGAAATTGTGCCAAAAGAATCACTGTTAAGTGTTTAAGCATTCAGAAAAGGCTGTAAAGAAAGAATTATGGAATAAAGGAATTCAGACTGTGAACACGTGTGAACTGTATGTATGTGTGCGGACATGTTTGTATAATTCACAGGGGCAAACCTGTGCGACTTCAAAAAATTACCCATGCCTTGAGTGTTTTTTTGCATTTCTAAAATGGTTACCACATTACTCTGGCATGGTTATATTCATACAAGGACACAACAATGAGAAATGTAGTGATGTATTCATAAATAACAATTTCTCTGCAAAGAAATATATTTCCTCTACCTGAATGGTTAACGAGTAACGCAGCCACCAGAACTTTTGTATGGTTCTGCAATATAGAGCAAAATGTGGTTTGAGCCATGCATGCGATTCAAAGAGTGGAACTATCCGTTTTTATGGAACAGAGTAACAGATCCATAATTAATTGAAAGAGATTGTGTCTTTTAGCAAAGTAGTGTTATTTTTATGTATTTATTTTTTTCTTTTATGTGATTGTCAAATGTTTTTGTGTGTTTTTCTGTCTGTGCCAAGATTTGTGTTTCATGTTTGTCCTAACACCAATGACTATGTTGGAAATAAGTGTTCACTTCACTTTCACGTGTTACCCTTTCGATTGTTTTGACTGATAATTCAAAATAAAATCAATCCATCAATCAATCAATTCATTACATACAGAACATAAAAAACATAAAAAACCTTCTCTTACAAACAGATAGGTAGTCCAGAATCTTAAATCGTAAGAAGGCACCATAGGGGGGGAGAGAGAGAGAGAGAGTGAAGGAAATAAAGAAAGATGGAAAGAGAGAGAGAGAGTTAGACCATTGTGAAATGTACCGTGTGGCCAGCTCTCTCAAGCAGATCTTTGGTCTCACTGAAGCCCCTTCTCATACTGGGTGAGGGCATGAAGTAGCCATCATTGTCATAGTAGCCAATCCGGAGTCGTTTGGTGCTTAAATACACCTGGAAAACATCAAGATAATGATTTCAGTTTGATGGACTGGCAGAGAGAATATCTGTTCTATGCAAAGGTGTAGGTTTGGTCTCAACATTGGTGTGAACATAACAAACCCAACCTAAACGAAGTCACATAACTCAAATAATGAAACGTAACGTAACAAAGTTACAGTGTTACTTCAAAATTATCACTAAATAATTTATCTGACTGCAGCATTAATTCAGCCCTGACTAATTTGTCCTGATCCATCGTGTGAGTGTTCTGGCCTGGGTTATCATACCAATGTCTATCCTGGGTAAAAAAAAACAAAAACACACATTTAGTACTGAACCCTGGTCATTGAATCCAGGTAATACCACTACCCCCATGACTTTCCAAAAATTCAATTAGTTACTCACTAAAGGCAAACTAAATTAGCCTCTTTACTCAAAACACAAAAAAAAATTTGATATGTCCACCTTTTGCCATGCCTTGCAGATGACAGATCATGGTTGGTTTGCTGTTAACATCAGCTGTTATTTTCTACAATACTCATGGTGCTGATTAACACATTTTTTGTCCTTTGACACATTGTAGCTATTGCAATAGCCAACTTACGGCAGAGTGGGTGGTTAAAACTGTAACATCTAGTTGAAGTTCTGATGCATTGGACAAAGATAGCTTTCAACTGATAGCAAGTGAAGGCAAAACAGATTGCACTGGTGTAATGTGTTTAAATGAGTATGGGTAGAAATGCGATTTGACCCTTTGTTCACGAAGACGTTTTTTTTTTTTAAATTATTGGTGGGGACAATCCAGCAGTCGCTGGATATTGGTAGTGACACGTCACCTCTGTCCACTCCATTCTATGCCCTTGGTTCCATGCTCAAGGTTTTTCATATGACCAAATAGCCAAACTATATTGAACTATATTGCACGAACTATATTGCACGACACATGTAAACAAGCTTGTGAATATATTGTGTTATAATAATAATCTTATTATAAGATCTCACATGACATACACACACACAGTATACTGGACAAACCAGTACTATGACTGCAAAGTGCATCTGTAACTGCCCCAACACCCTCCATGCTATGGAATCAAAAAAAGTGTTCTTAAAATTTGTGAGTGAAGAACTTCCACAAATTATACGAGAAAAGACAAAACTTCATTTTCACACATGCATCACATATTTTAACAGCTACAAAACTTCCATACATGCTCAAATCATTCCTCAATGGACAAGAGTTTTTCACACGTGCACAAAATATTTCTACAGGTACACCAGTTCTTTGCCCATGCACATATTATTTTATATGACTGCTAAACTTCATTACACATAAACACATGGGCCATTACACAAGCATAAAATATGAATTAGTCTTTTTTTTGATTCCTTGATTTTGACACTTAGTAAATTAGGACCATTAAGGGGACATCTTTTGTCTCCGTTTAGAGCTGTACCTCATCATTAAAGGGCATAGGTGGCACAGTGGGGTCCAAGGCAAACATGTCCTCACACAGCAAAGCCTTCATGCATAGGGCAAGGCTGTCAACATCCCTGGCCATGGGTCCAATGGCAGACAGCACTGAAGTAGACACAGACTCACAGTTATAATGCTACACAAATAGCCTGGTCATATGGTTGCAGTGTGTTTTCAAAACTACCACGGCCATACTGCAAGTTTGTATTTTTTTGTGTGTTGCATGCATTTAATATGGATGCATTACATTGTACATGTATGTAAATGTTTTTTAAGGCACTCAGGCAATCGCCTTAACCTTGGTTGTAGATAACTGTGTACAAACTGACCTGATTTCTGTCCACGAGAACAGGAACTGAGGCCACGTAGACTGCAAACCAGATAAAGGACTTGAATCACATGACGATCACACAGAACAATAAAAATCCTGTGCTGCTGCCCAGTGAAAATGTGATGACTACATGAGCTTCCAGACACTCATGCACACAATTACCCTGACCCAATAATGCACCTACTAGCAGTTGTACTCATCTAACCCTAAACTCTGAACTTGCCTGACTGAAGCCTCACCTGAATTAGCCACTGACTGAAGACTTCTCTAGCCTGAATGAGCCACTGACTGAAGACCTAGCTGGCCTGAATTAGTCAAGCATGAGCTTCCTTCATGCCAGTTAAATGAGGGCTGGGTGGGGGATTAGGCAATCGATTTGACCATTGAATTACAAATCTAGGGAAAATAACTAAATTCAATGGGGAAGCATGCTGGATTCGCCTGTTTTATGCACAGAACTGCACACCTACCTGATTCTATTTGATGTTGGTTTGAAGCCACATATCCCACAAAACGAGGACGGGATACGGATACTTCCTCCGATGTCTGTACCAATGCCCAGGATGGAGCCACCCCCTCCAATGAGGGCACCCTCCCCACCAGAAGAGCCACCTGGAGTCTTCTGAAGGTTATGTGGGTTTAGGCTCTGGCCAAACAATGGGTTACTGCAGTCATAGCTGAAACACAGGCAGTAGGCAATACAGTATTTACTCTAGATGGGACAGAAGACAGGGGTGGTCTAAAATACATGGACGTACAAAGCCCTGACAGTGTCAAAGGTCACACAATTGCAGTACATAATTTAAATTTTTGATACATTTGGATTCCACATTTGAAAAGGTGCAAATTCTGAATCAAAACACAAATTTCATGTGGCAATGACCTACTTGAGAAGGCCTTGAGGGATATTGGTCTTGACGAAGGGAATTGCTCCTTGTCTTTTCAACACTTTCACGACCACACAGTCTTCCTCAGCAGGATCGTCTACCTTACCAGGCACCCCGCACGTGGAGTCATGGCTCTAGTTGAGGGCACATCATGGACATTAGAGTAGTTCTTTCAAAATACTAGCGCTGCTGTTTAATGAAAGTGTAACCCACTGAATAAGTCATCTGCAATAGAATATTCTACAATTTTTCATTCATCCTCATGCAAATGTCCCTCCATACTCTGTTTCTTGCTGAGGAGGTTATATTTCACTGAAGATACTTTTTTGTATAGTCCAGAGGCAAGTCGGTGGCATCCAGATTTTTCTAGACACTGACAATTTGCTTGGCAACCCATTTTACACTAAACTGCAAAGAAAAGCTATTGTAGGATACTGGTGATACACCGTGTGTAATGTAAGGATAATAAATGGATGGATAAAGGATAGGCCATTTCAGGGGCATGCATGACTATGATTTGTCCTGTACAGTGATGATAGTGTTGTGTAATTGGACTTAATTAAAGATAAGTCTTAATACTGTTAAAGTAGGCATGAATTCATAAGATTCATGAATTCATAAGATTTGGTTTGTTATTAAGAAAATGTAAATCTAGCATTTTCAGACATTACCTGATCGGCCATTTCTTTTGTAATCATGACATACAAACCTGCTTTCAGATTCCCCTCCTGTTAAACTATTGTGTTTTTTTTCTGTGGTGACCTACCTTATAGTCAAGATTATCTTTGATGCTGATAGGGACGCCATAGAGAAGGCCATCTTTGAAGTTCTCTATATTTGATAGCTGCTGCTGGCTCTCCAATAGAAAGTCTGTGGCACAGTTCAGTCTCTTATGTACCTCCAGTGCCTGGATATCAATGTACAGTAAGCATTTTATAAAGCGTTTTATATTTTGAGAACATCTTGTGTAATATCCCTCTTATGTAATTAGACAACAATGAGACATGAGTTAATCGTTTACAAACTATGCATGTCAAAGAGGTCAAAGACAGCCATAAACACAATCACAGCTCCATCTGAAGAACAAGACTACTATGCCTTATTATGCAAGAATTACATTTCATGAGACGTTCAAAGCGTAATTAAAATATAAGCCAACATGTAATACCTTTTCCAAATAGGCATGAAGAACTTCGTGTGGGGTCAAAGAACCTTCTCGAAGTGTTTTTGTCAATTGGGTCATGGACAGGGATACAATACGTGCATTTTCTCCATCAGGCTTCTGAGGGCAGGGGAAATTAAAACTTTGAATTAGGTGGCACAAGGCTACCCACTTCATCTGTCAGCTCCTGTCTGCAACGCTACCTAGCAACTGTAAAAGTACAGCTCACACACACTAAGGATAATCTACTGTGGTAGTCAGTAACTAACTGCATTGCTTAATGACTTTGTTGCTTTGAAGAAAAGCATAAATGACTCCTTACGGTGGTTCTGAACTCCTCGACCGCCTGCTCTGCTTGTTGGAGAGATGCATCTCTTCTAGATCTGGCTTTACGAATTTTAACTTTAATTCGCTGTCTGTTGCAATATCTCACGAAGACCATTAGAAGGGTACAACCGCATGCTGTTGCGGCCAGAACTGACAAAAGAGTTGGATCCATTTCTGAAAGACCGAGTTCAGCCTTATCCATTTTGATACGATCCTAACCGTAGGCTATTTCACTTGTTTGTGAGCTGCTCCCCCCTGAACGTTTAGCGTGAGCACACAGCGGAAGCGCTCTGTCTCTGACAAATTGCCAGACAACAGCAATAATTCATTATCCAAATACTAGAACAGAGATGTCATTTATGCTACTTTTCCCATTCTAACAATGTCTCTCCTTGCCCGTTTATAAAAGACAGGTCATTTTACCTTCGAGATAGTGAACTTAACTTCAGTAATCCCTGTATTTGCTCAGATTCAATTTGTAGTGAAATGTGAAAATAAGCTACACACAGATTGTGCACAATAGATGGATGAAAAAGTAATGTTGTAAATAGTCTACACTATGTAGTATACACTATTTAATACTAACCTTACTTTTTACCTGCGACCAAACCAAACCCTTGAGGTTATCCAGGACGTCATTCCGACTCGTGTTATATTGCTTAAATATCAGCAATATATCACGACAGTAAAATTACATTTTGTAGGTTCCGAGTTCCAACGCTAGATAGATAGATAGATACTTTATTGAAGTATCCAGTTGCTTAAATAATATCTGGCAACCCAACTAAACTTCCACGCCTCTAGGTGGCAGTTAGCATTGGATTTCGAAACTAGAAAAACGAAGAAGGATTCTTGTCGTGTCTGGTCTTGAAGTGTCACACTGTCCTTCGCCATCTCCTAACAGCGGGCACCGTGGTCTAGTCGGGTTATCTTGGGACACAAACACTGCAAACATGGTCTTCGAAGAGAAGATGATTTTGAATGGAGACCCAGATGATGTATGTGGTTGCCTTATTTCGGTGGTGATCTATTTTCAATCGATAATGGCACTGTTTTATCGGAGTAACAATGAGTCGAGGATTCCAGCTAAGCTAATATTGTAGTCAGCTAAAAAGGTTAGCTGTCGTCGAATTGTCCGGTTTTCCTAAACGTGGCTCTTGTATAAAAATCAATTTTAAATCTGTTACATTGCTAATGACTAAACGAGAACATGTCGCAATGCCGCCACTTTAATCAGTACTCTAAATTACGTCTTTTTGGCTGTGTCCTAATGTTAAAAAATTAGCTGCATTAATACTGCTGCTAAGCTAGCCCACGTAGAAGTAGCTAGCAGCTAACGTTGTTCACGATGACCGTAACGTTAGCAAAGATTCATGATCCGTGATTACCAACCCTCTCTGACGTTAAATGGTGTAGTTTAGGACCTACTTTTTATGGTTTTCCATCGGAGGAAAGTTAAGCAGAGAATCACTGTAGTCCACGGAGTATGTTTTCATTCTTAAATCCTGACTGTAAAAAATGCAGCACCTAACGATTGTATGGAGTTGACGCTACTTCGGACCAGGTTCAGACATCCCCAAGTCGTCATCTGTTAGTTACATTCTGTAATGTGCGTTCTATGGATTAAATCTTAATTCGAAGCAGGTTTCACCGCTCTCCTCCAGCGAGCTAGCAGTGTTTGTTGCCAACACCCTGGATTCAGTGATGTACGTGCCTGTCACTCAAGTGGACAGAGGTGAAAACACGAAGGTCATGGATTCGAGATTCATGACGGACTAGCACTTTGAATGACCACAGATCTCAGAATGAACTTTATTTTCGAGTTTAGAGAAGGTGTTTCTGTGATGTAATTAGATGTAAATATGACAACATTCATTCTTTACTGTTTATGTGTATACAAATAGGAGGAAGAAGAGGAGGAGGAGGAAGAAGAAGAGGACATGGTGGTATGTATCACACTGACAAATTTACTCAATAACCTTGTTTTGAGGTCATCTGAGATGAATTACACCTTTATCCTTATCTCACCAGGACCCTCTAGAAACGGTCAGGGAGAAGTGTGAGCAAACTGCGCACTGCGTCCATGCACGTGAACGGCTAGAAGCGTGTGAAAACAGAGTGGGGTCACGGTCTCAGACTGAGGAGGACTGCACAGAGGAACTGTTCGATTTCCTCCATGCTCGTGACCATTGTGTGAGTACAATTTGAATGCCATTCTTATTTCAAGAGATTAAAAAAAAAAACACACACACACAAATGAAAAAAACACACAAACGAAAAAGTCAATCTATATTCTGATGTCAGCTTGGCTACAGGTCAAAACCAGTGGCATTCCACAGTTCCCCTCTCCTGCAAAGTGACTGGGTTGATATGTGATGACATTTAGACTCCCGTTGGAATTATGTAAACCCAGACACACCTTAATCAAAATTAAGAGTAGGTCTGGTGTCAGCTTACTCATTCTCCATTTTGTGGGCAAAACCAGCATGAAAATGTAAGTTTAATTGGAGCAGTAAACTCATCAGACACTTTTAAATTCAGTTAAAAGCTATCCATAGCTTAACCATAGACAGTAACACATACAGCATCATTGGTTATCACTGAAAGCACGCCCCATACGAGAAAAATCGTTTTGATTTCTTGGTTATAATGGTCTCCGCTCCTGATGGGTCTTCAGAGACTCACATTTGTTGAAAGGTTTATCCAGCCTAGGAATTATGTCTATTAGCAGTTTGCTTTAGGTGTAGAATGTTTAACACAAGTATTGGAGTAAGTTGTCATCCATTTCTGATTTGATTTCCTCAGTTGAAATTTAGTAGCGTATTTTATTTGTCAGTTGACATCTTCAAAGTGTGGTCTCTCTCCCTCTATAACTATAAATTAATGTTTGGTCCAGAGCTCTAAAAATAATAAAAATGAGACGAAGTGAAACCTGCACCATTGCCTGATTATCTCGTATTGCAATAGATTGACGGTCGGCAAAGATCTTGTTTTGTTCAGTATGTCTGAAATTGCTGAAAATAGGTTTATACATGCCATTAGTGGCTTTTGATGGATAATCTGATGTTTTTCTTCTAATATTTGCTTATATTTTCTCTTCAGGTGGCACACAAGGTTTTCCATTCCGTGAAGTAATCTCCAATACTGCAAGTTGATGTCCTTTATCTGCGAAACAAATGCCCTGCCCTCATTCAATATTGTACAAACAGCTCCCTGTATAAATTATTTGCTGCAAGGGATGCTCCTGTGTTTTCATGTGAATATTGTGAATAAAATGTTATCTAATGGGACACAGATTTCAGAGAATGATTGAAACCATCGGTGTTGCATAAACTCAAATAAAGACAGTTCATTTCAATAAAGTTCTGCTGAAAACATTTCATTACAGCTACTGGTAGATTCTTCAGGATTGCCTCCTGAAAAGGACTGAAATGGAGAGATAAAGATAAAGGTTAAAATGCTGAGGCATTTTCAGCAAGCTGCTTCAGAGACATGCATTTGGAGCTTACAGACCTATGTTAAGTTGCTGGGGGGGGGGAAATATTTTTATCTTAAAAAGTAAAGTTTACAGAGTTGGAAAGTACATAACACAGGTGTCCATTGTGAGTCTTATGCAACAGTTTGAACAAAGTTTCTATGTTAAACGGTTGAAGCCATATTAAATGCAAAAAATAGATTACCATTTAAAACTACTAGGAATATGTTGCCACCTAGTGGTTATAATTGGAACCATCTATCTTTTACAAAAGGAAAAAATGTATCAATGAGCTGTGGAATATTTACATACCATAAATGTTCTAACATGCCTCCACAAGATGTTAAGATGAAGCCATATAAATATAGCATTTTTTTCTTGCTTGGAATAAGAGGCACTCATCTATTTTCTGTCTTTCACAAAATGGCATAAATCATAGTTGGAATCAACAGAGGATCTCTGTGACCAACAACTGGTCACATTTACACCCCATTCCACACCATGTGATGTGTATCCTCTGTATATGCCATCTGTTTACAGTAGTTCATTTATCCATGTTATATATCTATAACTATCTGTGTGTGTGAGATGCATGTGAGAGAAATTGAGAAAGATAAAGTGCACATTTAAAGTTTTCTCATATACAAAACTTTACCTCATTCTCACTGTATATCTTTCTTTTTTCTGTGTGCATTTATCCATGACAATTTCTTGATCCATGTCTATGTAGCATTTTGTATGTGCAAAATACAGGCCGCTGTCTTTTTGCTCAACGGTTCTCCGGCTGTATTTGGTCTTTTTGCTATCTGGGAAATACCACCTATGGTAGTGGAAAGTGAGCAAAAACACAAGCAGATAACGCCAGCATTCTGCTATCTGGGATACAGAACAGAGCAGTATGGCATTTCGGGAGCAGTGTCCCTCTCAGTTCAGGATGACACACTCTTTTAACACTCATGCACTCTCCTTCATTCTCACAGCTGTCCTACAAATCAACTCTATCATTGCCGGCATTTACAGCTCTAAATCCACAATCATAACACTATCATATTCCCTTGACATAGGGCAGTGGTGGTGTAGTGGTTAAGTAGTAGCTAGTAGCCTGGAAATTGTGGGTTTGAATCCTGGCTGCCACTGTTGAGCAAGGCACTTAACTCTAAGTTGCTGTAGGATTAGCTGGCCCTGATATAATTGATAGTTGACAAATGTAAGTTGCTTTGGATAAAAGCGTCTGCTAAATACGTAAATGTAGACATACGTTTGTATTTAGCAATAAAGTCATTGTATCGAAATTCCATTTGGTGTGGGCGTCCAGTTCATTTTTGGAGCACATGCAAGTCTGGGGCAACACGATATTCAATACCAAATCAAATCAAACAATGCACAGTCATATCTGGTAAAATAATAGATTTGGTAGATTAGATTTGGTAAGTTCTTATTTTGATGTGATATGCGAGGTATATTTCCACAATGCATTAAGCAAGAAGAGTCCAGATTTCAAACAGAATTAAGGGGTGTCCATAAAAGTTAAGATATTGTTTTGACTGGCTTTGAGGTTGTGGTGGTAAAGCCTGGATTCTCTGTGTGTTCAGGAGATGCTGTTTTTATGGCACTCTGAGCCTTGGGCTGTGCATGTGAGACAGTTTGTCTATTGAGTCCCACTAGTGCGATGCTCTCATTCCACAGTCGCTCAGACATCTTTTCATCAAGTGCCTGTGGAGCCGGATCCTTCTCAGTCATCACGTCAAAGTAGCGGCCAGAAATTCCCTCCAACTCCTTAGCAACGGCCAAGTAGACACTGGACTGTGCCCCGAGCATGGGGGACTTCACAAGCAGGTAGAAAAATGGTGCTGCAAATCCAAAAACAGGAAAACTTTTTTAATGAAAGAGCTACACACCATACACTGACCATATATGAGTTTTATGTATGTATTACTCACAAAGTACTACACTGGAAATCTGCGACTGGTGTAGACCGGTGTGTCTCCCTAAGTCTGTGGCTACTACTCCTGGATGTAAGACATTGACAGTAACCCCAGTACCTACACACAAGAACAGACATACACAACACAAAGAAGAATGTAATACATGCTGATGTTTTCTGCTGCTGTTGCATTATGGTTTATTTGTTCACAGTCACACATAAAGACTTACCCTCTAATCTCTTAGCAAGCTCTTGTGTGAAGAGTACAAGGGCAAGTTTGCTCTGGCTGTATGCTTTCCTTGTGTCAAACTTTCGGTGTTCCCAGTTCAGGTCATCAAAGTCCATCTCCCCACTGACATGCGCCACAGATGACAAGTTAATGATCCTGCTAGGAGCCGAGTCTTTCAACTTATCCAGTAGGAGATTAGTCAACAGGAAGTGACCTGTAGCATAGTGACATGTAGCATGTCCACATTTTTATCCATGTCCATGTTTATGCCAGTGAAAGACAAAATGTGTGTTCTATGTTTACCAAATTCACCAACCATCTCACCAAGATAGTTGACACCAAACTGCATTTCAAATCCATCCTCTGTCTTCCACTCTGGACAGCGCATAACTCCAGCATTATTTATTAACACATCCACATGTTCTTCTTCTAAGAAAAAAAGACAAGATAGACACAAAGATAGATTAAGTACAAGAACAATAGATATATAACAATCATATTAATGGGTTTTGTTAGCAGCATGTTTCTTACCATCCTTGATCTTTTGTACAAAAGCCTTTATAGATTTGATGGAGGCAAGGTCAATGTGTCTGGCATAGACATGTTTGTTCAGGGTCTGTCCTCTGATCTCACGAGCTGCTGCTTCACACTTCTCCATGTCACGGCATCCCATAATAATCCTGCCACCTATTTATATGGTTGATTTGGAAATATCAGTATCAACTGCAATGTCACATTCCTAATTCATTCCACATTTTATGAAGTTTGGAACCAGAGCCCTATCAGCGAAAACATATGCCAAATAGTAAACCCAGAAATGTTGAATAGCCTAAACTTTTATTACTAAAATGGCCTAGTAGATGAAATTCAAATTGATTGCTAAAAGCTACATTTTTGGCAATTTTAATAATTAGCACAATAAGCTATTGTTGTTATATAGTTTTAAATTAACTTCTATTTCAGTTTAAAGGGTGAGAATAAAGTATGAAACGTTGTCTCGTCTCACTATGTACTGTGTATATTGGCTGAAACGACAATAAATCCTTACTTGACTTGACTTGATCTGGGATTGAGAAAACACCATTTCATCCACAGAAATGTTAAGTTAGTGAACTGCATGAGAACTGCATTTTTGAAAAATGAGAAATGTTCTAGGGTTCATTGGGAATGCCTTGTGGGCTGATGTGTGGCTATCTATAACATTTCCAGTGGGTTATAACAGTGAAAGGGTGCTCTTCCTGGCATAAGCAGCATACCAAAGTGGTCAGCAAACACACAAATCATCACAAGTGAATTAGTTAATATACCTAGTGTAGTACTCTTAATAATAGGTACACTAATAAAGGACTAACAGTTTATAAAGATCCAATAGATGTTAACTAGAACCCTGAAAATTTAAGTTAGCCTAAACTCAAAAATATATATATAAACGTAGAATAATACTGAAGAGACTACTAATACAAGTGGAAAAATATTGAAGTGATAATAAAGAGAACAACCAAGAAACAATGGCTGCTTCAGCAACCAAATAAACAAGACTTAGAATACACTGAAGCTATCATTAAAATATAGTGAAAATGCATTGAAGATAAAATGAAAAAGAATTTGAGCTAAACTCTTCCTTAAACCAAAATATCAATATGTCAAATATCAATATCAAAATATCAGTAATGATATCTGAAATCTAATTAAATTATTTTTTCTTTTCTAGTAACTGTTCATGTCTTAACAGTCTTCCAATTTATTACATTGTCAACTCTAGATGACATTTCAGTCATAAGAGTATAGGGTACTCAACATTTCTGGATACCAAAAAATCCTAAGTTCTACCTAAGTTGTGCTAGTAAGTGAAATTGCACCTTGGGATTTTATCTGACTTGCTAGCGTGTTTGTTGGACTCCTAGTCCCTGGTGCTGTGAGTTTTCAGCTCAATCCTGGGTGTGTTCAGGGTTGAACCACGCAGGTGGATTAAGGTTACACAATAACACGTCAGAACAATCATACATTATTATTGAAGTTGTCAAGGAGGAAAAAAGGCTCCTCGGTCTCAGTCTACATCAACTAGAACGTCGGTGCTCAGGAAACACCACCCTGCAACATTGCTCAGAAACCTGCCATCTGTCAGTTTAAAACTATCACAATCAAAGTACCAAAATTCTACCAAAAAACATGTGTGGGTGAGCCTTACACATTGGATCACCTTTCTGAATGTCAGTATTCTGAGCAAGCTAAGCATAAGCAAGTCACTAAAGGTGATAAAACATCGGACAAACTTTTTGCTCTGAGCAATGTAGTTGGGTAAACACAAAATCAGTTTCATGCCAACTGATGATTAAAGTTCTCCAGAGAATTAATTGTTGCCCAGCAATCAATCGATGTGGATGTGCCAAAACCAAATGACTGAGGAATACTTCCCAGCATTTTGGGCTGGGTTGTTCAGCTTAAAACATTAGCTTGTGTATCATCAGTATCATTAGGCTGTATTTATTTTGCAGTTTACTAAATAACTGTCTATTCTATTTGAGCTAAACTCTTCCCTATCCAAAACTCATCCCATTAAAGACATTTCAAATCCTTTTAACTTATTCCTTATTGTCACTGTTGATGTCTTAACTGATTGACTGACTGTCTTCTGATTTATTATATTTTCAACAATTCTCTGCTTTATTCTATATTTTACTCATTCTCAGTTATTTTGTATTCTATATTTTACTTATTCTCAGTTATTGTGTCACTAGAATTGCTGTTACACACAAAAAAAAACTTTTAAATATTTGCTTTGTATGCACTAGTACTTCCTTGAAGTTACACATCTGCATTTGCTGCCTGCCTGCCTACACTGCAACACCTTGTGTTATATGGTAATTAACTAATTATGCAAATTGCCTTGCAATTGCAAACATGAAACTTTAGCAACCAAGCTGAATTTCATTCACAAGGCAGGATGACATGTCGGTCATAACAGTTTAGGGTACTCAACATTTCTGGGTCTAGAAAATTTCCACTAGACTATATAGTATCTCTATATACGGCTCTGGATGTGCTCCATGTAGGTTGATTTCAAAACACACACCCATACCCACCCACCCACACCTACTCAGACTTCATATGAGTCCTGGGAGAAGACAGATATGATTTCTTTAACTATAGCTTTTATGCCCTTTCATCTAACTCTTTTTCCAATATTATGCATTCAGTGCTGACATTTCCCGACAATTTTGCAAACTTATTTGTGTGCTCTGATTTACAATTTTAGTTAGAAAAGCACGGACAGACTTCATAGTTCTTTCTTTGTCAGAAAGCCAGCCTTTAGTTAATGTTTCTGGCAAGACAACACAAAAAATACTACTGGTAGCTGCTCAAGCAACCAGCATTCCTAGACTGTGAAACCAAATCCTTTCATGGGTAAGATTATATTGACAGAACCCACAGACAATATCTTCTGTTATATTGAAGGCAAATCCCCAGTAATAGTGGGAAGCATAATCCGTTGTTCTAACTAGATTGCCTAATCTTGGATGCAACTTTATTGGTCACTGGGTATTAAACCTAAATGAGGAGTTTAGTTTTAAGAAAATTGTTCTCCTGCTCCAACCATCCCGTAACAAGATCAGCTCGCAGGTGGCACCACAGACTCTTTGGTATGTCAGTCAACTCACCTCTCCTGGCCAGCTCACAGGCAGTCTCCTTGCCAATACCTGTGTTGGCACCTGTGATGACCACTGTCTTCCCAGGAATCTTGGCTTTAGATGGACACGCGCCCCCAGCAACATAATTTCTTCAGATGAAAGGAATTTAAAAGTCACCTTTCACAGAAGTCTGCGAGGTAATTTTCTCTTAACCAAAACCACTACCACACAATGAAACACATGGCTATAATTTATAATGAACATGTTCAACCATTTCACCTGCAACATTCCAACGTGATTTTCATGGATATTAGCCTAACGTTAGTTCAGATGTGTTACCATAGTGTTACTCACTTAAGGAGAACAGCGCAGCCAAAAGCCGTACCAAACACTGACAACGGGAGAATATATTTACTCATGTTATTCACAACTGTTACGAGTATTACAGTAATGTAACAATGTAACAGTTATGGGTCAATAAAGTTATTTACTTAACTGAAGAACGACCTGTATACATCTGCCATGAGCACAGCTATTTCCGTCGTCTCTTGATGACGTTGACAGTTACATGTGCACGGATGTGTACGTTTGTAGCAGCTATGCTTTGGAAAGGCTTTTGCCTTCGATTGCAATGGTAGCGAGTTTGATACAGTTTAGCAGACTTGTGTTTTATAGTGAAATGATTAAAGCCGAAATAATATGTACTTTACGTCGCCTACATCAGCTAATCAGACCATAAAAGCATGACTTAAAGCTAGGTCTGTAAACTGGCTAGCTGTGGCTGTTAGCCAGCAAGAATCGCCGGTTTTGTTGGACCAGTTAGCTTTCTGGAAATTCACAATGGCTAAAGTGGAAACCAGTGGGAAATCTGCAACTGTCGAAAGTCTGGTTCAAACATGTATTAAACTCGTTTGCCAGAACATGTCTGTTCTTGAGGAACGGATTTCAGGTAAGTGGTCTGCAAAACAACCGGTGTCAACAATATGTCATATAACTTCGTTATTACTGAAAATATAACAAGGTTTTTATAGCAATGACACACATAAGACCAGTACAGTATAACATCGTCATAACCCTTGTTTTGGCCTCGACGCCATGTAGATCTACCGGCGACTCTTCTGAAAGACATCCTTCCTCATCTTAACATAGTTTACCTCGACAGAATTGAATCAGCAGTTCAACGTAAAGGTGATTGATTTTTAATTTCTTTCATCCATTCGCCTGTTTAGACAACAGTGATGTTACTGTCTTTAACAATGCTGGGTCTTATACTGCTATGACACTGCTGTGTGTTTTTTCCCTCTTTTGAAGGAATTTCCACTTCATTTGTTTGGGAATTCATATTCAAAGACCTGGTCAAAACATGGCGTTGCAGACCAATGGTATGTATGTAAAATGCTGCCAATACCATTGCCGTTGTTCTACCAGTATTTTGGTTAAATGAGCAACTTAATTTATGTATGAGTTCTGTTGTTATCTCACTTCAGGTTGCACAGCCTGATTGTGATTGGAAGCAGAAGTCTCTGGAGAGGCTCTTCCACGTCGCCCTGTATACCCACAACAGAGGGGACAAAAAGTACCTCTCAAACCTCAGTGAGCAGACGGTGCTCTCCATGACAGTCACGCATGTCCAAACCTTGTCAGTCGTGTCCAGGAAAGTGTGTCGGCTAGCATCGGAGGAGCTGAAGCCCATCTTGACTGTACTGGAGAGAGGGGTTGTGTGTCTCAAACTCCTAGACCGCTGGAGTCCATGGACTGGAGTGGAGACAGACTTACTGTTCATCCTCCACCGCCTCCTTGACCACGGCTCCGTAAAGGAGGTTGAGATGGGCCGCTGTTATGGTCTCGATCTTCAGAACTGGATTACCACCAGGTGTAGACAACCTGATGGAGTGGGACCACATTCAAGCCAGGAGGGCATTGAGTTGCCTGTTGCAGGGACTTCAGCTGACCTCCATGTGACAGAGCCCCATGCTTTGGTCGCCAGGTCCACTGGTCCCCAACGCAGTGGTTCAGCCACAGAGGAGGTGGCTTGTAAACGCAGGAGGATTACTTGGCTCTGGGACATGCCCACAGAATTCCCCTGTGGCACATTTTTTCCCAAGTGTGGCCCTGTATGCCCCAAAGGACAGATAAACTCGCTGGACATGCAAGTGACCCCCTTTGAAATCATTAATGTGGTGTCACCATCCCTACCTTTCTGGCACTGCCTTCATACCCTTCATCTTCACAATGAGAGTAAGTGCTTTTATCAAAACGTTCACAAACATACAGCACATAAGGTTCACTGTGTTCAGATGTCTGTGATGGTTGTCATTCATCTGGGTCTTGGCCCTAGCACTTAGCTATTCTGTTGAGCCATAAGCCCCTTTTCCAGCAGATATCCATATATATATATATTTTTAGCAACATAAAACCCTTTTTTATCACTTTTTTATCAAATCCTCATCTTGCGCATATGTCGCACTGACTTTTTGATACACATAATTTTAAAGCAAATTGTGTTTTTGATGGAGAAGGGGCAGTAGAGTATGAACGTGTATGTTGATATGGGAGTTGTGGCACAAGCAGCAGTGTCCATACCATATTTGTCCATACCACATGCAAGTGCCCCACAGGGGCCTGCGTACAAACCCGACCCTGGGCATTCTCTGATCCTGCCACTTCACTCTCTCCTACTCACTTACTGCCGCTCCTCACTGTCCCATTCAAATAGGGACAAAACCCACCCTTAAAATACTTAAAAGATATATGCAATTAACAATGTTTACAAATGGACAAAGTCTTACTGTTTTCTCTTGTTGACAATTCTGATGCTTTTTACAGGACTGTTTAAGGACTCTGACTTGCAGGTGCTGGTGAATTCTCTCAAGATGCTGTGTAGCAAGCCAGGTTGCCTTCTTCGAAATCTTTCCATGGCTGTCAACGACCACACACCTGTGGATGCTGTGCTGGAGGCCTGCCCATCACTTCGGTCTCTCTCTTTGGACATCTTCCCTCCAGCACCTGGCTCATGCAACAAGCTCATACCAATGAGGGCATTAAAGCCCCTAGAACCTACAGGTATGGAAAGGCAGTGTTTCTTAACTGGTGGTCCAAAGTGGGTCACAGAGTTTGAAGCCAAAAAAATAAAAAGAAAGTACCATGTCCGATCTAATGTCAGGCTCCCGAAGTGTTATCCAGCACAATCTTCAAATTTCTGTCTAGCCTAATTGTTCCCCAAGTCTTTAATTATTGGCCTTGTGGTTACCCTTCCATTAGTTGAAATGAAAATTGCATTCATTGCATCATTTGTTTATGTTGAAATTGGTCCTGTAAATAGGGATGAAATAAACTATAACAGATGTGTTTTTTTGGGGGGTGGGGCTGGGGTTTGTGTTGCCATACCAGTTTAGAAACACCTTAGTAAGGCATACAGTAAGGTTAGCAAAGGCCTTTGTCAGGCTTTAAGATAGCAAGGTTCTGGATATGTGTATTTTGTCTGTGTAAATATGTAACTGTCAGCAGGGTCTACATAGTCTTTATTTTCTTTGTCTGTATGGCAGTATTTTCATTGGAGAAGCTGTCTTTAAAATCTTCCCATGGGAAAGTGCAAATAGATATGGAGGGCCTTCTGACAACACTGAAACAAACACCAAATCTCAGCTGTCTCCATGTATCAGGGCTCCACCCGGCTTCACCTCTACTCCGCACGCTTGCAGGTAAACTTGTTGGGAACCAACCATAAACCAGTCATTTCAGGCTGAGAAGGCCTATATTCAGTGAATTTATGAAAACAGAAATATCAGTAAACTGCTCCTTACAGCTGACAGATATTTGTTCTTTGTGTATGCTCAAAAATATATAGATCCTACAAAGTCTATTTCACTGACAGGCCTTTACACATTTATCTGTGCTGCATTCATATTTACTACTGAGACTCCTTATTCTTCCACTTGTAAATATGGTCAACTTCCTAAAGTACTTTTGGCAAAAGTTTTTTTTTTGAGCAAATCATCTGAAAAAGTATGTTTAATTAAAAGTATGTCTAGAAAATGGCTCTGGCAATTATTTTAGGAAGGTGATAATGTGAACGTTAACATACTGGATTGTAATATCAAGCCAATAGTTTTTTAGCTAAAACATATTGAATATGAATCTCTTAAATTGTATTTTGTGTACTCTTTTTTTTTTTTAAGAGTCAAATAAAACCTTGAAGTCACTTACGTTGGATGACATTAACTTGGCCAACTGTCATTGTGAAATCTTTCATCTCTTGGAGAACTCATTGCTGCAAGGTAATTTTTGTCTTAGTGCTGAAAGGTTATTTTTTTGTTTGATTGGATGGGTCACAAATGAAAATGTATTGCTAAATACTGGAGGCAATAGCGATAAGCATAAAATATGTATCTAATGTGTGCTCACAACCACAGATATATGTTTGAAAGACTGCCAGCTTCTTGACAAATGCACTACAAATGAAGATTTCCTTGTGCCCTTTGTGAAGACACTCAAGGGACTGTGCTCTCTGCAGTCTCTAGCATTGCCTCAAAATCGACTGGGTAAGATATATTTATATTTATGCATTTAGCAGACGCTTTTATCCAAAGCGACTTACAACTTGTCAACTATCAATTGATCAGGGCCAGTCTCCCCTAGAGCTACTTAGGGTTAAGTGCCTTGCTCAAGGCAAGGCAACGGTAGCAGCTGGGATTTGAACCCACAACTCTTCAGGCTACTTGCTACGCTAGCCAGGTTCCTTAACCACTACGCTACCACCGCCCAGATGTCAGCCCCTAGTTAAACCTGTCCAGGAACACTTTGTTTCAGTATTTGTATAACAATAAACTACAAAGATGTTTCTGTCCAACAGCCAAAAGTGTGAAAGATCTGGCAGAGCTATTCTCAGGAAACACTCCAAGCAGAATAATGAAGCTGGACCTCAGGTAAGTCAGACTTTGAAGCACCAATGTGATGGACCAAATTTGTAGCTGTATACTGGTAGATGTCTCTTGTTCGGGTCTCCCATTGATGCTGAAATTGTTTAATATATATTTTTACTCAGCTCAAACTACATCTTGCCAGCTGACCTACTTGAGTTTAGCACCTTGCTGAATTTACATAAGAGATCACACCACCCCACCGCGAGACTGATTCTGGACCTCAGGCTAAATCCATTGGACCGAGATCAGGACGTGAAGGAGAAAGCACTGAGGACACTCATACCTTTCTGTCACATACTCACAGACAACTGGGACTCTAGGTCCACCATGGCAGATCACATCAGTGTGATGTAACCAGGTCCACAGGAAACACAGAACTGTACATTTTCAGCATCTAATTTTTGTATGTGATCATGAATAAAGAATTTTTACTTGGATTGTCATTTAAAGAAGGGTAGTGTATGATTGTGACTGAAGGAGTTCTAAGAATTTGGATATGGGGTATCTTTTTGACATCAGCGTTAATTAGACTGCAGGTTTGATATTTCAAAAACAAGAAGCTCTTGACATAAAATAGACATAAAAAAGTTCATCAGACACTGCAAAAGTCTTCTACTTCTACCTCTACTATTTTGTCCTGAAAAGCTTTGGTGATCTGAAATTTAGATAGACAAGCTGTAAACAAGACTCATGACCAAAAAGAGTGTAAATCTCATAGTTGATCCTTAACTTCAAAAAGAATCATACTAAGTTTAATATGTATTTAACAATTATTTACAGAAAAAGAAATACTTGAGTGCTGAGCATTCACACAATAAATACACAAAAAGTAAATGAAATACAAGCACAATAATAAACAAAATTAAAGTACACTGCACAGTGTTACTCAAGTTTATGGTATGGTATCTCTTTGCCGCAAGTCAATTTCTGAGGTGCCTTGTGGTTTGGAATTTATACAACCTGAGTTTAATGTAACAGATGCAGTCCATTTGTGTTCATATCGGTCATGGGTTCATTATGCTCTGGCTGAAGCACCGCACTGCACCGCTTCTCCTGAACAAACGCATTAGCCGTAATGCATCCAATGTCTCTCCACTACAATCAATGGCAGTTTCCAGATTCCTCCTTGAGAGAGAGAAAGGTTGTGGTTTTAGAAATGGTCATTTAGTCACTAGACTTGAGTTCACACCACTTGTCTCTGGTCTTCGTGAGAGCGCTGGTGGAAGACGAAGGAGACGGCCGCATCCCAGGAGGCCGTGAGCATGGGGTCCTTCAGCCCCCTCTTGTCCGAGCAGTGCTGCCAGAGAGACAGGTCACTGGTGCAGTCCGAGTCCTCAGGGGGAGGGCGGACCTGGTGTCCGTTTACACAGCGCTTGCAGCGGAACCTGAGGAGATTATCATATGATCAGATTATCGGTAAAGCTCTGTCACAAATCAATGGATAACTCCCAAATAATCCATCAGGATTATTGTAATGACGCAGAGGTCTCAAAGGTATTTAAACGCGGATAGATTTAACTGTTGTGTGCAACAGTGGGGGCTGTTGAAATTAGATATCTGTGAGTCATTCAAAGGCAAAATGCCATTGCAGATGTGCCTATTCTGCTATACAAAATGAACCAGGTACAGGATATGACTGCACAAGAACATTGAGTGATGGAAAAACTGGTAACATCTTTAAACAAAATCAGATTCAGAAATAATCACTTTGACCTGTTAACCAAAGTACACCATTGAAGTATTTTTTATGATTTTGAGTCACAGATTTTGAGGTTGAGATGACAAAAAACCTATTAAAAATGTATTTTAAAAATCTACTATTTTAATGTGTAGTTACCACTTAGCCAACGGGAGAAGCATTTAAGTAACTACTTCACTGTACTCAACTTTACTTTAGATCATGTGACTATAACAGGTCCCTACTTGTCATGTGTGTCGCTCGTGGTCTCCTCGTTGAGAGAGAAGAGCTCTCGCAGCTCGCCCAGGGAGAAGTGTCTCTCCACGTCCTGCTCCTCATCCACCACACAGCTGCTTAGAGCCTTCTTATGGGTCTGCCTCTGCAGAATCTTCTCTTCAATAGTCCCTGTCTGTGCGCGCACACACACACACGCAACCCAAGACTTCTATAAATGCTAGAACATATTAATTAAATGGACACAGCAAGCTTGTCTAAATTATTAAAAAAAAAAAGATAGTCAGAATATTAGTTTTTTAACTCACGGAAAGCAGCCGATAAATGAAGCAGGTCTTTTTCTGTCCATCTCTCCATACACGGGCCATGGCTTGCTCGTCATTGGCTGGATTCCAGTCGGGGTCAAACATCACCAGCCGATTGGCTCCAATCAGGTTGAGGCCACACCCTCCTGCCTTGCTGCTCAGCATGAAGATGAACTCTGGGTTCTGAAACAACAGGAGACGTGAGTGGAGGAAAGACTTAATTAAGGAAGACATTGTATTGTTGCATATATTAGCTTCATTCAGGCATGACAGAAAGCATGATCAAGATGCTTACAGAAGGACTGTTGAACCTCTCAACGATCTTTGCTCGCTTCTTAATGGACATGGTTCCATCCAGACGAACATAGAGATATCTAAAATACAAACAAATAATGAGCATTAAAAGAATACTAAAAGTAATTACCTACTGATATACAAAGTAAAGGATACACAGTCAAACAAGAAGAAACCGTATGATAGGTGTGAATTTCTCCCACCTCCGAGTTCGACATAACTTCTCAAAAAGGTCCAGAGTTTGGGTGTAGTTAGAGACCAGCACCACTTTATCACTTGTTGTGCTTTTTGTCATTGCAAGTATGTAGTCCAGCACCAGCATTTTCCCTGAAAAAAAAAAAATTATGTTTTCCATACGCTTCATAACATACACTAAAAGATTTGAATGATAATTTGGCCTACATTTCTAGAAGTGTTTCAATGCATTCTCAACAATAACAGTTGGATTAATAGGACCCACAACAGAATGCTGTCATTCTTACCTGACAGCTGGGGCTCCACTGCCTTTGCAGAGTAGCCTGATGGGAAGAGATCCAGAGCTCCCTCAAAGCCCTCCTCTCCCTCCAGACATTTGTCATAGATAAGAGAAGGATCTAAGGGCAACAGGAAAATGAGTCAGTACAGAGAGAAAACAGGAAGTTCCATATGTTAAATCATAAGCTTAAACTGAACCACATACAGTGCATCCGGAAAGTATTCACAGCGCTTCACTCTTTCCATATTTTGTCATGTTACAGCCTTTTTCCAAAATGGATTCAATTCATTTTTTTCCTCACAATTCTACACACAACACCCCATAATGATGACGTGAAAAAAGTCTTTTTGAGATTTTTGCAAATTTATTAAAAATAAAAAAACTAAGAAACCACATGTACATAAGTATTCACAGCATTTGCCATGAAGCTCAAAGTTTAGCTCAGGTGCATCCTGTTTCCTTGAGATGTTTCTACAGCTTAATTGGAGTACTTAATTGTGGTAAATTCAGTTGATTGGACATGATTTGGAAAGGCACACACCTGTCTATATAAGGTCCCACAGTTGACAGTGCATGTCAGAGCACAAACCAAGCATGAAGTCAAAGGAATTGTCTGTAGACCTCCGAGACAGGATTGTCTCGAGGCACAAATCTGGGGAAGGGTACAGAAAAATTTCTGCTGCTTTGAAGGTCCCAATGAGCACAGTGGCCTCCATTGTCCGTAAATGGAAGAAGTTCGGAACCACCAGGACTCTTCCTAGAGCTGGCCGGCCATCTAAACTGAGCAATCTGGGGAGAAGGGCCTTAGTCAGGGAGGTGACTAAGAACCCGATGGTCACTCTGTCAGAGCTCCAGCGTTCCTCTGTGGAGAGAGGAGAACCTTTCAGAAGGACAACCATCTCTGCAGCAATCCACCAAACGGGCCTGTATGGTAGAGTGGCCAGACGGAAGCCACTCCTTAGTAAAAGGCACATGGTAGCCTGCCTGGAGTTTGCCAACTGTTTGGAGGTTAACCAGGCACCGCTCATCACCAGGCCAATGCCATCCCTACAGTGAAGCATGGTGGTGGCAGCATCATGCTGTGGGGATGTTTTTCAGCGGCAGGAACTGGGAGACTAATTAGGATGGAGGGAACAATGAATGCAGCAATGTACAGAGACGTCCTGGATGAAAACATGCTCCAGAGCGCTCTTGACCTCAGACTGGGGTGACGGTTCATCTTTCAGCAGGACAACGACCCTAAGCACACAGCCAAGATATCAAAGGAGTGGCTTCAGGACAACTCTGTGAATGTCCTTGAGTGGCCCAGCCAGAGTCCAGACTTGAATCCGATTGAACATCTCTGGAGAGATCTCAAAATGGCTGTGCACCGACGCTTCCCATCCAACTTGATGGAGCTTGAGAGATGCTGCAAAGAGGAATGGGCAAAACTGCCCAAAGATAGCTGTGCCAAGCTTGTGGCATCATATTCAAAAAGACTTGAGGCTGCCAAAGGTGCATCAACAAAGTATTGAGCAAAGGCTGTGAATACTTATGTACATGTGGTTCCTTAGTTTTTTTATTTTTAATAAATTTGCAAAAATCTAAAAAAAAAAACGTTTTTCATGTTGTCATTATGGGGTGTTGTGTGTAGAATTGTGAGGAAAAAAATGAATTAAATCCATTTTGGAATAAGGCTGTAACATAAAATATGGAAAGAGTGAAGCGCTGTGAATACTTTCCGGATGCACTGTAAATATCATAAATAGCTAGACAGAGTAAATGAGTGAGTAAATGTGTGTGTGTGTGTGTGTGTGTGTGTGTGTGAGAGACGTTGTGAGTGCTCACGGTTGCAGAGTTTCTTGAGCGAGGTGATGGAGGAGAGGGAGGAGACACTGATCTTGCCCCCCTGAAGGCTTTCCACAGGCTTGGCCTGCTTCAAGAAGCGCTTATACAGCTCACTCTGCAAGGGGGTAAGTCTACAGGTACACACAGACACAGCCAGGGCTCAAAACACAATCGTGTCAAATTGCGTTCTATTCACTCCACCTACGATTGTATACAACAATATTCTACATCCACTTGTCACTTGTAGATGTAATTTGGATCAGCTCATACCATAAACTGAAAGGCATATTGATTTAAAAGGATTTCGAATTTGCAATGTACACCAATCGTACCTGCAACAGACGACCTGTTCAATCTTCACTGGGAGATACTTGGAGAGTATGTCCGAAGTCCTTCTAATCAAGCATCTGGAAAATGCAAACATTCTCATCAAAGAATCAGTACTTCCCCACGTACTACACCCACAAAATTATTATTTAATTGAAGCTGAGGACCAGGGGAAAATTTTGCAATATACTGTACATATTTAAGAAGAGAAGGAGAGATCCTCATTTAGCAATTACTTCTGAAAAAGGAGAAAGATCTTACCTGTTGACAATACTGATGAGCTCTTTAAGTTTCTCCTCTCCAGCGGCCCTGTCTTTATCGCGGGCATCAGCATCCCGACCCTTCAGGATGGGAATCTCAAAGCGCTTCTTAAATTCCTGAGCAGTGCCTGAGTGGTTTGGAGGAGCAGGAAATCCCATGAGAAATAAAACAGTGGACCGGCAGAAAGAACTGGAAGGTCAAAGATGACTCCAGACTTAAAACGCACAAAGGTCTCTTACCAAGGATTCCGGCATTGACAAAGTGCACCAGGCTGAAGTACTCCAGTAGGTCGTTCTGAATGGGAGTTCCAGATATGAGTACTCGTCTCTGAGCATTCATAGCATTCAGTGCCTGATACGTCTGATTGTCAGAGTTCTTCAGCCGGTGGCCCTATCAGAAAATGAAGCAACCAATGACATAATGCATGTCCACTAAAAGTGATTGTTGTGCCTACAAATGCAACATTCAATTGCATTTGATTTCTTGTTTGATAAAGAATGAGAAATACTTTTATTTCTTTCACTTGTCAATCGTGTCAGTGGAGTAATGGAGTGAACTGAGGTACTGAGGTAACTGACGCCTACCTCATCACAAATGACCAAACCAACTTTGCCTTTGTGAAGCACTGGAGCGTGAAGACGGAATGTTTCATACGAAATGATAAGGATCGGAGAAGGCACCCTCAAGCCATGCTGTGCATTGAAGCTCTCTGCCACAGGACAAAAAGTAAATAAGTAAAACTCACATTAACACACAGTGCACACAAGAGGTCACTGAGGGCCAACAATACAGTGTGCAAATCTCTAAAGTACCTAGTTTACGATCAATCTCCTCTTTTGAGCCGCCATCGATGGCCAGTGGCTGGACGCGTCCTCCCAGCCACTTACCCACTTCATTGTACCAGTTGCGCACCAAGCTAGAGGGAGACACCACGATGGCCTTGTCTATCTCTGGTTTACAATCTGGGCTCTGTCGCAGCAAGGTCCACATAAGTGTGATGCACTGCAGGGTCTTGCCCAAACCCATTTCATCTGCCATAATGCAGCCATAAGAGTCAGCGATGCGTCTCCCCGTCACACAGTCCCAAAGGAACTTCACACCCTGTCAGATCAAGCAATTGTATATGTTCATACTTAAAATGTGTGTCCAAAATGTGTGCATATCCGAAAAATTTACCTTAAATGTGAAAAATTATGCTTGTTTATACAATCAGCAATAATAAACATTTACTTCTCTCTGATGAGGCCGAAGTACCTTCCCAAGCACTGGATCCACGACAACATGAACAGGAAGCTTGTCTCTGCAGACAACATTCACAGGTCAAAGAGCAACTCACATCACTGTGTCATAACTATCATAGGTGCTAACATGTACGGCACTCAACTCTATCGATCTTTTAAAAGTAAGGTAAATTATCCAAGTGATTTTTAGCACATCAGAAACTTTTTAACATTCAGCAAATATTCCTCAATACGGCTGACCTATAATCCAAGTTGGGTTGGACAAAAGCATGCTAACAAAATAGCAAAATATAAACACATGTATGTGTTTAAGCCCACCAACAAATTCCACATAAGTGTGTTGTGAAAAAAGAGGATCAGTGACTCACTTGTCAGCTTTCATCATGTCATGAGCGCTCACAACTGGTGGCTCATAAAGTACTAGTGCATCCACCTCAAATGGGTCATGAAGAGCTTTCCTGACCCCTGCCCGCTTCAGGCCCAGAGCTCGTATTCCCAGTGAGCCTGCACAGATACAAGTGAATGACTTCCCAGTAGTGAAAATAAGGTGTACATTCACACAAGCTGAACAGTTAAACAATTAAAATATATTATGAAGATGAATACCTGTGTAGTTGGCTATGGGGATTTTAAATGGTCTTGAAAGGATGCTGCGAATAAAGGCCTCCTGCAATAATAAACAACACATCGAAAGTGCGTAAAAAAAGACGAGCGATCAAGAAAAAATGCTAAATACCACAGCTGGACAACTTACATGCTGACTGCTGTCCACACATACGGGTCGATTGGTTAACTGTGTAAGAGGTTTTCTGTAAGGGGAGATAAGGTTTTCTCTGCTATCCCCATCGCCTTTTCTTCGTTTCCTTTCCTGCAATGGTACCAGACACGTTGTTCACTCAGTCAGTATTCAGCAACGTAAGACAAGTAGGCCTGGTTTTGCTGATAGTCCATTAAACTGATAGTCCTGTTAAACCTGTCGTCAACACATAACGTTACCTGTTCAGGATCCCAATCCTCGTCGGAGGAGGAATCACGTCCACTTCTTCTTTTGGCAACTTGACTTGGTGCTAAGCTTCTTCTCTGCAAGACAATTTTCACCACAACTCGGCTTAGTTTGTTACCGTTTAAAATAGATGTAAAACCTTGACGATTTCCATTCAAACTTGGTGGTTTTACCAGCTATTGCTAATTTTAACATTTGTACTAATGGACTGTGACAACGTTTAATAGCCCACTTACCATATTCTCCAATTATCACTATACTCCAGTAATATATACGAAAACATTAATTACAAATAAAAAAAAATGTCGCACAGTTCTGTATCCAAATGGGATAGCGCTAACTAACGTTAACTTTAGATGGTTACCAAGCTAGTCTTAACTTGGTTAACTAACTCAACAAACATTACCTAGGTCGATTATGCCTGTTTAAATAATCATAGGCACAACAACACAAAACAACGCGGCAATTATACATTATTTCACTGATACATGATGACTTAGGCAAATAAGAACTACACAAATCTGGAGACTAACACATCTTCTGTTTACAAAACGCTGTTGAATATGCCGCGCGCAGATTACGCAGACCTGGTTACGGAAACTGTAGAGGCTCAAAAGACATTTCGCGAAGTGCCAACAATGAAATACTTTCACATTCACAAACAAGTAACATGGGCTGTTTCCTCTACTCGCTGTTCACTGTGTTGATTCATTGTTACAATGATTCATAATATGATGACCTTGTATACTTGTATATATGGCCTTGTCTACACTTGCGTGATATATGGCAATATTTTGTTGATATTTTGTCCTTCCAAAAACAGTTGTCATATCATTGACCAACAGGGGGCACACACAGATAAGTTGTTGCAGAGCCAGCTTTGTATGAAAACTTATTGGAGTGCATATTCTAACTAAAATGATGAGAGCCCAATAGTGTGCTGCCCACAGAAATGTGTCTCAGTCACCTTCTCACATAGAAAAATATGCATTTGATGCATTTAAAAATATTTGTAATAAATATTAAAATGTGCATTTCAAATCAGGCCCACACCTTATTTCCCTCGAGTATAGAAATAAATGTTTGCATGTTGCCAGTGATTGTATCCTAAGGTAGTAATTCCCTTAGATAGATTTTAATCTGTGACCATCTTTGTGAATAGACATCTGTGTCACGCTTGTGTTGCTATATATTCTGCAGTTAATGTTTCAGTTTCTCAAAGGCTGATGGAGATTGCCCATTCAGACTCGTGATAAGGTTCACAGTTTCCATAAACCTACGGCTTCCCAGAAGCAGGAATTCTCTATGCATAGACCACAGCCATGGAATGCTGCAAGAAGTGATGGGCGTGGAGGCAAGCAAGAGGTAACCCCTGTCATCCCCCCACAGTGGTGTTGCAATGTTCGGCCTGGCACATTGTGGTCCTGCATAGACGCCACCAAGAGGTGTTGAGCGTGCAGGTGAAAGGCCTCATGATAACAGCCAGTGGCATGATGCGCTTCAACACACAGGCCCTTATCTCATCTCTCATCGGGCCAAAATTCCATCAGTGTCATAACCTTCAATATATAAAGCACTCTGTGTGATGGGGAGATATGGAGTCCTCAAGTGGTCCAGTGATCAGTTCTAATTGTGAGGATGTGGGTGTGTTTTGGTTACCCTATATTTAAAACAGTGATCCCTCATTGTTACTGTCCAAGTGTGGCCAGATGTGAACGCCCATCCTTTGGCAAAGTATGTGTGTGTGTGTGTGTGTGTATGTGCACGTATGTGTGGAGGTTGGTCTTGGCAACAGAGGCTCGTTCAAGGGTAGGTTGTTTTGTTTAACCCTGCTAGTAACAATAATCTATGTGCTTGGGAGGCCTAGGGCTTTGTGCGGGCAATCCTTCACCCTCCATAGAGAAGCTCTTGAGACAGATGTTTGGTCACCTGTGCCATGGGACAGTGTTGATAAACAGTCTCTGAGGCAGAAGATCGGAATCAAGTGCTAATACCCTTTCTCCACACCAAGCCCCCTCTCCTGTCTGTGCTTTGTATAAACAGTGTATCACATTCAGCTAAAGGCCCTGAAGGGTAGGAGAGTGTCGTCAAGCATCACTAGGGCCTCTCTGCCCTCCCAGGTGAGAAGGGTGCCTTATCTGACGGGCTCCGACAAAAGAAAATACTGCAATCAGAGTGTGATGGTTTTGGATAAGAGAACAAAAACGGGGCTTATGCGGTAGTTTATAGAGACGTGCAGAACTGCGTGTGAGCTTCGCGCTTCAGAGGAGCCTCTTTGTGGGAACTCCTTCTTTTACTAGGCTGTGTCTATAGAGGAGCATGTTAAACCTATGGCACATTCCAAACCCATGTCAAACTAAATAAAGACATACCCACTCACGCTTTGATGGTGAAACATTGATTTATTGTTAGGAAACAAGAATTCTATGGTTGATTGGAAATTCACCTAGTAGTACACTGCCAAAAGAAAGACAAGACTACTGACAAAGCTACTGTTCTCTCTTGAAGAGGGTTTTATTTGCTGGTCATTTAAAATAGCTTAGTTCAGACATTCCTCTGGAAGGAAGCAGCAATGTATCATAGTATATGTATATATATATTTTGGAAGACTTCGATGGAATCTCTATTGGTCTCTTTGACAACATGACACCTCATAGCATGGATGGTTTATGTAACATGCATGTGATGTGTCCCCCATATTTCTTATCGTTATACTTTTATAGTTACATACACACATACTCAATTTGTCTCTCAGGATATTTTAGTGTGTAGGCCTAATCTGTAACAAGACCTTGGTGTCCTATTCCTTGGTCATCAGTCAGTAAATATAGCCTTTAAAATATGTTTCGGTGTGTCTGCTGGTTATTCTCATTAATGTGTTTTCCTTACTATCTATCCCTTTCTACTTAATTCACAAAATCAGTTTTAAAGTATTTGCTTTGAACACTGATCTTTTTGATAAAACTTTATTCCTTTACAGGAGAAAAGTATAAAAATAGAGTTCATACAGTATAACAGCAACACCAATAATAATAATAATAATAATAATAATGAATGCTGGAGTTACGAGGTTGTAAATGATGCTTAACAGTGGAACAACAAGGCATGTTGTGGTGATAAAGCTCCATCTCAGATTAGACCTGACCCTTGTTTGAGCTAAGCTGTTTAGTCCCTGATGACAGGGATGTCAGGCACAGTTTCTCCACACTTGGCTTTGTGCTTTGGCACTGTGAGAGAGTGACAGAGCTGGAAGAGGTCTAGCCAGTGATATTTGCACCATGTTAACTGCCTATTAAGACCCTGTAGACAACAGGAAAAGAAACTTGTGAGGCGTATAAGCAGACCCTGGTGTGCTGTTTGCAAATGCTCTTGATGGATGCGAATAAATCATTGTCCCGCAGTGAATGTTTCGGAAGTGTCGCTTTATAAGGATCTTGCTCCATTAATAAAAAAAAGAATAACAAATCTTACATGGCCACTTCATAAATAATAGACATCTGATGTTAAGAACAAGAACAAGTCCAATACAAAAACCATAATAAATAAATAACTTAACAGCAATAAATATTTCCCTCAGCTGCATAATAAGGCAAAGAGATGCATAGCATCTAATAGGGGAGCGATCTTATCAAGAATGACAGACTTATTTACATGAGGGAGAGAGAGAAAAAAAAAAACTTGAACCCCCCTCAGGGCTGAAGACTGAATACTCCTTATGCAGCAGACCTACGTGAGCCTCCTCCCATGTCCACGAAAAGGAGCCTCACAGTAAACAAGTGTATACACTCAACCAAAACATCCGCAGCCTAGTCTCTTAGCCTTGGAGTAAGACACAGCTCCTAAAAAATGAATAGACATAGGTTTTCCATATGATTCATTAAAATCGTTCACAAAATGGATTGTCTTTTTGTACTCTTCAATGAAAGGGAAATCTCCACCCGATCTCCTAATACATAAAAAATATGAGGTCAATATGTATCTAAATGATATTGTGGTCAACAATGAGTTACAGTAAAGCGTCCTGAGAAATAAACTGAATATACACAGACAAACATACACAAGATTAACTGATAAAAAAGACATTGTGGATATTAAGTGAGAGTTCTTGGAAACTGCAACAGTCACAGACTTGCCTTTCTAATTTTCAAAAGATACAAACAGCAAAAGAAAGATCAGGAATCTGGTCATGGATCAAGATCATAAAGTTATTGAGCAGCCATTTCAGCCCTTGCATATCAAACCCCCACCCCCCAATTCTCATGAAACATGGCTGTGGTCAAGTCATAATGCTTTTGGATAATTATGGGTCATTAATGACATATTGAATACTAGCTTAACTACACACATGCTTAAAATAAAGATGAAGCCTTGACCATGAAAGAGATATTATTATCTCTGTGAATTATGTAGCCCCAGAGCTAGTTTCCTTGTGGTTTACAAGATGTCCAGTGGCCTCTTAAAGCCCCTCAGTTGCTCACATGTGCCCTCCCTTCAAATAAACCTTTGGAGGAAGAGATTCAACATCATTAGTGACAAACTGCTCCCCGCTGAGAAGCCTTAATAAATCACACGTTGAAAGGCTGTCAACAAGGTTGTTTACGGACATGTAAACTAGTTGTGTCAAATAATCCAAAGTGTCCTGCAGAATTCATCACTTGAAAGCAAATAAACCCAGCATAACCCTTTTTCCGGGGTGACTTGAAACAAAGCTAGCCTTTTGATGTAAACTGCTCTCATGCTCAGAGATTGCTGCACAAGAAAAGGAAACAGATCAAAGCACAATGGGAGTAATGTTCTAAATGGTGAAAGTCTTCATTGCAGTTTGAATGAATCACAGTAATTGCAGTCTCTGTGTGCTTGGCATTATGTGGCCCAAAATGATAGTCCCCTCGACCGATTAAGATAACTAGTGACAGTTAGCTTCGGCCATACAAATGTGCCACTTAGTGTTTTCGTCCGTCACTATATTGATAGGGCTAATCTTCAGATTATGCCAAGAGTGACTGGTCATTTCATTGACATGCTAAGATAAAAGCAAATAAGAAGAAACTGTATGAACCGATATGCATCCATATCTTGGTACAAATCAAAAGAGACAAGTCAGTTCATAAAAGTTCAAACCTCAGGAAGTCTGCTGGCTAGGACTAAGATCCAGGGTTTGAGTTAGTAGACTTCCCTTGAAATGGTGGTGGGGGTCAGATTTAATCTCCAACATGTCTACAGGGAAGGCAGACAAACTCTTGGCTTCTTTATGTCACAGTCTCTTGTGACCTAACAGTGACAGAGCTGCCATAGAAGGGAAAGTACACATGCGCTACACCAAAGAACTCTTGGTTTGATAAATGTAACAAACCAAACTCAACTTTGCTTCATATTAATGTTTTACATGTAAAAGTTGTTGGTCTTAAAATTCACTCCAAGCTCGCAGTTCTCCGCAGTTCTCCTTTCCTTGTGTAACTTCATGGCAGCTGATATGTCAGGAACAAGAGAAGCATTTAGTAGCTACATGATGGTGAAGGCACATGGAGACTGTGAAAAAAAAAACAAAAAAAGTGATGACCAATTTCCTGTACCAGAGCTCCTTCCTTCCTTCACACAGCTGGTTACTCTGTGTTAACTTCCCTTTCAGGCTGAGGACTTGGGAAGACCTGAGCCGCTGACTGAACAGAGAGAGTTGCCTTTGGGAGTGGTAATGGCTGGCAGCATTGTTTCCTTTGTGGCCACGCTGCTTTGCACACCATCGCCACTCAGCCTGATGCTCCCACTCTAGGAGACCCAGAGACTCAGACGTCACACCACCTCGCGTCAGAGAGACACATCGGTAACTTCCCCACCACGGTTCACACCACCCGTCCTGACACCTCAGGCCTCCTGTTCTCCAGTTTCCTCTTGTTTCCGGAGCTTCTGATTCCGTTTATTTGTAGCCTGCCATCCCGGCTGCCTGTCTTTCTTTCTCCTTCTCATCCCACACAACTGCAGTTGGCGGCAGACAGGCGCTTGATGGTCTTCCAGGTGGTCTTTGCGTCCATGAAGGACACGGCTTCGTAGTGAGTGGGCCGACAACATGGTTGGGAGCTCACCATGTGGCTTGGTATGCTGCCGTTCTCCATCACTTTCTTAAGGACCAGGTCATAATTCTTGCGTGCACTCATGCACGTACCCACACAGTACTTGAAGACCACAAACTCTTCAGAGTCATAGCCCAAGCCCAGGTCGCGAACCTGCATCCTGATCCTCTCCATGCGGCAGTCTGAGCTCTCTTTTCCTTTTCCTTTGCGGCCCTTTTCGTTCTTTCGGCGGCTCTGTGACCCTTTTCTTCCCCGCGAACGCTGGGATGCTGGCTCGGAGGCGGAACGCTGCCATCGCCTGTGGTGATCCTCGCCCTCCTCCAAAAGTGATGGGCTTCCTGCAAGACATCAGTAACATGGGAGAGTTAATAATTAGAGAGAACATCGACTGCATTAAAGTATAACTTGCCAACCAATCTAATGTTTCTTATACAAAAGGGTCCTTTCCAAGGGGAATCTGTCACACCTTAAAGGCACGCCAAATTTCAGGGCTTACAGAAACACATCATCAGTGCCTGCAAAACTATGAATCAAAATGTTCCTTGGGCAAAAAGCGATATAATTGGCTTACCAAGCTTATCTGAATTTTGCTGTGTTAAAACTTGCCATGCAGTTTGTGATGTGCGTCTTACAATTACAGAAATTTTCCGAAGGGATTTAGGTAATGCCACTAATCTAATGGTGTTATGCTAGCAACTCAGGAGGTTTCTGATGCTTTTTGCACCAAGTATAAAAAGTTACCTTTAACTGGTAGCCGAAAATAAGGAGTACACACTTGACGTTATGTTAGGATTGACGGAGGAAATATTATAATAATAGTAATATTGACTCTAAAAGTCTGACAACAAACAGCTGCATACAAAACAAAATGTCATAAAAAGAGCAAGGAGTCTATGAAATATTGTTTTGGGAAATATTTTAACCAATCCAATGTAAGACAACATGACCATCTGCAAGTAATAATCAGCCCTAATGCATGTGACTATAAAGTAATGCCAAGGTTACAGACTATCAATAGCTTTTGTGGGCGTCAGCATAACCCTAACAATGTCAAGACATGAAGTAATTGGTGCTGTTGGAGATCACTTTCTCATGACATCCGAAACTCTGATACTAAATTACCACTACATATTTCCCAGCAGATTTCCAAAACATTAGCGTTTTATGGGAAAATTCCCATAAATTCTCCACTCTTTACAAGGTAAAGTCTGCTAGCTTGGACCTCTTCGCATCCTTGATCCAGTTCTTGTGGCTGCAGGGGGAGGCAACGAGAGAAAGGCAGAAAGGACACGCCTCGGGGATGAGGGTCCCATTCAGTAACCCTATATCGGATCTCTTTACATCTGTTTTGAGGCCCAGATCAGGATTCCAGGTCCCAGTGTGTGATACACCTCTCAAACGAGGTATCTGGGGGCTCCGGGGATGGAGAGTGTAATGAATATCAGGCTGATGATTGTTTCCATCCATGCAGGGACTGGGAGGTCGGGCCACTCTCCTCACCAAGGCCATCTTTTTTGCTCTCGCGAGCACAGTCGGCCTGGCACTCGGCCAGGAGTTATATTCGTTGTGTGGGAGCGACAACCTGTGCTTTATGGTGGTCACCAGCCAGGGCTCAAGTTTGATTTACACATTATTGTTTTCACTGGGCCAAAGGGAAGTCAGAGTGTGTTCTATTTATTTGATTACCATTGCCCCTCAGAATAAAAATACTTTCTCCTTCTCCACCTCACGAGTGAGTATTAAAACTTGAAACTGAAACTGAAATATAAACACTCCCATAGACACACAGGACATGGGTCTTGAAGCAGTGAGCGATCCATATTTAGCTATACTTGACAACTATTAACTCTGTTGAGAAGATGCTTTGTTGTTAGACTGTATATCTGCACACTCACCAAGAAGCCCAGCCCAGGAAGAATGGTCATCTGTCTCCTCCTCCTCTTCCTGTGCCTGCGGGTCATTGGCTGGATGCCATGCCATTCTCGCTGAGCTTCTTAGCACTGCTGGCAAAGACTCCTGTCTATCCCTCCCAGCAACAGAGCCATCAGCTAGGGCTAGCAGGGAGGCTAGCACCCATAACATCACCTGAAGACATAGGGAACAAATCCAATCAACATTTAGAGCACACGCACAAATGTATATTTATGTAAAAACACAACTTGCTGACTGCAGGCAGTTGACAAGCAATGGAATTACCCAAACTCAAAGGAATACACTGGAGACAAACAAGCGCCCAACAACTCATTCACAAATTTAACATACCAAAACAGATGCCAGACACGTGTAAACAAGGGCGACACTAGTGTACACAAATACAACACAGGCACTCACGTATACATTCCCCAGTAAATCCCCTCAGCCCCCAGACACATACACACACACAAACACGCACACAGAGACACACACACACACACAAATGGAAGTTACTTGTTCTACACCTATCAGGCACAGTATCCCAAACATGACCAAACACAAAGGCCGCCAGCATTTCATGACTGTGCTGTGCTTTCTGTGGGAGAATGGAAATGACTGCATACCCTTGTCAACACTCCCAACTGAGCCTTGAGGCCAACTTAAATCCGGCCAGCTTTCTTGCAAATCTCAACCAGAAGTTTTCAAACCTCCCTCCCTTTCTCTCCCTCCTTCTCTCTCTCTTTCTCTCTCTCTCTTTCTCTGTCTCTTCCCTTCCCTTCCTCTCTCTCTGTCTCTCTCTCACTTGACAATGTGCCCCTGCCTGTCTGCTTGAAGCTCCCTCGTATTTGATTTGCCGCGTGTGTTACATAATGCTTGCAGGGTGCTGCATCCAGACTCTGAGCTATGGAGGGTAAAACGATCCCTGCTGGCCCACCACTGAGGCTGACCCACGACATGGAAACAACTTAGGTTCACTCCGCATCGGGGGGCCCTGGTACTCTTACCCTCCAACACCCAGGGGCCTCCACTGGCCCACGGCGGCTGGCGCCAACACCTTCGCCTCTTTAATTACTTAATCGACACCCAAAACCTTGGCTGGCCGTGGGCGAGTAAATATTTTAAGGGTGCTTATTAAATGAGTGTCTGCCAGGCAGCAACACCAAGAGTAGATCAGATGGTGTGCGTGTTTGTGTGTGTGTGTATATATGGGTGTCTGTGGGTGTGGATGTTTATATGTATGGGTGTCTGTGTGTGTGTTTGCATGTGTGTGTGTGTGTATGGGTGTCCGTGTGGATGTGGGGGTGTGTAAAGTGGAGTGCTTGCCATAAGGCAGCAATGCAGTTGCGTGGTTGACACCTTTCACTACTGATCAGGCTTTCACGGACACAAGCAGTGTGTTTGACATGCCGGTTCACAGCAATGTGTTGTCATAACAGAGATGTTGACAGTGGATTGGTTGCTCACTCACCCTCCATGTTCTCAGGTGACACTGGGCAGATGACATTGAAGGAACCTCCTGCCTCCGCCACCTTTTGCCATCTGGAAAAGAGAAAAAACAAGAAATCAACACACAACAACCATAGTAATGGCCCCATCCAAGGGGTAAAAGAAAATCTACCATGAAATCTGATGGGGAGGGGGGGTGGAGAGACTTGACTATGAGTGCTTGGATCAAAACAGATGTAAAAGAAAGTGTAAGGCTTGGAGCTGAGGCTGAAAATGGAACAAGCTGACAACGTGAACTGAAATCCTTGACTGCAGCCGAGTTGACGCGAGTCCAAGCAGCGTCTCTATCTAAGCCCGTGGGACGGGCGCCACAGGTGTGCAGAACACTGTGGATCTCTCAGCGCCGGCAGCAGCACCAGCAAGGCAGTGGCAACAATGATCACTTGGTGTTGGTTGACATGCCATGCCTGAGTGGGGCATGATGGAATAAGGTCACCCTCTGCTGCACACGCCTCGTCTATGCTTGTGTACCCTGCCTGCTCCCAGGCAAGCCAAGAGGGCCAGAGGCCAGGTTAATGTGTGTATGTGTGTGTGTGTGTGTGTGTGCATGCACGTGAATGTGTGTGTGTGTGTTTGTCTGGGAAGGCTTAGCGTGTCCAAGCAAAGTTCACCAAAAGGACCTTGTATTCCTCGGCCCATTTGCCTTGAGTCTGTGTCTCACACACCATGCGCAGCCAGACGGAGGAGGACGGGACACACTAAAGACCTTATCTTCCAACTTCCCAGCATGGTCTCAGAGACACAGATGAGAAACAGACTTAAGTTATATAGTTTTATTAGCGGTCTTCAACCCCTTTCTCTGGTCCTGTGGACGTTTTTTAGTGACTGACTACAGCTGTCCTTTCTCACATTGTTAGATAGCAGCCAGATAAAGGAAATTCTACTTCCTTTACAAACTCTAACAATAGATAACGGAACAGACACTTGAGCTGTAATTGCATTCCAGACAAGGCTTAAAATACACAAATATGTACCCACTAATGAGGCCAATTCAAAAGTAACTGCCATAAAGCAATTAAACTATATTCTTCCCGGAGCTACTATTAATAGACACATAAATCAAAGGTGAGAAAAGGCGATGTTTTATCACATGCTCAAAATATCTTATTCGATTGTCTATGCTTCTAAAAATACCGCCTTCCCCCCGGGCATATACCTACATATAATACTTTGACACAGTGCCTCGTATGGTTTGGCTGCCATGTGGGTTGGATCGAACAGTACAAAGGTTAGCAAAGGACTGGTGTCTTGTTGCACAACACGAGCGGGCTGCCGCCACAAGCCATGCATGTAATCAATACCCTGTGATTGGCTTGTAAATTAGGACGGCCCGAGAAGAGAGAAACACTACAGTACAATCAACACAGAAGGGCAGCAATGGAGAGAGGATCGGGCTGAGGAGGAAGAGAAAGATGGGGAGGAAGAGGAGGAGGAGACGTAGGAAGAGGTGGGGGGGGGGTGTAAGTGAAGCGTGAGGGAACAGTGTTACTGAGGCCTGGCTTGGCGCACTGCTGTAATAGTACACGAGGCCATGACTATGTGTGGATTCTCCACCACGCCATTCTGTATGCTAAATTAAAGTTGCAAAGTATCCTAAACTCCTCTGGACCAAAATAGAGTCTGGACACCGGAACACGTCTGATAAAAGGAGGCGTGCAGGTGTCATCCCCCCAGAGAGGCCTACGGAGTACATACACACACACACACACATACGTACTCACACGCAGACATGCATACACGCACGCACACACACACACTCACACACACACACACATACTAAAACAAATTTGCACACTAGTGCATGCACACACTCACATACACAGAAGAACAAAGCTATGTGTGCAGATGTCTCAATTCAGGAGAATTTGTTGGAAGTGTAATGAATCAGTCAAGTAGGGCAGTGAGAAGAATCGCAGGTCAACATGGATGTCACATATGTGCCAGTGTGTTCAGACTTCACCTCTCCAGCAGCCTTCACAACTCTATTACTGCATTGCTCTCTACCATGAGTGGCATTGTCTGAAGCCCTTAAATGAATACTTGTCTGCTCAAGCCTTGACCTGAGCTTAAGGCAGGGTAGATTGGAATCATGCCAGAGGTTTAAACCCATCGCCTGGAAATGTTCTGCATGTCAAACCAATGCACTGCCACCTTTGACTTCAACCCCCTTCACCGCCTCTCCCCAACCACCAAACTCCCTTGCTGCAGGATGGCACGAGGCGAGAAACACAATCTATCTCATTAGTGTGATCCTTTCACCGGCGCTCTTGACACGCAAGCCGAACCATGCACAGCCACAGATTAAACTTCTGGATGGGGCAAAGAAACGGCCCATTTCTTTCCAGAAACTTCCTGTTGCATAGCACAGCTGCACGACCATAAATGTCTTTTTCTGGTTATCATTTAATTGAGTCAATGTGGTGTTTATACAATAATTCAGCCCTGGGATGGTGTAATAATAAAAAAAAAAGAACAGACAAAATAGCCAACTGTCCTGGCTGCTTAGTCGCTGCTGCACAGTATGTGAAGTATGTGAGAACAATATGTTTATGTTTAAAGTGTATGTTTGTACGAAACTTAATGCATTGACAACACTTCCTCTGTCAAATAGCCATCTTGTTTATTCACTAGTCCGCCAACACCATAATAACCATCAGTATAGCATTCACTGGATGTATATAACTGAATATACATGCAAACAGGCAATATGCCTTGATTACATGTCCCAAAGACACAAGGTTCCTTTCTTCTGCAGGGTCAAGAAGGTTTTCCAAAGAAATTTCCAGAAAACAATTGAATCAAAAACTCTTTTTTGTATATTTCAGGTTTCTGATCAACTAATGTCTGAACTAACTCTTAATCTTGTTATTCAGCTTCCCTCCATCCTCATCTTGCTAACCTGTTTATGATTGTTTAGCCCCTGGTCATCATTTCAGTACATGATCATTTCATCAAGTGGGACCCCTAATAAAGACTAGGGGTGGGAATTGATAGGATTTTATCAATATCAATGCCATTGTCGATTCTGCTTATTGGTTCATTTTCAATGTTCTTAGCAATTTCTTACTGGTTAGAAGGTATTCTAAACTGGTTTTCAGTATCAGCACATAGGCCAATAATATAGTCTTTACCACTAAGATGACAATATCAGCTTATTAGAATGAGGAAAACCCTGCAGAGCTATGTTGTCCATTTAAAATTTGTATATGAAAGACCTATTGACAATGGTCTTAAAAACATGTCTGCACTGGTAGAGGAATTGATAATGTCAGAGGGATACAATACCAGTGAATTGAAACATTTGATTCTCAATTCTACTCGATTCCCATTTCTCGATTCCCGGCCCCAGTGAAGAGGTTACAAATGAATAGCGCCACATCCAAAAGGGCTCAACGGGATGTGTGCTGAGTACCCAGTCACTTCATGGCCAAGTTGAGGACCATGTGAGTCCACCCTGACAGGAAACTGCAGCTGATAGGAACTCCTGTAAGCGGGTTCAGTCATGGTTCACAATTGAGGATTAGGATTGTTTTTCCCTCTTCCCCCCTTGTTTCCAACTAGCAATTAGTGAAACTATCCTTAATCTCCACTGTCACAGTGAATGGGAACTTGTCAAAGCATGTTTACACAGAGAGATGGGTGCCAGTTTTAATGATATGACCAAAGAAAGTGAGAGTGGAGCTCTGGCACTAGCAGCCCGGAGGAATAGTGAGCCACGGATCAAGGCAAGCGGAGCAGCTGTCAGCTGAGTTGTGTCAATCTATGGAAAAAGCCTCGCATGAACCTGCAGCCAAATAAAATATAAATAAAGGAAGATGTATATCATCACATTGATTGCACTGATACTGATATGGGGCCCAATGTTGTGGCCAGCTATCATCAGTCTCTCTGGGAGCTAATGTCAGTGTTCTGACTTATCCCAGTGACTGCTGTAGTTGAAAGTTGCACATGCAAATTCATACAATGAGAGCCTGTTTATCCAGATGGTCAGCCTGGGTCACATCATGGTTTCATGTGAACATAATCCTGGACAGAAATGGCATTAATAGGAACCATGGAGGTTTGTAGTGTGGAAAGGAGTGCAACTGAGGACACGTTACCACATTCTGCTACACTATACGTCTGTTTCTCTAACTGAGAAACTAAGGCACTGTTACACTCAGTGGGCCACGTTGGATGCAGAACACTAACACCCAGCCTGCATCTGTTAAATTGCAGTCCCATTTTTGCAACTTAAATATGTCACTCATCAGCAAAGGCTGGAAGATCTTACTTTAAAATCCCCCTCTGTGCTTGCTGAAAACTCTTGTAATCTGTAGACGGAGGGAGAGTGACGTCAGTTAAGTTATTTTGACAGAGCCACTTATTTCTGAGTTTAACAAGATACATTTTACATTTTCTCATTGTAAAAAGAGTCATGGCCTACAGTGGCTTTAGGCAGTTAGTAGCCTGCAGACAGACTAAACACTCGAGTTTGCCTTCATGAAACCATCTAATTCCTCACAGTCCTGACCTTTACCGCAGTGGTAAAACTTTACCAGTGTGAGTCTGTCACATAGAAGATTACATTCAGTAGCAAACCAGCTTTTCACTGCTGGCATGAAACGGTCAGCCCAAATGGCTTGTCACTTCAATGGGTAACATCAAAGGGTACAGGCAGCCGTCTCCATCTGTTCAAAGCACACTATGCTCTCCACACGCCACTGCCTGTCAGGAGCGTGTTTCTCTTCTCTTCTGTCAATCCACTCAATTTTTCATGTCCTGTCAGTGTAACCACCGACTTAATCACACAGTACATTTGTTTGTTTTTATGTTTCTTTAGGCTCATTCAACTGAATTCAGTGATGCTTCTAAACAGGATCGCATCATATGTGCGTGATGCAGAGAGATGTTTGGGATTGCTTACGGGGGACCTAGGTCAAGCCTCTTGATGAATGTTGAGCTGTCTGGTGACTTTGCTTTTAACAAATGAAGTGGTGCCTGTTTGCATTTCCTAACAAGCCATGTCCTTGTTGAGCATGTCTGTGGTGCCATACAGCAGGTGGCCAGCTGGTGCTTTGTGCTCACTCTCCTATTGCCCCAGTGCCATCGCATACACACCACTAAGGTCACTCCATTTACACAGCGGTCAAGGCCCCCCTTCTCTAAAGAAGCAAACCTCACGCTGACTCACTTGGGAGGGTTAAGTTCAGTGGCCTCTTGTCTCTCTCTTTTTTATCTCTCTCTCTTATCTCTACTCCTTTTTTTTAGTTAAGTGAGTCAAAGTGTTGCAAGTTGTTACAGGGACTTTCATGATTCATCCAGTTTGAGTGGGTTGGGGGTTAGGTTTGTTTACACGGATGCCATTGCACTGCATTCTCCCAACCACTTTTGTTTACAGTCCTGAGAGCAGCAGGAGCTGCTTGCTCCTCTGTGATGTGAAAGAGACAACTCTTGCTGTTGGACTGCCATCTGCTTTGGCCACCTCACCTTTGTTGTGGGTGTCTACAGCGCAGGAATCGCACCGTTTGATCTAGACCTCAAAGCGGGTGGCCACCTTCATTCCACGCATTCTACATAGTCAAAGCTGATACATTTGGACACACCACTGTGACACATTCTTTATTGTAAGCAGACGTTTCACTTCTGCCCTCATTTTTTTTTTTATTTAGTACAGAGAAGACTCTACCTTCCTGCCACCTACATACAATCCAAGTCTTAATTTGGTCTTAATTTTATCACAGTTGAATGACAATTAAATGCATCATCCTTGAATCATCACAGATGAATTCATTTTGAAAGCACTTCTAATGGCCTTTCATCTATACAGTTCAGTGTGATAAAGTTCATGATGAGAGCAATCACTAAATCCTTTGTAAAACCCTCACTGATGTTAAGCATACACTGCTGCCCTGATGCACTTCCTGATGGGGAGGACTTCATTAAAGAAGCAGTGCACCAAAAGCCCCTGGCCCCAGCCTCTAATGTAGCGTCAGACTAAGATTAACTAGGTGACAGTGAGTGTGACAAACAGACTTTCGGTCCAATGGCAGCACCCGTAAACTGCTATAGCATTTGCAGCACACCGCTGCGGTAAGCCAGCACCATAATGTCAGAGCTGACCTGACCCCGGTGAGGGCTTTAAGGTGTTTCTCGTTAGGGTGGGGGAAAGTCAGCCCATTCATTAGCCTTCATCGCAGTAAAACATATTGCTGTTTTTCTGCCATTCGGTGACTCGAGATCATAACTCATCCTAGCACCACTCTGCTGCTTCGGCCAAGGGAAGTGACTCAGTTTGAGCTTAGCCTGGCCCCAGAGGTGGCCGGCCCTTTGATGGGTGTAGAACAGAAGTAGGGCAAAAAAATAAAAGGGGGAGCTAAGAATTTAGATTTATAAAGATAAGCAAGATCTGAAAGGAAATTAAACTCCAAGTTCAGTTAAGGAAATAAAACAGCTTGCTCATAAATGGAAATGATCTGGTCAAAGTCATCTGCAGGTCGACAGCAAGAAAAAGCTCCTCCTTGCTGCTTCTGAGCAATAATGTTGATGGTCTAATACGATCATAAAATCCTTCCTAGACAATAATCCCTGTTATTTTGCAATTTACTGTACTAATATAAGCCCATAACAAAGGATAAAAACATAAATAAGACCAAGATAAAAAATAAAGGAGTGGGCAGGAAAAAAAGATAAATCTCTGCCTGACTTTCAAAACCAACTTCTTGAAGCCAAAGTAAGCAGAAAATCGATTAAAACACGGCTGACTGACTGCTCGATTCAGAAACTATTCTGAGGCAATTTCTGAGTTCCACATGTGGAACAAGGGCAAGCCAGCTCGACTGTGAGGTGCGGCGTGTCAGACCCACAATGGAGAGAAAGAGAGAGGGAGCCTCAAGTGGACTGGACTGTGATAAAAATGACAGTATATGTCAAATATTTTCTCTTAACACCATCACTTAAGTAAGCAAAGTACAAGGCCGGGGTCTGGGCGGCCTGCAGTGATGAGTGATGCAGTCCTGACCATTTAACAAGGTGGGGCATAGGATTTCTCACTCTTTTTTTCTTGTGAAATACTGCTGTAAAAGCCAAATGTCGTTAGGTCTAAAAGCAAGAGTTCATGGGCGTTTCTCACTGTCACACCAGCAAAATGTGTGATGGCATTAAATATTGTGACAGGCTGGTCCACATAAACAGGCTTGCCTCAGACAGGCCCTATCTCCAGATGTATCTACAGCAGGGGGAAGCAGACATCAAGATAATCAATGTTATCTTTTCTCTGAACGGTAATCTTGGTGATGGTTCAGTTTTTCCAAAAACAATTGTGGGTAGTCTCTGCTCTCTGTCCTCAGTGATAACAAAATAGCTGGAACCAAAATGTAGAAATTGAACTGAGAGGAAGTTAATAGAGAAGGGCCAAAAAGCAAAAGTACCTATTCCCACATTGAAACACATGTGAAAACCATCACTCTATTTTCCGCTAATAATACAATGATGTTCTTTCCGAAACAGACCCTCCAATCAGATAAACTGCAACTATGCAATCAGATAAGCAATTATGTCATTGTCAAGTGGCCATTTAATTCAAAATTAAACTTCTTAAAGCCCACTCATTACAAATCGAAAAGAGGGAGAAGGCACCGCTGGAAACCCAAGTGCCAAGCTCACACTTGCCCTTTCTCTGAACATGTTTTTGTACCAGCCATGGCTGTTGCCTCACTTTCAAAGCACAATAAATACAATTACTACACACTAAAATCTAGCAGCAATCCCATTCAGCATGCTTGCAGCCACATATGGTAGTAGACAATGGGCCTATTTAACATTCTTGACACATTCCAATCAAATACCTTAAAAGGACACTTGGACACAAAAGGGGGGGGGGGGTACTTTTTTAATGGCGTGATGGTGATTTGTTCCAGCTTTGAAAAACTGAAGATAAACTGATCCCTGTCTGCAGTGCACCTGGGTAAACTTTTCAGGACTTTTCAATAGCTGAATTGCAGACTATTAGGTGGAATGTTCAGTGAAATATACCACTGCGCTGTGGAATTTTGGCATGGCATCTAATCAAGACTATCCCCGAAAACCATTACATACAACAGCTAAAAGACTGGTGAAAGCAAAGGAACAGAAAATATTTCTTGCTGTTTTGTCTCATGTAAATAGCATGACAGATGTGACACTTGTGTAGATGACAGATCTGCCTTTAAAATTCAGTAAGGCAAGTTATTAGAAATTAGGCCTAAGTAAAACACAGACATCAGCTGCATGGGACATTTTGAGACATTTACATGATGATCTGGCTGAGTGGCTGATAATATCTGCACAATCAATATACTTTAACTAATGTAGAAATATTATAGTACAAAAATGATCTTATACAAATGTTTGAATATTTTCATATTTTAAAATTGCCCTTGGTCATTATTGGGCTGCTTTAAAATGACCAAGAGATAGGCTAGCACAAATGGTCGACATAGCCTAAACCAAATTCGCTCTGCAGATTCACTGTGTAGTTAACTAGGACAGAATGAAATGACTGAGGAAATCATGAAATGACTGAGGATCATTCTAACTATAATTTAACTCTAACCTGTAACGGAGATAAATTGGTAACAGGTGCTTTTGTCGCCCTCTTCGGCAATCTCTCTCAAATTATTACTTCGCGCGTTTACAAACCAAGAGAGAAGACATTCAATATTGTAGCTTAAACGAGAAGAGAAATCTGTGAAGTGCATAAGAAGAGGAAGAAGACTGATAAGCACTGAGGACTGACCAGCAGGATGGCCAGAGGTAAATAGTCCTCTGGCCTTGAGATAAGCATCTCAGGGAAACGACAAATCCGTTTGATAAGGAAAAGTCAGAGCCCATAGCACTAAAGCAATTACACATGTTTAACACTTTGGCCAGTGTATTGGTTGCCAGCTTTCTTCAACCTCTCAGCAACAGTCATAGCCTGAACTTGCATGGACAACGTCTGAGCCTCGCCTCTTCAAGTTTAAATGATTTGCGGATTTTTGCATTTTGAATGGGCAAGGGCCCTTCTGGGGTGTGCTACATATAGGTATGAAAGATAAACATAAGCTTCCTTGGAAGGGAAAACCAGCCAAGAATAATGACCAGACACAGGCCTACTAATAAAATAATAATAACACCATCAACAACAACAACAACAACAACAATAATAATAATAATAATATGCCTTATAATAATAGGTCTAATAATAATACCTTAATGGTAATGTTCTTTGACGATGGCATTTATTTCATTCATTTGAAGCCTATGAATTCATTGCATGGTTTCAGCTGACTATGTTGATTTACTCAAGAACTATGCTAGATGTGATTAATAAATACGAAGCAAAAGTTACATACTGTCAAAAAAAAAAAAAAAAAACATTGAAGGCTATACCCGGCAAAAAAGAAAAACACTGTCTAAATATGATCTACAAATTTTGAAGTAACGGTAATGGCAATATCTTACCTTTTCTTACTTGGACAACCTCTCCGATCATGGACGTGCGCGTGCGAAATTAGTTAAGAAGCACTTAACAGATGAAAACAATCCAAAGGTGACGGTAATCTATTCCTCTGTAGACTTTGCCTCGATTTGTCTCTAAAATACAGTAGCATAATTTTTGAAATCCGAGTTTCAGCTAGAAGACAGCAGCGACATAGTCTTAGAAACTTGAGAGTTGTCTTGAGTCGTCTGGACCCAGGTTGTGTCTGCCTGCGTCTCGCTTCGTACAATGTTGTAGACGCGCAGAGACGACTGCGTTTTGTAACAGAGGCTGGAAATACTGGATCTGTGAAACAGGTATGTAGCCTAACGTCTTGAAGACGCGTCCAGTACTCTTGTCCTCCTCGATCAAATCCCTGCACCTTTGTGTTAACTCAGGCGCCACATACAGATGTGTCGAAGCCCTCCAGGTGTCAAATTCCAGTTTGTATCACATGAACACGAAGTGTACAGGTTGTCAATGATAGCCTAATTAGCATGACTATTGCCGAAGCTCCCACAGATATCCTTCTGAGCTGTTTTCTTCCCTTTGAGCGACTGGTTAGGTGTTGAAATTGAAACCTCGGAATGCCTTTAGACGTTTACCGGCCAAGTGAGAGCTTACGGAGTTTTCGCACAACACTCTGTTACTGCCGGATCGACCCAGGGAACTCCCGAGACGGCACAGTGCGTGCTAGAGCTATACCCATAAGCTACCTTACTTCTCTCCTCTGTTGTTTGTTGAATGAATGCATGGCTTTACAACGCAAACATTTAGCCTGCAGAGAAAACCCAAGCAATTTCTTTGTGGAAAAATTACGTCAAAGTATCAAACATAAAACAATACAACTGGAATGTAATATGTTGGAAAATTAAAATTTCTGTTGCAGTGATATCAAGGTCAAATAGCAATTACTCAGCCAACCAGGCAGGCTGACTCACTGGCACAATCAGCACTTACTTATCAGCATTTATGGCGAACAATAGCCTGTATCCCAAATCTCATTTTTATTTGTGATATCAAACACAAGAGTTTGGCATGTACAACACAGGTAAATAACCAATTTTCAACTCAAAGTTGGCTAAAGACCACACTTTGTAAACAGTAATAGGCTCTCATGGCCAAGTTTCCCACAAACACCACACTGTGATCACTGGCTTTGGGGGACTTATCAAGATTGGCAGGGTATTAAACCTAGCTAAGCCGGCCTCAGACCCCATTCTCCGATTGTGGATCAGTGCCCTAGCGCAAAAAACCATCTGAACCATCTGAAATCCTCTGCCAGAGAGCAGATTAGGAAACCCTCAAGAGCCTCAATTCCTTCTTTGGACACCCTGGGCCTCAGTGGGAGGTAGCGGAGCCTGAACTGTTTCCTGTACCCTTGACCGAACACCCATACCGAGGGGTTGTGTGAGTGTGAGTGTGGTGGTGGGTAGCCAGTCATCTCTTTTGGATCCAATATTTGAACCCAAGCCCCATACAGGGGCACTGAGAGTGGAGACCGGAGTTTGCGGTGTCGATAGCAGTGTTTTTAAGATGCTATCTTGGTTAGCTGTTTACATGTATTAATGTGTTAATGATAATACAGTGTTTAAAAGTATGTATAAATGAAAAACAGGCGCAGGCGCAGCCCTACCCTATTCTGCATTTTTATTTAAATTTTTATTTTTTTTATTTATTTATTTTTTTTTTGGGGGGGGGGGGGTGTTTCCTTCTGCTGGGGCCAGGTCAAGTGTTGCATTACACCAGGAGAGGTTCACGCTTCAGTTCAGATGGTTGAATAGACTGACCCAGAACTGTCATAGACATACCTACTAAGACAAGGACGGAGGTCAGCAGTGCCAGTATACGCCTGCTGATTTTTGACAGTGGCATTTTCGTGGCATTTTCTCAAATGACTAAGATGGGTGAACCTCATGACTCATGTTTACAATATAGGGGGTTCATGTTTATATTATAATCTGCTTTTACACATATTTTTCTAATTTCTTTGCCAAGAATTTGACTCACTGCATAGAAGAAGTTGTGGAATAGTTTTTGTTTTGTAATTAGGCTTTTGTGATATTTTTTAAAGTATATGTTTTTACACTGGCACTGCCTTCAGAAGAAGCAGACTTCTTGGCCACCAAACACGTTCCCTCCCTCCCTCTCTCTCTCTCTCTCCCTCTCTCTTTTTCTCTGAGACGATTAATGGCCGAGCCCAGCAGGCCCATTGCTTTAGCCAGATCTGCCACATAACGTGCATAACCAGGGCTTGACCCATAGCAGGGAGCCCCCCAGACCTGTCTAAATCCAGGGGCTCTACACAAACAGCCTCCCACCTGCTCTGAGCTATAGCAGCCAACCAGCTAGCCAGCCAGCCGTTCAGCCGCAGTGCTGCTGTTGGTGCTGTCCCTGCCTCCAGTCCCTCCAACACGCCACTGGACCCCAATATGTTAGCGCGCTGTCTGACTTCTCACTGTACAGCACTGTATGTGTAATGAATAGCAGTCAACGCCAATAAATCTGCATCTTTCTTTGGTGTCTCACTTGGGCACCCCAGTGGATATCATTAACTTTTCACATTTAAATAACGAGGAGTTTAACCTCTAAAATTGAACGGCTGACTGATACAATATTATTTCAATGGCTATTTAGGCTCAAATTGGACTCTGTCAGAGTGATGTATTTTCAGGCATATATTATTCAGCTGGAAAAACAAACCTCTTCTCAGCCACCCTAATGGACAATATGCAGGGAAAGTCAGTCTCTGTGGAGAGAGCAATAACCAAAAACCTGGACCTACATGAAAACAGCTGTGAAGTACCATAGTTGTTGCCAGTTTCAGTTAGATATTTATTTTGCAGTTGCTTTCTCTGTGCTTTTTCTGTTCAAGCAGTGGGAAAATGGCAGAATGACTTACAAGATTTTTAATTATTCATTATTTGAACTTACTGACCACTGCCATAACATGTTAAGTTAAGATCACATGGAGCAGCTTAAGAAATAACTTCTGAAAATACAAATAATTAAAACTACATTCCTGAATTAAAAACACACACACACACATTTATCAAAGCAAGGACAGAGCAGAGCAAGTCACCAAGGATCTTGTAGTATAGTTGGATTGCAAAAAAAGAAAGAAAGAAGGGGGAGGGTTAATTCAAGGAAAATGTATAATAATAAATAAAGAATGCAATAAATAAATGTGCATCCCTGTATGAGTGCACGAAGAAACAGCATAAAATTGTGGGAGTGAATCAGACACCACCTGACTACCTGACACTAGTGTTTAGTGGGAGAACACTATCATGTGGTCAACCAGCCATAGTCCAAATCATCCCTGTGGTCATCCAGGCCCTGGGTGGCCACACTACTCGTGCCCCCAGGCACCCCTACTGATACCAGTATCCAGTTCCTGTGGAGAGGTTGATGGTGGTAGAAGATTCCATTCAGGGATAGCATTCCTGTACAACATGACAACAAAGTTGCTGTATTCATCTGTCTCTTTCATCCAGCCAGTCAGCAAGCCATTCTTCTGAGGGTGCCTAAACTTGTCCCTTTTTTTCTCCCCTGGACAAAAACGTGTCCGTCATTAATGGGCCCCAGTGACTTAAACACACACACACACCCACATGTGTGCGTGCACACACACACACACACACACACACACATAATGGTAGCCTCTGGAAGGAATCTGCTCTGAGCGATCATTGTCAAATATTCAGTTACAGCCTTATTCTCAAACACAGCTTAGATTTTGACAGGGTCATAACACTGGAGTGCCAATCAATCTAGGGTTGTAGGGTTATTTATACAAAACAAATCACAAGTTTAATTAATCCTTTTGCTCACCAAATAATAAAGTGTTTAGCAGAGGAAGAATAAAACTTAAAATTTGTCTTGTTTTAAAATCAAACTATCCCCGATGAAGTGTGTGCTGTGCTTAGCCAAAGACATATGCAGTCAACCAGCAGCAGCACAAGCAGAGTTCAAGCAAAACAGCTGCAATTTTATTACAGGGCTCTGAACACAACCAAATACTTTATTACAAACCCAGAAACTGTTCTGCCTAGGTGTTGAATTTGTAGAACGTGTAAGGATCATAAAGTAACATGTAACATCTTAAACTGCAAGAAGAGCCACCTTTGTCTTTGATGTCGTCTGTCATGTAGACGCTCAGGGTCTACCATAAACAGTCAGTGATGAGATGCGCGGTGAAGGAGACGGGGTATTTGCATTGAAGGGTCGGTTTCAAACACCTCCTCATCTCTTCATTAATCTGTTTAGGCTTTTGTCTAAACACAAGTGGAGTGAAAACTCCCCAATCTGTCCTGTGGCCCCTCGCTAGCACTGGTAGTACAGAGGAACATGAGGTTGCTCTTCTCCAGGCGGCTCTCTCTGTGTGTGTGTATGTGTGTGTGCGTTTGTGTGTGTGTTTGTCTAAACCAGCCCAACATAACACACACCTCTGTGGTTTATATTTAGCCTGGGCGAGTAATCAGAAGCACACAAACACCAGGATTTGCTGCAGGGTCCTGAATGTGTAATGGCAACAAGAGGCCCCTCTGACCCCTCCTCCCCTCACCTATATGATCTGGTCAAAATATTTTGTGCTGTTTGAATACAGATGCTCAACCTGATATTATGCATGTTGATATTGATGAAGTTTGAAAATGATGATCCAGTACATGGTGACTGTATCCAGGTCAGTGTATAGTGCATACATGGTTGCTGTCGATGCCTGTTTCTCAACCCTCACAAGACAAACGCGCTCAAGAAGGCTCCTGTCATGAGTGTAGAGGGCCATTAGGTTTGACTGATCCCAGGCTGGTGTGTGTGGGATGATTGCACTGTGAGACAGTTGCAGTGCGGGCTGCGCTCTCGTCCCGCTCGAGAGACTGAAAAATAATACACCTTCGGCAGGCCACTCTGATGCAGAAGCACGGGAGGCCCCAGCTGTGAGATGCGGAACAACTGTTTGACATCAAAACGTCCCAGTCCGCCCCGGACACATTAACAGCATTTCTCTCTCTGTCTCTCTCTCTCTCTCTGTGTGTGTGTGTACCTCGCGGTCAGACTTGTCCCCCTGTAGTAGTGTGTGTGTGTGGGAAAAGATGCAGTAGTGGAGGGAGGGGAAAGCTGACAGAGCTGGGAAAAGTGGGTGCAAAGAATATTATTTTCCCATCTGCACAGGTTCCCATGTCTCACGGTTTTTATTTGGGTGTGTGTGTGTGGAGTTGGTGGGCGGCAGAGAGGCGCTCCCCTTTCCTGGGGAGCTACGTCAAGGCAGGCAGGGCGAACCAGAGCCTGAGTTTGAGCTGTCTGAGTGCTGGAGTCCCGGCCCCAGTCCTGGCCCCGGTGCAGATGCACTGTCAGAGAAAATGAAGGGGAGAGGGAGGTGAGGCAGTGCAGGCTCTTCCCCTTCGAGGCTCTGGGGCGTCCCTGGTGAGCGCACGCGGCGGCCAGGAGGGCCGCGTCTCGCTCTGAACTTAATTAAAAAGCGATGGGTCCTCGCCCCAGCGAGAGGCACCGCGGAGGCTGCATAAGAGGGGGCACAGAGAGCGAGATGAAAAGAAAGAAATCGCTGAAGACAATAGACAAGAAAAACAAAAGAAACTGAAAATGAGAGGGAGTGAGAGAATATCTCTCAGTGCATCTGAAACCAGACAGGCCACGGGCGGTGGAGTGTGAAGACACTCCTACTCTGGCGACCCTTCTGTGATGGTGTTGTCACTGGGAGGCCACCTACATGGAGTAGACCACCTGTCTGCTCACGTCGAAGGCCCCTCTGCCTCTACCCTCAATCACACACACACACGCACAAACACAAACACACACACACAGTTTCCCTCCAGGCCTCCCTCTCCAAACCTCTGAGCATGTCCAGGTCAAGGATCCTCTTTAAATAGGAGCCACCTGCCTGTTGTGTCCATAGCTGAACTGTCTGTGATCTCACACACTTGCTAAATCTGTTTGCTATTTACTGCAGACTGCACTCAAAGCACATTAAATGTTTAGGACACGGATCTGAAAACTGCAGCGGCAGCACGCAGAGACTAGTTATAAGCAACATCATTGTGATGTGCTTGGTCAGTTCCAAGAATGACCTTTCAACACATATGTTCAAAAATGTAAAAAAAAAAACATTACATTTTTTATTTTTTCCTTTGTATTTGAGAAATGAGGCAGCTTCATGTGGTAAGACTCAGCAAATATGGTCTATGATGGGAGCCTGAGGGAAAGTTGACAAATTGAAGATGTGCAGCCAGCGTTTCCAACCCCAAGGTCAACATGAGCAGACTGTTAATTTAATTCAATTCTGAGTTGTTACCGTTTGCATGCATTATTACAGTGCATGAAATCTAGAGTAATCTTACCCAAAAATGGAGGCATAGAATTCCCCTGCTAAAACTACTGGCGTACTGTGTGGAATTGCATTTTCAAGGAGCAATCAAGTGCAGATGTTAATATAACTACACCAAAGCAAAACACAACAAAGGACACACACACACACACACACACACACAGACTTATTTGGTTTGGACACTAAGACAAAGCTTGATTTAGTGTTCCTTCAGGACCACCTCACAGCCTTATTACTACACTGAGAGGCCAGGCTTGAGTGGAGTTAAAAATGAAATATCCAATTACGGCAAGGAACCTATATGGGACTTTTGAAAGGGTCTGAGGCTGTACGAGCAGATGCAATATCTGACTCTCCTGACCATTCAAAACAAAGAGAAATAAGGTGACAGTCTGTACAGCCAGACAAAATGATTAAATGATGGAGAATGGCATTTGGTAGCAATTTAAGAATTGTCCAAAGGGCCTCATCACCATTTCCACTGTTCTGAAAGTCATTTGTTAGTGTTTTAATGACAATTACATCAATCAATAATTCCATTCCTAACAGAGCTACTCCATTTTCCAAATCCTTTTAATGTCATAGATATTTACACACTGGCCAATGAAGACAAGAAAAGGAACTGGTAAAAATAAAACCCACATGAGATTTGCGACTCTATGAAGCCAACTGCTTTTAATGATTCATTCTACACTTTCACGCATCTCAGACTCTGACATGGCTCCCTGGAGATCAAGTGCAGAGTGCAGTTAAACTTCAAGACCTCCAGTTAGCGGTTGAAAAAGCCTGTGCCTGATGGCTAAGGCATGCAGTGCACTCTCAAGTATACTGAAGCCAACACATCAGCCCGATATGACCCAGCCTTTGCAGAAGCTGGCACCATTCTTCTCCGCTTCAGGCAACAACAGAATATTTGAAGACATTCCAGCATCTCACCTATTACTCAGAACCCAAATATGACAACAAGGTGAACTTAGCTGGAAGCAGATCAACAAGCTGTTTGTGTTCCAAGACATTTAAGTCATTAACTACATCATTTGTTTGTAAGATAAATGTTAACACCCTATTTGAAAATTTGGACTTTGAGATGACAATACTAGTTATTATGTAATTATTTCTTCCTGGGGAAGAGACTGAAATACCAAGGAATGAACAGGTTGGATAAAAGTGGTGTGTAGGATGGGATTAAGAGAAGTGAAATAATTCCATTCCATTTCCAGAAACAGCATCTTTCATAGAGTCATGCATATTTGGACCTTTGAACAGCCTTTAATGCCGACCTTCGACCTTTCAGCGGCAACACCCATCACCATGACTCATTGGACACAGAGTATTTATCCCCAACATTGACTCATAAACAAATTATTTATATTGATACTCCATTAAAAAGGTTCTCAGCAAAAGACTCATAGAGTAGCTCTTAAGTCCATCAACAAATGAGTATCATTCACATATATGGTATGAAGAGTTGAGGAGGTACAGCAGGTTTTAGTTGCTGTTGAATGAAGGTAACCTGAAGATGGTGACCCAATCATAGCCTTCCCATGTTGTGTAGTAGGCTGGAAAGAATACAGGTGTTTTGACCAGAAGAGATTCCTATCTATCATCTTGCATACCAAAACAAGGGGCTTAAGATTGATGGGGACTGTCAGGAACAAAGAAACAACAAAAAAAGTTCAGTCCACCAGGCTGCTCTGCAATGACTTTAGATATGCAGACAGCAGAAAATCAAGCCTAATTACCAAAGCACATTTTACATGGAAAACAATTGAACATTTGATGCAAGCATGATTCTGGATCCAATTTGAACCAGATGATTTCTACTGATTATTAAAAGGCCTTTAACCTAGCATAAGTGCTTACACAAAATACTTCCAGAAATAATGTTGGTGATATGGTTTGGATTTAAAAGTGAGAGGTAGGTTTGGGCTGTAATCAAAGTCTTGTTTGGTGCCAGAAATCCATCTGGCACATTACGCTAGGTGAGAGGGCAGCAAATTGGGCAAAAATGTAAGCTGGATTTTCTCAGTGGGTGCTTGCAATTAGTGTTTCCTAATTGGATAAGGCACTCGATGTGTACAGCACACACACAACTTTATAAACAGTGAATTAACCTCAGGCCTCTTCATCCACCTAAGAAACATGTCTGAAAGCAAATGCAGCTCAGGGCCCATTAGCTTCAAAAGACCGACCTACACTGAAGTTTAATACCTGCAGCTAAAGCAAGTAGGAGACACAGGTAGTCCATTCAGAATGTTGTATAGACATGACACGTTTCATTGAATAAAAAAAAATGTCTGTTAAAATTGCTTTTTGACAGCTGTGTTCACAAAGAATGACATGCATCTCATGAGGCAAGGTAAACCCAAAAATATCCATACTGAAATATTGTCAGATGAGTAAATTATAGTACATTGTTTGAACTTGACCAGTGGATTATGTGTTACCTGGAGGCTCTAGAGGAAAGACAAAAGGAAAGACATGCATTGTTAAATACTGAGTTTTTTTTAATAAGGTTTGTCCCCTTGCTCAAATACTGCAACATATTGAAATGCAAATTAATTTATAAACTTGACAGCAGAACAAGTGATAATTTTATAATTCGTGGCATGTGTACTTATTTTTGCATTTCTTTTGATAATAGAGGGGAATAAGCTCCCCCGCTCCATATAATACATTTAGAAAGAAACAAATCAGGTTGAGCACTGTATTCAGTAATTCTACCCAATCAGAGCAAAGGGTACAGTGGAAAATCACAATCAAATGTGCTCTCTTTTAATATCAGAGCAAAATGTCCTCAGCAGAAGTGATATGGAACATTATACATGTGCGTAACAAGAAGCGCAGACATGGCAAACAGTTTAGACGTACACACACACACACACACACGCTTGCTTGCACACACACACGCTTGCTCGCTCGCACACACACATACACACACACACACCAAAAACCCAATACTGCTCTTTGGAAAAGAAAAAAAAAACAAACATAATGTAGAAATAAGAGAAAGCAGAGAACAAAGCAGCTTCTCATTGCAAATAACATTTTGAACACTTTTAAAGGAGGGCAAAGGTGCATTGACCATGAAAGACATCTACACCTGCTCAGTCCTCCTACAAGGCGTGTATGTGTTTGTGTGTATGAGTCTGTATGTATTCATGAATGTATATTTACGGTGACAGTCCTTTCCTCTACAACCCAAAAATGAGCCAGAGGGTAATGTAACAATAACAAAAAAAAGAAAAGACATAAAAAGAAAAAAATTACGAACAAGAAAAAAAAAGAAAACCTCCAGTATCTCTTTGATGTTTATGTTGTGAATACATTCAAGCACATGGGAGGAGATGCGTTTCCTCCGGAGGTATGTTTGGCACAGACCGGCCTGTTTCCACTGTCTCTCGACTGGCTGTGCACGGCAGTGGGCCTTTGGTTCCTAGCTGCTCTCCAGACGCCTCCCACCCAAAACACAGACAGACCCTGCTGCCACAGAGGAATGGAGCAGGTTAAGTCCCGGCAGGGCTGGGGTGCAAACAGTACTGAGAGAAGCCTGGGTGAGGGACGGTAAGGAGAAGGAGGAAGGGGTCGGTCAGTCGGTGGGATGAGATGTGGGAGAAACTTCATTCTGCTGCCCCCTCTAGGGCTTGATGTCCTTCAGTTCAACAAAGGGCCGGGTTGGGCCGAGTTGGATCGGGTTGTGCTGGTGAGTGGGGTGGGGTTGGGTTGGTGGGGTTGAGTTCTGTCTGGTCTCAGATACCATTGGTCAAGTCCTGTATGACCCCAGCCTTCACCAGCTTCTGCAGGAACTCCTTCTCCTTGGCAATGTTGTGTGTCCAAGACTACAAGAGGCAAACAAATGAGGATAATGACAATCAGACCCAGTGAGAATGTTAGTGTGACTGCATGTGTGTTTTTGAAGGGGGTGGTGAGAGAGAGAGAGTGTTTATCATAGTGTTTATCATGTGCGTGTGTGCATGTGTGTGTGTGTGTGTGTGTGGTTGGTTGCTGGAGATTAAGTGTTAAAGCAGAAACATTCCTGTGGAATGCAGGGACATCAACCTAGTGGCTCACACTCTAAAACAGAGTGCACTCTGTCAGTGGAAACATGGAAAACTGGAGAAAACCCGGAAAAACACTCCACGGATCAAAGGGAAAGGAATTCACATACACATAAAAGATGTGTATATGTTTACTAGCTGCATGTCCTACTGGGAGGACACCAGACCTATTATGGAATCTCAAAGCGCTTGCATACAATCGTATCCAGCTTTTCACTACACACCTTCCCAAAGCCCTCTGCGGAGTGACAGAGACAAAAGCCGCTTCTGTGGATCACCTCTGAGTAAACACCCATTTCAAGTCAAGAGTCTATTATGCTGCACAATAGGGGTAGTGCTCTTAACATACAACTCTGGGCTTTCATTTCTGTCATGAAAGCACCAATCGGTATTTTGTGACACTGCGGAGCATTTTCCACTGTGGGTGAAACCACTTGGTACCACAAAAGCCCGACAAGAGTATAGAGGGTAAAGACACAAAGCTGCTAGTCTGGAAGAGTTTAAAGGAGTAAAATCATAACAATAATAATCATAATAATGCCAAAAACACAGAGGAAAAAGAGCCGTCATCTTGACAACAGTGTTGAGCATGTGGGGTATGCGTGCATATAGAAGCAGGTGAATCATAAGGTGTGGCGACTCTTTGAAAGTTTTTGAAGTGAAAGACAAGAAGAAAAGAGGTAGAAAGTGTGTGTGTGTGTGTGTGTGTGAGAGAGAGTGAAAGAGAATAGCCCTTCTGCATGACTCAGCTGCCATACAGCTGTAGCCATCAACGGTGAATGTTTACTCTCTTGCCCCAAACAACTGTTAACAAACCAACAGCTCAATGTTTTTAATTGACCACACGGTTTAATATAACCATTAGAAGCCATCCAAAAAGAGAATTAACAAGTAAGCCTGGATTAAGTGTGCTCAGATATTACTCAGCTTGTTTGTATGTGTGTGTGTATGTGTAGGTGTATGAGTGAGTCAAAGCCCCAACAGTAGTTGTCGATGAACTTTAGCATTTAAGACGTGTGCCTACAGGGACAGCCAAGTTTGATTGGCAGCTGACGGCAAGTTGAGCGATGGGCCCCCGGCCAACAATATTCCACATGTTTGCCAGCAGTACTGTCAGCTGTCATTTATTTGCCTGCCTCTAGGGATGGGTTCTGCTGCGCCACATAGTCCCAAAGCAAGCGACTCTGCCCCTGGGCCAGGATTATCAGTACACTCTCTCCCATTTCAGCCCCACTGATCTGATAACCTTCACACACACAAACACACAGACTTCAGCTCCACAGATGGGTGCACCTGAGCCACTCACACTCTCACTTTTACTCTTCACATGATGAATTTGAGAAAGAACAAAAACAAAAACTACTTCACTGACTCATTTACAAGAGCATTTTGTTTAGTGGGAAGCAGCGAAGTACCAGGTTGTCTATATGATATGAATGTAGGCCATTTTTCCCCTCTCTTAAGGGCAAGAAGAAGCTTTATCTTTCACTGCGTATCTTAAAACAAACTAAGGCGGCACTCGACAGACAGAGTGTCTCCAGGACATGGGACACATGATATGAATGACTGTTTCATTCCTGTTTTGGCTCATAAACACTGGAACTGGCCATCAGTCAAGTGCTTCCGATGAGCTGCACCCCAATCCCCCACCTCATCCCTCTCTTGGGTTGCAGAGGGGACAGGTTTCGTAGTAGGTCTGCACAATCCTTGCTCATTGCGCGGGGGGGTCATGGGGTCGAGCGCCTGGAACACCGTCCCTGCCCCTGGGTTATGCGCTAGAACAATAAGTGTCCTTGAATAATTCAGGAGAGCAGAGGCTGGGAGGCTGCAGTCTGCCGAGGTAGGCCAGTGTCACGGTGAGCTGAAACACAAGACCGGGACTGGGTGTGTAAGGAGAGAGAGAAGAGAAGTGTGGGTGTAAGAATGGAAGACAGAGTGAGAGAAAGAGAGAGAGACTGAGAAAGAGAAAGAGAAACAGTGTCACAGTGTGAGACAAGGGGGAGTGAGAGATAGACAGACACAGAAAAGAGCATGAGAGAGGCACAGGGGGGTGGGGGTTGTGAGCATGGTGACACTGGGGGCAGAGTTGGATCACATGTCAGGCTAAGGAAGCTGCTCTCGAGACTGGCTGTCCATCGCCTAAGAGTGATTTACGACCTGTGTATTTAAGCGAAGGATCAGGTGGCCATGCACACTCTTTATACACACAGACACATACTTCATATCTCCATGAGCGACACCCAAGCGGCTCCTTGGTGCTCTTGAGCCCACTTGTCGGGGCGAGGCTTCCCGCTCCCATGGAGGGGAAAGTAAAGCGTCGCCATAAAAGAGCACAAGAGAGAAATGGAGTGCTTTACCAGGAAAAGAAGGTCAACATAAACTTCCTCCCAGCCGGGGTAAACTCTTAAAGCTAAACAGCGAGACGCGCAGGGGACTGTGTGTGTGAGAGGGAGACAGAGTCACTGCACACACCCACAGACACAGACACACACACACACTTATTACGGAATGCTAACACCATGGCTGATGTTTCAGCATTTTGGAGTACAAGTGGGCGGAAAGGCGGTTCCTGTAAGGGCACCGAGACAAGATGGTGGTTGTGGTCATGTGATTCAGCCGATGATTCATCAGCGCAGGCAGCTGGGATTCCCTGCTGCTTTCAAGCCAGCCTGGGTGTTTCAGCGCTGTTATGCATGACATTTGGCCCCAATATTGAGGACAGGCACAGGATCTATGGCAACCTGTGCTGGTTTTCAAGGAGTCTTACCTAAATACAAGCGTCTGCAACCTTTTTGTTGTAATGTGAAATAGTTATTAGATATTTCAGAAAGTCGACCGATTCATATCTACATAATTCTTTACGTTAGTTGTTTAAAAAATAGACACGCCAAACAGGTTTGCTGGTTACACAGCTAGCACCAAGCCATTCAATTTTGTGACCTAAAGATTATTTTAAACAAATGCTCAAAGGCCACTGGAATGGGGTGGCACTAACAATACAACTGTGTTGCCTTTCATCCTTTATAAGGACATAAGGTTCGTCCCTTTGTCTCAGCGCTCAGGAACTTGGGTCTGACACTTACAATGCAATCAAGTCTAGAAATGCCCCTCTGAGACAAACTAGTGTGACAGTGTCCTCCACAGACACCTCAGGATGGTCAGGGTTGAGCTGTTGTGTATGGCTGGGCCATCTTGAACAGATCATGGCGGCGCTTTGGTTAAATGTCAGCCTGAGCCTAGGCCCCAACACGAGGGCGACTAGCTTAAACATGACGGACTTCTTTCCGTTCACGAGGCAGAGCTGGCTGGCAGTGGGTGAAAGTTTGTGCGAGTGTGAATGTGTGCGAGTGGGAAGAAAGGGGGGACGAGGGGAGTGAAATGGAGCACCTCTTTGATGGCTGACATCTTGACTTTCTCGTAGTAGTGGAGCGGCGCATGGGGGGTGTTCATGTCGTAGCCGAATCCAGCCACAGCCACCTCATCGCAATTATGGAGGGCCATCGTTATGGCAACGGTCCCCAGGGTAGGAATATTCTGCAAAGGGAAAGGGGGGAGAGAGGGAGGGAGAGAGAGAGAGAGAGATAAGTCACAAGTCATTCACTGAGGGACAATTTTTTCATTGTCAGATTTCATCTCATGTAATCCAAATGGGGGAGAAAATTGGACAGACGGAGAGAAGTGTAAAGGTCATAAATGAAAGCAGAGAGAGTGAGGTCTGCCTAATCATGAATGAAGTCAGGGAAAAGCAGCATGTGGCCCTGGTGCAGAGGAGGATTACTGCTCCTGGCGTGCGCTTCGTCTGCACAGTGAGTCCAACAGGCTCACTGATAAAACCCCACCAGGCAAGTAGCCACAAATAAAGGCTGAAGGGAGAGAGCATTCCTAGGGGAACATAGCCCAACACCCTGAGAGATGAACTTATCAGTGGGCTGTGTGGGGTTGAGCTTTATCTCCAGAACTGATGTTCTAGCAAAGGCGTGCATGCACACACACAGGCATACAGACACACACAGACAGACACAGACACACACATAGGCCCTTCTGACAGACACGTGGTTGAGAGCAGTACAGGCCGTGCAGGTTCCTGCTGAAAGGTTTTATCTGCACCAGGCTCCCAGTGGCTATACTAATCCCCTTCTGTGGCCCGCTTTGTGCCACCACTGATAACAGGAAACGCATCACACCTTAAACCCTCACTCCGCCCAGCACCCACCACTTACCCGCTCTCCCACTGCTGTCCTCTCTGCCTTCCAAAGCCTGTCTCTGTGGCGACCCCAATCACAATTAGAGCATAGTGCATATTAGAACTCTTGTCCCTGTGTGGACTCCTAGAGACAGATTAGGAAGTTCACACCTCCCTGGCTTTGGGGAGGCTGCGACATGGAGCACTTGAGTCAGTCTAAAAAAATCAGCCGAGACCTTCTGTTGTGGGTCAGCATACCAAACACTAATCTGGTGCTTTTTCGCCTGAGCCCCACTGAAGAAAGAGGTTCGGGAGGAGTGAGCAAACTGAATAGAGACTATCCCTTGTTTTAATCTCACAGTCACTGCAGTAAACCCTAAATGATGCTTAAAGCTTAGCGTAATACTGAGGTCTGATTGAGGGTTACTGGGACAGGGTGTGGTGTGGTCAGGTGTGTAGGGTGCTTAAGGGGGTTGGAGTGGAGTGTTGTGGGGTGGGCTGAGATGGGGCATGTGTGATATGTGTGATCAGTGATGTGAGAATGACGTAGGGTGGGGTATATGTGATGGTGGTTGGTGCCATGTCGACTTACCCCTCGCCCCATGACTCCATTGTTGAGCGGGAGGCCGATGAACTGGAAGGCTGCCTCCTGGATGAAGTAGGGGTTGAGGATGCGCATCTCACTGGGTTCTCGAGGCACTGTACGCGCTACAGACTTCCAAAAACCATCTATAGTCCTCTGAGAGAGAGAGAAACCAAGGGAGAGAAAGACAGAATGCAAGACAGAGAAAGAAAGAGATACCAAGGAGGGGTGGGGGAAGAGGGAGAGAGAGAGAGACAAGAAAGACAAGAGAAAGAGAGAGAGAGAGAAGAAAGGCACATTGAGAGCCATTACATGTGGAGAACAAAATCCTTCTGAAAACCAGTCCAGCCCATCTTTGGAAGCGTGCAAAACCCCTAGGAATCAGGAAGACCGCGCATATCACTCAGCGCAGCCTACGAGCGGCCCATTCTGCACAAGACAGGCTGGAGATGGTGACACAGAGCAGTCCCCTAAGCAGCCACAATGCAGCAGTCACCTGTGCAAATAACTCAAAAGTGTTGCTTTTGTGATGCTCCAAATAAAAGAGGCAAGCAAAACGCTTTGATCTCCCCTGGCCCAGTGCCAAGGGCGAGCCTGAACACCAACACAACCTTTAATCGAGTAGGGAGGCTATTGTGCTTTCCTGAGCCTTACCTGACAGGCCGGTGCACTGTACTGCCTGCAGTGGAGCTCTGCATGGCCTACGTGCACAGCCCTGCCATGGCCACACACACACACACACACATACAAACACACACAAACACACATACACGCACATATGCGCACGCACACACACACACACACACACACACACTTCTTGGCAAGCTGTTCAAAATAATCAGGTGTTAAATCATAACAACCACGCAGCAAATGGGATAACAATTTGCTGGAATTCAACATAATGCTTAACAAGTAGAGCGCAGCTTCATGAGAAAGAGTGTATATCTGTTTGTGTGTGTGTGTGTGTGTGAGTGGGGTGGGGGGTGGGGGGGGGTGCGGCGTTGTACCACCGGGACGCGTGCCACTAATTCAGGCTCATCTGTCTCCCAGCATGCAGCTGCACTGAGCTAGGCTTGGGGGCGGTGGAGAGGGGCCCCGGCTAGAGGCAGCTCTGGTAGTTTTACAGCTGGTGCTTGGGCAGCTTTAACAGGCTCTCACTTTATAAAAACACCCGGCAAAGGAGAGGCGAGCGAGATGCCAGCGGTCCGTGGATTCCACAGCTTTTATAGATGGCAAACATACCACAGGTACAAACAGCACGTTCCTCCGAGACCTCTTGTGCCAAGGAGTGAAAATGGGCCACAAACACCATTCGTCTACTAAACGGTCTTAGCATAGAGCACTGGCATGTTGAAGGGAAAGGGATGTGCTTAAAAACATCTAAATCATTGACCACACGGGTTCTTGACTTATGACATTTAAAGTGCAGAAGCCCAGAAAGTTGTTTCTCTAAATAGCCCTTGAGGGGGGAGGTTTACACGAAGAAATACTTCAGATGATTGCAGCTGTGATGGGACAACTGTCGGAAATTGCCAAATAAACTCTTAAGTATCCCTGTAATTTCTCCTCAGGAATATTAACTCTCATAACTTCTCTTATACAACTGTTGTTCAATGTGTACAACTGCCTCAGATGTGTAGAATAAATACGTACACTTGACATGGGAGTCAGTAGTCGAGTTGATAAATGATAACGAGTTTGCTCCTGGGACCATAGAAGCCTTTGACTATGATTGAGAGCATTCTGATTGAGAGGAGGTAGATGAAAGGCTCTCCGAGGGACGGCAGACACCAGTGAAAATTTATCTTGAGTCTTGTTCCTTCCGTAAATGTGCCAGCACACTCTTAAGACAGGCACGCCAAGCCCTGAACCGCGAAACAAACAAAAACGACTGCCGGCACGAACCTTCTCCGGCCTTCTGACTCAAGCTTCATTTCCCTTTCTCTCAAGTAAGAGGATCTCAAATTAAGAGAGGTAGCGGAACTCATGGTAAACAAGCAATTTTCACACAACGTGCTTAGCCTGTGGTTTTCTGGTAATGACCAAGTGACAAAGCGCAAGTAAATAACAGCTATCAAAACCACGTGCTGAAATGAAACCCATACGGGCTGCTAGGTTTTGACATGTGGCTACTATTCCACCCTCCTGATGGGTACCACTAACGATAACATAATTAGATCAACTAACCCCATATGTAAATTGCAAGACTGTGTGGGGAGTTTGGGGGGTGGGGGTGGAGATGGGGATGAGGGTCCTTGTGGAAATAAAGCCGTGGTAAGCTAGCCTTAAAACGCAGCGAGAAACAAAAATGGGCGCGTCACCACGCATGGAAAAAGTGACGCGTGCTGGTTGTAGAGCAATGAAAGCAATACCCCAGCCGACGAGGCACAAGGGAAGAGAGGCCAGGGGTATTTTTTTTTAAAAGCCGCTGAAAAACAAGAAGAGCAAACAAAGCCACACAGAAAAGGAAGACCCTGTATCAATATACCTGGGGCCATTAAAGTAATGAGGAGTGGCCGTCAGTGCATTCCTGTTGGCTTTGTAAGAGTAGTTACCGGGATACATGTGACTAAGCCTCACTGAATGCTACTGCAGGCAAAACATAGTAAACTGTGGCACACACACATACACACACACACAAATGGCGTGCTTAAGTACGAGCTAAGGCCTTTGCCATTCGGTAATAGCTCACTGCGATGGAGGCTAATGGGTGCCGGATGTTGTTGTGTTCCCTTGGCTCAGTGGGTTATTCTACACCGCAGCCCTGCAAGTCTGGCAGAGGCAGCAGGACAGACAGGCTCATACTGTGGATAGTCAACTCAAAAGACTGCCACAAGCGTTGCCTTGCCTCAAAGAGAAGACATCAGCCATATATGGACTGTCCAGTAGTTTAACCAAGTTGAAAGGGATTCTTAACATCTGACACATTTTTTGTAATGGGGGGGTTGGCGGTTTTTAGGGGAACCACAGAACAGCGTCGTCCCCTATGTCTAAGTCTTTCCTTCCACGGAGTGGGACATGAGAGTAATTTGCGACGGGGCCCATGACAATGCTATCACTCAATCTCTGGCCCCTGGAGGTGAAAGCCGTGGCGGACCCATTATCATTGCACCATCAGTCTTCAGCGAGCTGACACACTTGCTTATTCATACCCGCTGACAATCGTCACAGCTCATGGTGTGTCATGAGGGGTGACCTCTGACTTTAGTGCCCTCTGTATCCCTGTCCTCCTTTCTTCCTCCTCTCTCTTTCTCTGACTTCCTTTATTCATCCTTTCTCTGAGCTCCAGGCTCTGTGCCACCAGTCAGAAAGGGTGCAATGGCTTGGGTTTGACTGTAGGATGAGGGTATGCATATAGACAGTATTCATCACAGACACACCCAGCATCATGAGACAGTGCCCACAGAGGCAAGTCACACAGTTTCCTGACCTCAGCTGACTCGAGAAAAGCCACACAGTCAAAGTTTATAGTGACAAAGGAAACTGTATTTCATGTTATAGGTTAGAGGGCTTATAGGGGAGAGAAAATGGGTCAGGTCTGATGTACTCTTGAACCCAAAGAACACTGTATTTGTTCGGTGTAATTAATGAACATATGTGGATAAATAGGGCTCACAAGGTGTTCCTGAGCCCGACAGTTTGACAACGGTAAAGGCCACAACAGAAAAAAATTGACTCCTCACGGTCCACTGCCTTTACATTTACAATTACATTTAAGCATTTAGCAGACGCTTTTATCCAAAGCGACTTACAAAAGAGGATAACATTCAAGCTACAACACAATGAAAGAAACTAACAAAGAGTGCATATTGCTAACATGAAAACTGCACTATTTTAAGTTGAAAGTGCAATAGTGTAATAAAGTGCAGTATAAAAGAGAGTTGTTACGTGCATTCTCAAAATTTACGCCAGGAGATATTCTTGGAAGAGCTGGGTCTTCAAGAGTTTCTTGAAGGTGGAGAGGGTATCAGTTGATCTGGTAGCACTTGGAAGGTCATTCCACCAACGTGGAACCAAACATGAGAGGAGTCTGGATTGACCTGCGCAAGGTGTTGGCCGTGCTAGATAATGTTCCTTAGAGGAGCGAAGCGGTCGGCGGGTGACATAGGGCTTTAGGAGAGTATTCCGATAGATGGGAGCAGAGCCATCAATCACCCTGTAGGCCACCATAAGTGCCTTGAATTTGATGCGAGCAGCCAAGGGTAGCCTCCACGGTCTTTGTACCTGTGCGGCTATCGCTGGTTGAAAAGTGAGCTAGCAGGCCAGACCACCCTTGGTCTGCAGATCCAGTTGACAGGCCAGGTGATCCCAGGTTTCCCTTACACGGCGAGTGTCTGCAGTGTAACCCCATATCCCTTTCATGCTGCCAGCAGTCACCAAAGCGCATCAGATTCCATCCTCCGTTGAATTGTGCCGTGCTGCGGCCCAACCAACCCCCCCCCCACACACACACACATCTCTGCTCTGGGGTTCCCGGCGACCAGCCCGAAGCGTGGGATGTACATCCCGTTAAACAAACAATGGAAAGAACACAACAATCTTCCACGCCATGCGCGTGTTTATGGCCACCTGTTTATGCTTGCTTTGCTGTGCCAAGTTTGTTTGAAGAACTGCTCTCTTTTTTCCCTCTTTTTCTTGTTTGTAGGGGGAGAGAGAAAGAGGTCCTGCTGAAACCAGCCGATTGTGGGCCTGTGTCCTTCTCCAGCTGACGTGCACAGACTCACGATGTGATGGCATTACAGACACACAAGCGCACTTGGAAAATAATTCTTTTCAAGAATGCGTGTGAGAGATCGCAAACAATTACATATGCAATACCACCAATATCACTGACGTTTCAGATCTGCTAAAAGCATTCTACTACCTAGTATGGTAACAAAACTTCTTGGTGCTTTGTTTTCTTTTGCCTCATGATGGGGCATTCTTACTTTGAAATAAAACCAAAGAAGATTTAACAAGCTCTTTAAATAAATCAAATGGGATTAATGTCTGAGCAAAGCAAAGAGAGGTGTTGGAAAGATGAGGCTATATATTTGAATTATAGCACACTTTGAATTCAGCGGAGGAGTAAAACAATATTTGATTGTGTGAGACATTTATAAAAACTGGGTGTTAGGTTTCATTTGTTTCTCACAGTACACACATTCTTTCAACAATTAAGGCCCATCATGGTATTACACATACGTAGACAAAATAAAATAATCAGGAGTAATTCTGTGAAAAGGTGTAAATGAGTATGGTAACTTGTAGGGTAACAATCATGCTAGTTCAGCTAGGACTGCTGGATTAATGTCTGACGTGCCTAATATGAATTGATCCAAATCAACAGCACACTGACATGAAAAAATCCTGATTTGATTCTTGCTTTGTCTTCCCTTTGGTTCTTTCACAACACAAAACAACTAACCAGCACTAGCACTGATTCCTCTTTATTGTATTTAAACCAATACTATTACTGCACTCAATTCAAGTTGACACTCACAGTGTTCTAAGCGCTTTCCAAGCTAACGTTAATACAATCAATCATAGTTAGAGGCGATTATACACTAATTAAAACAAACATGAATATTATATTTAATTTTGCTGATAGATCCCCCCTAAATCCTGCACAATGCTCCTTCAATTGATCAAACCCATGATGAAGTTCAACTTATTGATGAAATCAAATTCATATTGTTGACTATTCAAATGCTTAGGCTTAAGAAAATGTGTTCAGCAGCTTATGGGCATCTGTGTTATTTTTAGATGAGCAGGTAGGCAAATCTTCATAGATTTAATGATTTATGCAATATAGCGCTTTGTAAATATTTTTGTTGTCAGCACATAGCCCAGACACACACACTATCTTCTAGTACTGCTGTGTTGAGATTCCAACAGTGCTTCTCTCCTCTTATTTATGAGTCATAAACTCACTGCACTAACCCATCCAGTCTCCTCTTTACACACAGGCAGGAGGTCCATCACTAACCAAAACACTGTTTTACGGACATGGTTCCTAAATCCCTCAGGGAGCAAACAGTGGGTTTTAGTGGGGAAGCAGGATGCACAACTCTCTCCTGCTCGCCCCTAATGGTACTTCCTTGTGGGAATCCTAATGGACTAATGGAAGTGGACACACGCCTAGTCATTGCGTGGGCAAAAGAACTGCATCTACACAGTAGTGTGGATGCTTGGTATGAAGCTTTGGCTTGTAATTTTTTATAAGGATGGCAGAAGAGAAACAAACAGGCCTGTATATGATCCAGCAGTCCCTGCAGCCTGTGTCACTGCAAACTGCAGTTATTTTGATCAACTGAAAGTAGTACTTCTGACTCTCTTGCCCATTTCCTGCATGTACTTACAGTGTAAAATGAGTAGACTATGGAACAGAATGACCGCCCACAGTTCAACCTCAAAGGATACAGGAAGAGAGAGAGAGAGAGGAAGCGTTTCTTTGATAACCCTGTTCCATCCTGAACACTCTTCAAACCTTGAGCGTTAATGAATATGAGATAAGTGGCCCCTCCCTATGTAACAAACAAACAAGTATCTGCAAAGCTGAAACATTGCAACCCTGATAACAATGGAACGTCCTTAAAATAATCAATGTTGGCTACATTTGCCATGGGAGAGACTGCAAGAGTATAGAGTACTAAGGCCAGATGTGAATCACTGAGAGGCTGCTTTCTTTACAGGGGCTCATATTGAAATAGAGAAGGAGCCGATTCACCAAATGGCCATTCTCAAGCCACTGAGGAGATAAGGAGTCTATTCACTGTCACAGACCTGCCAATTAAGCACATCATTAAGTAGCTGTCACTCACCTGGGGAGGAAATGGTACACTAGCCTTCAGACAAAGGCAGCTGCCTCGTGGGAGCCATCCGACCAGGTCTCCCTTCCCCTTTGAGAGCAGCAGCCATGAAGCCTCCCTGACAATCCACTGAATAGATGTGTTTTACTGAGGCGGAGGAATGTCAGCAAACACTGCTGGGTAAGGCATGTTTCAGGAGCAGGACTATGCCAGTCTCAGTGGAGTGTAAACAAGATGTTCGCATTCAAAAGCCTAGTTGCCTAAGATAGCCTCCAGACAGCTTTGCTACTCTCCACTGCGGTGTGACGAATGGCTGATTGCTTTATCGCCAACCTGTTGGCACATGTCCCACCATGCATATTGGAAGCATACAACACCAACACCCCCCCCCCAAAAAAAAACATGCATAATATTTTTCTTTAAAAACTTCTAAAAAGTTTCTTTCATAACACTTTCATAACTAAATTAATTACAGAAGTGGGCAAACTGCTTTGAATACACGCAGTTGAGTTAAAGGTATTTAAAGCAATTTTTTGTTACTGTGAGTTTCAAAACTAAATGTAATTTGGTCAACCTCAAAGGGAAGAATGCTTTGACAGAAACCCATCTTCCTTTCAACGCTACATTCCACACTTTACTTACAAACAGTGTCACAGTCTACCTGCACACTACTGCCCCCTACTGAAAGATTGGCTTACCAGCCTCTCCTTGGAGACCATGTGTCGGAGCCATTTGAAGTCCAGCGGCTTGAAGGCAGAGAAAACGAAGAGGGAGTCCTTCTCGTAGTTCTCTGGTTTCTGGATGGCTCCCTCGGGATAGGTGATGCGCATGGTGGTCTTGGAGCCAACGTCTTTCTCAAAGCCACTCACTGGGGCCTCATTTAGCCTGTGGCAATGCACCACAGACATTAAAACACACGGCACACAAGTGCTTCTTCTGCTACTGAGATTGTTGTGGTTTTATGTGTGTGTTTGTGTGTGTGTGTGTGTGTTTGTGCTCATAAAAACCAAAGACAAGACTGAGAGATGAGTGGGTTTGTGGGGAAAGCAGAATCATTAAGTCACAACTGCTCTACTGTTTTACTGACCTGATGACGACATCGTACTCATCTATCACCGAGCCCAACGACTTGTTGGAGAGGATTCCACCGTTTCCGATGATGATGCACTTTTTGCAACTCAAACTGCAAACAACAGAAGGGGAATTACCTAAATTCATCAGAATTAGATTATTTTTTGTGGAACTTACTGGAGAACTTCCCCTGCTCCTCCCCTTCTCAAATGGTTTAGTATCACTCCCTACAACTTTGGTCTACACTGCTGAGAGCAAGATTTGAGAGTGACATTTCCACCGGGGCAAGGAGGATGCGTGTTTACAGAGAGGAAAAGTTCACTTGTGGATTTCCCACATTCATCAAGGGAGATTCTGACAAGGCCTGATAGGAACAGACTGTGAGCTGCTGGGATTGTGGGTTGACTGGGAGGTCACTAAATGGCTGGAGGTCAAACAAATGAGAGAGCGAAAAGAAATGCTCATGAACAATGGGCAGATTGGATCAGTGCTGATTTATAAGGTTTCAGTGACCTCTGTAAAGACCTCAAAGAATGCCCAGTAGATGAAAGGGTAAGTTGTATGGGGCTGGAGGAGTCTGCTAAAACGTGAAAATTTACCAAAGAACAGTAACAGCACATAAGAACGTCTCTAGGTGTTTCCAAGATGTATTGGCATTCAGAGAAAGGTCCATATGAGAGCACTTTGTGTCTTTAACCATACTCTCTCAAACCAAATTCAAGCGAGAGTGAAACAGCAAACTCTACATACCTTGATATAATCAGGGCAACACAACTCTTACTAAGTGTAGTAATAAAAATGCTCTTCCAAAGGCCAACACTGTAAGAATTTTTTCCATTCGTCAGAGGTTAAAACTAAAACGTAGGGACCTCATCCAAGATGTAAGTGTATCCATTGATTACTTGTTATTATTTTAGAGGGAGCCGCCGAGTGGGAGGGGCATTCATCAGTGCTGAACTATTGCCCAGTGAGTCTGATTATTTTCTTAATTACGGCAGCCAATGCATCAGGTCTGCTGTACCGTCGGGCGAGTGAGTCAAATGTCCCAAGAGGCCTACATGTACGCCAACCACATCCCCCACTTCCCCAACACACACACACACACACACACATACATACATCTACCTCCTCCCAAGATCTCTCGCTCCCACTTATCTGTGTGGGCCTATGAGAGGGTGATGAGTGAATCAGTCAAACATGGCTCTCATACCTGTCCAGCTCCGAGCCCAGCCCGTAGTTCTGAGTTGCTAATAAAATAACGTCTATGATCCTCTCTGCAATCAGATAAGGAAAGAAAGAGAAGGGGGTGGGTGGGTGGGTGGGAGGGGGGGGGGGTAGCAGAGGGGTGGGGAGAACACAAAGGAGACAATGTAAACTCAAGACATTACTGACTACACTGGTGACATGACACCTCACCCCTTTTCTAGAGCATAGAGCTCTGATTCTGTGTAAGAAATGTGCCAAGGCCTCAAAGTCAGAGGCTGGGTGGGCTGCCTAGCCCTGTGAACCCTGTCTCATGTTATACAATCATCTCGAGTGGGCAGACAGCTTGTTGAGAGCCCAAGCATGCTCTGTAAGGAGGATGTATACAGTCTGAGGTACTAAGGAGAGGAAGGCGACAATGAGAAATGCCGGTTGAAGTAATGGTATTTTTAAACAAGCGCATTCTTCGGATGACGAGGTAGATCGCTGGCCCTCTGGAAAGCCTGATTACATCACGAGTTAGGAACACCAAGCGTTCTTCCATGAGGGTCACCCCACCACCACCCAGACAGACAGACAGACATACAGAGATACACACACACACACACACACACACACACACACACACACACACACACACACACACACACACACACTCTTGTGTTCTCACAAATTAGGCCTTCTGTGTTTACATCTCTCCTCCTGACTATTTTTAGGAGGATAATACAGATGCTGTACATACACATTCCTTTGCGAATCCATATGTTTGGGGAGGTATAAGAGCAAGCAATGCTTTAAGAGCCGTTGCCTACTGAGGGGTGAAAAGGGATCTACATGAGAGTCTATATGATGTGATAAGGGTCAATATGGCGTGACCATAATGCATTTTATATAATCAGCTACACTTGCTATACCACTACCAATATACTCATAGGATCAAATTTTATGGCATTACTAATCCACTCAGCACTCTGCACAACAGGCACTGGCATACAAATGGCACTAGTAAAGTATATATGCAATTAGGGCAGACTATTTTTCCACTCCATTCCATAGTTGAAATCAAAGCCTGTGGCGTGAGTGTACATCCCTGTGTTTACAAAGACCTAACCGCAGTATCTATTTTAAATTAGATGTAATGCAGAAAAACACGTCAACAGTCTTGACACAGTTTGGTTTACGCCACCAGGCACATCTGTTCCACGCCTATTACCAATGAAGGAAACAAAAACAAGGAGTTGGGAAAGGATGGAACAAAACCAACACAAACTATTGCCATGACATTATGGACTAATTAGTTAGCACAAACAGGCACTCTAATCAATGTGGAAGGGAAGTGAAAATGATTGGTATCTTCATTGAGCCAAACCACAGAGGAAGACATAAGAAGGCAGAGATCAGTCAGTCTGAGGTAGACATATTACTCCACACATGTACACCTAAATGAACAGACAGGAAGGAAATTGCAGGAAACTTAAAAAAAATAAAATAATAATAACTCACTGACTATGCAGTAAGTTATTGCACTGATTTACCATCAGGCTTTCTCTTCATCTGACTCTTAAGAAGTTGGTTTATTTTTACGGAAACAAAACAGCACATTAAGTATTTCTAGCACATTCTTTGGTAAACAAACTAAGTAATCTGTTTTGGGGGGATTGTAATGCTGTGGTTTATAATCAGTGATGAAATCCATTATCCAAATCCATCATCTGTATCAAGGTCACTTTTTAAATTAAATTTAAATCATATTATGAAAGCATGACAATCACGTGATGCACCTACAAAAAAGACTTTTAGGGAGGATCACAGGGTGTCAGCTCATCAAAAACAACAGGACCCCTCTTCTAGGAAGTAACCAGACATCTAAGAAGTCAAACAAGAGAACTCATCTTCCACAAGTGCCTCAAAAGGATACAAAAAACATCCCATGACAAAGGCTATGGGTGTGTGGCATTAGCATTATTATGAGTGCACAAGGCTTGGAAATACCTCACTGATTAGCACAGAGACAAATGACGAGCCGGTGGAGGCTTTGAGAGCCAGCGAAATGCATTCTTTTAATGGGCTCCATAAACATTTCACCCGACTACTTCCATGGATTTTCAAACAAAACAATTCCTTTGATTTGGACCTCTGGTCTGTGAGCATCAGCTCAGCTTCCTTGGGCCGAAGAGCAAGGGGCCTAATCATTACATGATGTGAATGCCGCCTGGTGCCTTGGTCAACACACATTACACTTCTGCACAGTGTTCAGGGGCCCAGTACAAAAGACAGCAGACAGGTTTCATTAGCAAATATGCAAACAACCTTTGCTATGATGCTTGGCACAAAGCCAACAAGAATGAGGTATTAGGCACATTAGGTAGTGTACCACAGGGCCTGACTGACCTCATATCGTAATGATATGATAACTGTCTGGAAACTACTGTCTGTCTGTCTGTGATTAGGGACAATGGCTTCTATTTTGCCAGGTTTGTTCCAAACATACAGTTATTTTTAGTCTAGCGTAAGTTCTGCTGAGTTTTGCTGTGTAATATCTAGCCTGGTTTTGCTATGCTGTGTTTGGCTTTCAAGGATTTTGCTTGTTTTGCTGTCTATCATAACAATTTATAGTTATAATTCTAAATTATATTCAAGAAAGGTAATGTTTTGCCATCCACCTTTTGAATGTGGGTGACAAGCAAGTTTAGGAGTGGGAATGTGGGTGTGCTGGTTGTGGCTGTTGGAGGTAAGCGCTTGGCTGAGAAATTATGTAAATAAGGTAGCTTAGTTGACCTAAACATGGTGGAAAAAAGGGTTAGTGTTGTTACAACAAAGACAGTGTTTCACTTGGGAGCTGGGAGGAAGTGGTTTTGGGGGCTTGACATACAGTGGTGGTTATGTGGTTGACATAAATAGACAGTGGTGTACCTAAGTGAGTTAAAGAAAAAGGTGAAGTAAAGAAAAAAAAAAACAAGGACTTTTTTTGTGCTGTGCACATGTTGTGTGAAGCTTTAAGAATAACAAAAGGATGGACAGGATAAAGGAATGGCATATTTTGTTCATGAAATCATTAAAATCCTAGAGTCTTTCTTTGCATGTGTTATTAATTTCTTTGCTATTTACTATGCCTGTGCTATGCCACGGGATTTTTCTTTCTTCTGTTGATTACCAGTCGAATCATGTGTATGCTCTCTCATCATTCAGACTCATTCTTGTTATCTGTAGACACTGTGACTATTGTTTTCCTTGAACTGAGATCATCATGTGGATATGATTTATCTTAATAAGGGAGTTTTTCCTTGCCCCTGTTGCTCTTGGGTGCTCCTTCTGTGAAGCGCCACGAGACAATACTATTGTAAAAGGCGCTGTATAAATAAAACTGAATTGAATTGAATTGAATAATTAAGGACTGAGAGTAGATTAATTTTGAAACTGCATGTCTGGACTAAGGGATATATGCTTATCCTATTATGGTTAATTCTCCTGCCTACAGAGCCGACATATTATAGGTTGTCAAACAAATTCAGCAGACTGACCCACCCAATGCACCATTAATGGTCAGCTGATTTTGATAGTGCCAGTAATCTATACAATACTGAGAAAAATGTGTGTGATTGTGAATGCACCATAGACACCTGAGAAGGCCAGATGCTATGCATACAGAAACAAAACAGGTACCAGTGTTGGGTTATTAAGAATGCTCTGTTCTGTTGGCTGTGAGATTTTAAAAGTTTATACTTAAAAGGGCCACAGCCAGAAAGACAGAAAAACACAATTCTCAGAGCGCGACAGTTCCTACAAGCTATCAATCAAAGCTGACCATAAATCACTGATTAGGCCTTAGAAGATAAGATTGGATCCCACCATTGTCTGTGCCTGCCATTACATTTATTCTTCATAATGGTTCAGTGCAAAGTGTGCCTTGGTAAACTCCACAAACTAGCTTTAGTGAGCTTCTATCCTTGGAACTGAATAAACCTGGGTCAGACCTGAACTCACAGTATATCATGACCACAAACCAACAAACAATACAAAAAGATTGCCTTATCATAAAATTTCCAAAATGCTAGAACTGATTGGTGGGACTAATCATTGACTGTAATGAATCCACTTACAGGGAGGAGAAACAGAGGCTAATAGGCTAGTGGAAACAACCTGGCACTCAACACTAAAAAGTAATACATTATCAAATTTTGAAAGAGCCAAGTCTGCCATCCCCATTGTACATGAAAAGGAAAAAGGTGAACAGTTTCCAGTTTCAAGTTCTGGGGCACTGACAAATTCCCAAAATCTCACATGGTTAACCAACATCAATGCTCTGGAAAATAAGATAACAATGAATTTTGTTGTGCTCACCACAATGATGATGAAATTCAACTTTCACATCCTGACCCATCACTGAGTGTCAACAATTGATATTGGCTACCCTCCAAGACTCAAAAGCTACTCCTGAAAAGTCAACTCAGTTTATGTAGCCCACAGTTGTTGCATGTGAAAAATCTCAGACAAAAATGTTATGCATGGTCACTTTTAAAGACAGACATTAAGAAATTAGAAAGGAAAATTCTAAGATTACACAACTTCTGTCAAAACAATACGTCTATGAACAGTAAAAAAAAAAAAAATCAACTACGGTGCACACGGCTTGGACCAGATTATTTTTGGCCAAAGACAGAGCATTTTTATTTGTCTCAAAGTAAGCATGGGAGTGTATTTATTGCATTTCTGCCCTAAAGGGGGAGTCTTTGGAACTGTCCATTATCAAGCAACTAAACATCTAACAAAAATTTCCAAGTGTTAAATTGCAGAGCTACACATAACACCTCTTGAAATTCTGTCTGTATCCAGGTCACCCTGACACAAGCACAGCCAACCACTGAACTGAGCTCATCTCTCATCAGTCTCACATAGACCTAATGGCACACATCAAAGTCTTCCAGATACTGCCATGAAATGCTTTTCCTCTACTCAACGCCTGTAGGAGGGACTAGCAAACTGCTCTCGGTAGTGGAGGTGTACCGACATAAATGTTTTGTAAAATGTGGTTAGGAACTGGGTATGCAAACATGGTCAATATCCTACTTCCTTATTTAAGATTGGTTAAACCACTGACCTGAGGATTATGCTGCAACATATATTACTGTAGTTAGAGCTCAGAGATTAAACACTACTGAATGTACTTAAACCCCTGATCTATCAGAATGTCAGTCATGTACAATTATTTTACGAATTTACAATCTGTGCACTTATAGATTAGGCGTTTATTTTGGTATTTGTTGTAGCCACACAATTATACGGCCCTTTGATTTCAACATGACACTTAAGTAAAACTAGTGGTTCTCTGGGTTAATGTAGCATGTGCATAATTACATCCATTAGTTTAGCATGCACAGATGTTCTAGTTTGGCTTCAACTTAAATCTCAAGCAAAAGGTTTTCTTAAAACAAACAACCAACTCCCCCCAAAAAAGTCTGCCTGTGCGCACGACATACCAGCAGAGAGAAAGAACTCCCTCAAATGTGGTTATCTCTCACTGTTTTTTTCTGTTGGACTGACATGGTCGGTTGAGTAAGTGGGTGACCTGAGAGCTAGCTTGCCAAGCTGCTGCATGAAAGAACTTTGATGATGTTGATAAGGCCAGCTTTCCGACTCCTGGTCCTAACACATCTAGTACTCTTGGGTTCCATGCCCGGTCTAAAGCATTTTCCTTATACCCTGTGCCCAGCTGGTAACCAGCAATTTGCCTTTGCAAAGAAAGTGTTGAGAGGCTACAAACTGAAAGCATGTTCAATACATCTGCACACAACTGACATACAACACAGAAAAAAATAGTTGAAAGTTGTTTTTTTTCAACCATACCTTGCGTTTTTATGCCAAAAGGAGGTAAATAACTGCTGATTTTTGTCAGGCGTTTAAAATTTGGATCCAGGAACATGGGAGCGGGTTTTGTAAACCTGGAGAAAGGGAAGAAAAAGAGGAGAGAAAGTGAAAACAATTTCAAACGAGTTAAATCAAGAGAATTCTGAAGCCATAAATAATAATATTATTTAACAAACCAAAACCAAAAACCAAACTAAAACCAAAACTATGATCAGCCCCGCATGTGCTTGGGAGAGATGCAGACTTGATAAATGAGATCATACTTGAGAGGATTACAGGGTTTGCATTTCATATAATCCACAAGCTGTCTGTGCCTTTATCAGGGCGGTGCAAAACCAGCGTAGAACAGGCAACACATGGTCAACGTTTGACCCGACCATGCCTTAAAACATGGGAAGAAATGTGGAAATGAAGTAGCAGGCACCCACTTGTCAGACCATGAGCTAAACCTCACACTTGAGAGCGGCTCGTGATTTGTTAATCAGGAATGCTGGGCATTCTGAGCTTCTGGGAAGAGTTTGCTGCTGTCAGAAGCAGCTCTACATTAATCCCAGCTACGGTGTGACCTCTGCTCTGGAAATGCCTGGCTGGAAGCGTGCTTCCGTGAAGAGGGGAGGGAAGAGGGGAAAGAGAACAAGAAACAAAATTTTGGCATCTGGTTGACCTAGGTAAGGCAAGTCTCAGTCCCTTAGATTAACAACTGAAAAAATCGAAGTTCTTCTACAGAGAAGGCAAAGCTGGTATGAATATGTGATGTGACTAATGACAGCATTTGCCTTTGAACTTTCTGAACATTTTCAATGGTCTGGCCTTTACCAGGTATTTCCCTTATAATGCAGGTGCATTAGTTAACTGTGGAGTGAAGGGGGTATTGATTTCCCTCCAAACAGAGTGAACAAAGTGGCAGACTGAGGCACTGCCGTAGCTCAAGAGCCCTGGGGTGTAAATGAGACTGACAACCTGCTCCCACCCTGGGGGCAAAGCAGCCCTAGAAAGAAACTGGCAAGCACACTTTGCCACCTGGATCCCAAAGAGAGGAAAAAAAGAAGAAAAGAAAAGAGAAAAAAAGGTTGCATGGGTCTATGTGAAGGTCATTCTCTCACACCCGACTGCTAGGACAAGCACTACCATTTCTGTTACCTTTGGGGATACAAACACAAGAACATCAGTAAAAACAAAGAGGAGAACTGTTACTATAGTGGTTGAACATGTTTCTAGAGCCCCAAGGTCATGTAATGTGATAAAAGGGTGAAATGTGCCTGCCCTGCAACACAAAAACGCAAAAATTTGTACAGAGACTCACTTCAAGTTAACACGCTACATTGTTGTTAAACTCCCCATCACTCCTCCCCCGAACACAAAAACACACATACGCACTCCCAAACACCATACGTGGGCTTACTGTAAAAGCAGTGTTTGTTTTTCCGGGGCTTAGGATTAAATCTAAAGTCAGATTCAGTTAGGGCACTTTAGAGGCTTGTTCAACAATGCGTGTAAGATGCAAATTACATGCTTAACTAATTTTTGTAGGTTTAGTGTCTCAACAAACATTCAATATGTAATGGTCTATTTAGTGCCAACATCTGTTTCCACTTAGAGGCCACTGCATCGTAGCAGAAAGGCTAAGGAGCATTGCTCTAAGGCCGGCCTGAGTGAGCAGCTGTGATCTTAAGGCCTCTTTTGATCAAAAGCCAGTCCTTTGGTCCTTTGCATTCATTTATACAAACCAAAGAGCCCTCACTCACCCACTCACCCCAACGCATAGTTTTTTTTCGCCAATGGTTTTCTCATAAAAATAAGAAAACAAACCAGTGACTTATCTAATTGGACAAATATATGCAAAAAATAACAACAAAAATGAACAAACAGTCAAACTCTGTTTATTGTAACAAAGCATTATTTAGGATTAACAAAAAATAGCAAGACCAAAGAGTCTTCAGGTTCATCAACTTTCTGTCTGTCGCCAAACCAAGCACTGACATCAAGTGCTAACCATAATTACAAAGTACGATTAAAGCAGCATTATGCACAGTTCACATCTCACTTCCATCTCAACTCAAGACACTAACCCTTTGGTCAGATGGGCGACAAGAACACATATGCATGGCAAAGAGCTACAATTCAATTTTAATGACCGTAGGCGAGAGGCGACAAGTGGAGGTGATTCGACCATGTTGCCAGGTGGGAAAAGAATAGAAAAGCTTTCTATTTTATGTAAATGTTGGTCGACAAAACCATGTGTTTTTCATAATAGCCAATCCAAGTGAAGACGTGTAACATAGTATTTTGAAACTGAACATTGATCAAGAAATTCAAAATGGTGGAGCTAACGAAGCAATTGCTGTTTCTGTGCTAAACTAAAAAGTCTGGAGTTTGTGAATTTGTAAATGAGACAAGAAACTGAAATTGGCAAGAAGTTGACTGCTAAATCTGAAAACATGGGTTTTGAAACCAGAAAATACGTGTGCGGTGATATGTATCTACCAGCTACCTACTTTAAGTTAACAACCAACTACCAATGAATCGTTGCTTGTTAATGAGCTAGCAACGCCTTCTCGGCCACAACTGTAGACGATCATCACATTACCACTGTCCTCTGATAAAATACAATGTAAAAATACAACTACAGAATTCATATAGTTTTACTTCCTCAATAATAGGCAAAAGAATCCCACTGTAACAATCACTCCTAGTCCTGATCGCTTCTTTTTTCTAGTTCAGTTGGAAATAATGCCCTATACCCTGAAGCTACAAAAGAGGACACCAGCAGACTACTCAGCAACCTCAGAAAATGGAATGTAATGGCAGTCATTACAGAGGGACCAAATGTGGGCTACACTACATTAGGGCCATTTTAGATCAAAAGGTATGCGTCCACATGTTTCAACAATCAGGAAACCAAGCACATACAGTAATGCCTAACTGGGAAAGCACCCATCATAACCAGTTACTGTCCTTGAGCAACACTATAACAAACTTAACAACAAACAAAATATTCTCCTATGCGGACCTCAAATGCGTAGGAATGTCAAGACAACTACAGACACGCCTTTATCTAAGTCAGTGATCGGGACCAATCGAGTGATGACACGACACTGTGGTGTTAACAAATGTTTGATGCTGCACCAAAGAAATCAAACACGTCAAATGACAGACTTCAACAACATGAGAATTTGTCAACAACAGACAACACATGCAACACTTTAAGAGAGGAGTGTAAAGAACATTTTGGCTTGATTTCTTGAGGCTTGATTTTCTGCTTAGTTTCTGCTCACAGCAAGGCGTTGTTTTCACAGCCTAAATCACACAGAAGCCCTGAGGGCTTTGCAAACTGGTTCTACTCAACTGTGACATCACATAATTAGAAGCAAAACAGCTCAGGTGTTTGGCAGGATTCAGATATTACTAATCAGTGAATGGTGGAACGTCTGGAAAACAATTAAGTGGCAGAGGTTGAAAAGGGAGTCTCCACTCACACTGGGCACTCACCAAACCTCAACACCTGCTCTTCATTTCCTGACAGACTATTCAAGTAATGGAGGAAAATACTCCATTTTAGTGCCAAACTTGGATTTTGCTTGTTGCTTACAGCTCAGACTGTAATCACAACAAGCCCTGCATTGAAAGTATCTGACAGCATCACTATTACAGTTTGATCATCACTTTCTTGACAGTGGTGGGACTACTCGTTGACTTTGCCTTAGCATTCTTACTTGGGTCCAGCATTGCGTGTCTAAGGTGCTTGATCGCGCCCGATAAACAAAGTCCAAGCATATCTTGCTCTCACGCACAGGGATGATTTAAGAGCAGAATGGGAGAAAAACAAACAGCATGCCATTTGTGTGTCCCAGTAGGGAATCATCACATCTCCCCATTCTTTATATAAGATGTCCTGAGAACACATCCCTGGGTGAAGAGCTTTCATGGTGTGGAGCCTTGGCTGTCAATTAATTATTCAGAAGCAGGAAAGGGGATCTTTCTTTCATGCCACTCTGAGCTGAGTTGAGCCACTGTCTGGAAACTACACACTTCCATATGACGATGCTCCGCTCTCTAATGCGTTATCGGCAAATAGCAAACTGGGCACTGATGACAAGTACTTGTTGGGACAGCTTGACGAATCGAAGGGGATGAGGGACAAAGTGCCACCTGAATGTGCTGTTGTCTTGGAAATTGTTTATCTACTGAGTTCCATAACAACGATGTCCATGCATCTGACCTTTAAAAGACTACTCAAGCTCAGGGGGGTTAATGAATAATTTTGCCTGAGACAGACTCGGCATTTACATCTGTTTCCACTGGCTGGCTGTTTGAAGGAGATCAATGATATTTAACTCTTGGCAGCAGGAGTGCGGGAGGCCAGAAAAAGGGCAGTGCCTACACCAGGGGGTCATTGATTGTTCCATGTCACGTCAGCTGTCAGAGCAGGGCAGGTTTCCTAAGTCCAATACGTGCAAAAGAGTCAAAGGTGCGGTCACCAGTGAGATCTTGAGAGATGGCGGTCATCAGCCATGACGTGCACAGGGAAACATGATGCAGGCAAACCACATCTCAGAACTAGGGTTTTTTGGGACACAAGATGCAAGAGTGACTAACCCCCCCCCAGAGAGGGAAAATGGCTTTTGTGTGTGTATGTGTGTGTGTGACCTGCAGGAAGAGTGACTATGTATGGCCAATGGGGTTACAGAAAAGTACTGTACACAAGGACAGAAATAACCTGGCTATTCTTGGACAAGCTCAGGGCTGAGTTGAGTTTCGTGTCACAAATGAGTGTGAACTGGAAATGAGACCTGACTAACAATATGCCTGTTTTACACTATGCACAATTGAAATACAAGCAAGTAGGAAAGCTCATGAAATGAGATCTTTCCCAAACACTTAGGGCTCTAATTAGAGGACACACAAAGGTCAAAGGCCAGGTAAAGAACATATACTTATGTTACATAGTATGATGTGTAGAAGCAGTTACTGATCTAGCAATGTTTGCAGTACTGTGTCTTTCACATCATACTAAATTAGAAATAGTTTGCCTGACCATCAAATTAGTTTTAAGGCCCACCTCACTTGCATGATGCTATTTAAGTCAGGGAAAATTAAATATAGAAAACAAACATGCACAAAAAAAAACAATAGTGCTGAAAACTTACTTTGGGTAAATGGCAGTCATTTTAGCGGCAGCAAAGCCTGGCTTGCAAGCTCCCTTGCTGAGATTGCCGTACTTATAGGTAAGCTCCAGAGATCTGTATACATGAAAAAGAAAATAGAAAGGAGAAGATGAAGGAGAATTTGAATGAAGTACAAAGACAACTGCACATTTTGTGTTAGTATCATAGGGCCATTCCATGGAAAGTGGACATTTCTGTCACATCAATAACATCAATAAAATGTTACATACCAGTATTTGTTTGATGTAAATGATTTTACAAAATGAATTAGCTGTATTTAGCTGCAAAAACATTTTTTAAAAATTGTATTCAGGTTATAAAAAATGACGTTATATGAATAATATTATAATATGAACGCTCACATTCGGTCACATCCGTAACGCAGGAATTGACCCATAGCCACGTCATGTTAGGCAAGTTTAGATACTCAAGCAGAGGGTAGAACATGTCACCCAATAAACAATGTAAAGCATGCCTGGTTGATGAAAGTTGCTTTTCATCAATAGGCTGTTGAAAGACAAAGTCCAGCCTGCCCTTACACCAAAATGATAATAAATGGTATATGGTAGTGCAAAGCTCTGGTCACTTTGTGTCTCACCATCATTGGTAAAGCAATGTTGACTTAACAATTATGCTTTGTCAGTAACCTAAAGAGTAAGACTGACCCATAGTTCACCTTTTGTCATTCCACTACCATAAAATTCTAATTTTCACATCTTTTGATATTGGATATCCCTTAACAATCTGTTTATAGGCATATACAATCTTAATCCAAGTGCCACAAAGTCACTGGTTGGGGCCAAAAGAAGCAAGTATATTATAATTAAGAAACGTATTTTGCTGATGGGAAAATGTGAAAGCAGCTGCAGTATGTTAGCAAGCTAGAAAGAATTGCTGGTAAAACTCCTCAAATAACCAAACACCCTGTAAGAGTCTAAGCTCTGTCTTTAAGGCAGTGTTTATTTTTACATCAGCTCTTGTCTAAATTCACTGAGTCTCTAAAACCAAAATAAGACATTTCTCGACTAGACTCACATACGCTGCGCTAATAGGCCTTTGCCATGGCTCAGAGGAAAATGTGTTGATTGTGGAATTTGTACAGGTGGAAGAGGTCCTTTGGCATATATTGAAGATTTATTTAACAAGTTTCTCCACATAATCTCCTCAGATCACCCAAGAAGCCCCCTTAAAAGTGATTAGGACCAAAACATTTTTATTAAAATAAATAAATAAATAATAATAATTTGTATTGAAGGTGGGCAGCGGTGGCATCCTCTGTCAGCAGCTCATTCGTTAGCCTTGCAGGTGACCTCTGGAATGGATGGGTCAGGCCTGTGCACCATACCCCACACACACAAACACACACACACACAGTCTTGTTTTATTAATCACTGCTCCACACAGCAGCCTTTAACCCCGGCATTAATAACTACCCCAGCTCGGCCTTACTTAAATAAACAGGGAGCAGAGAGCAAGTCGGCACTGAGAGGGGAAACAGCAGAGGGAAGAGCCTGACAGCTCGGAGCAGCACACCACCACGCCGCCTCATTTTCAAAAATGCAATAACACACACCTACACGTAAACAGTTACAACAGTCACACTCAGACATGAATGCAGACACGTATCCACATGCACACATGCAAATGGCAGATGGATGAGCTCATGCACGCAAGGGCGAAACAAGTTAAGCAAAAAAAAAAAAAAAATTACGTCTTGCTCTCCTCGACACTGCTACTGCGCGCCAGTGACCCAGAGACTATTTAGTCAGGACCATTCCGAAGACATCAAAACCACATTGTTTAGTCTGATATCTCCTTAGACAAATGGGCTGCCTGACAGCTAAACACAAAAATTTCCATTCTTTCGAAGGATCCCAGTTCAACAGGCACTCCAAGTTGTGGAGGCGGGGGGTTGTTGCTCACTGGACACGGTTCAGATATATAGCTTTCAGTTTGCTGCCCTTGACACGGAATCAGGCCTGCTTTTGGAGATCACGGATGGGTACTTGCTGGGATTCCGTTTGTTTCTACTTAAATTCAAGACTCTGCAGAGAGGGGAGAGATGCTCCCACGAAAGAGTTTGATCATCAAAGTCAAGTTCCTTCAGTGAAGCACCATCTTTAAAAGAGAACGTAGACGAATTCCTCTTTCTATGGTACTCAGAAAAGGCAAATATGCTGAATGGACAAAATATGTTCCTCCTTGAGGTTAACAAAATTAAGAATAGAGGAATTTAATTTTCTTTTCTACACATTACATTTCCACATTTGTTTTTCACCAAAGTGGAACTTGAAAAATGAAAAGTTCAATATTATAGTGACCAAGAGTAGTCACCTTATCAGAGCACAAAGAAGGGAAATGATTCAACAAAGCTTTTACACTATGGAAATAAAAAGAATGTGTTGTACGAAGGTCTGTTCTGCTGAATCAGTGGGCTTCTAAATTGAAATAGAGCCACAAAAGGTTTGCTGAGATGGTGTAGATCAACAACAATGGTATATATATATATATATATATATATATATAACAACTGCACAACAACAAAAGTAACTTAACATGTTGAGATCAAATTCACACCACATGTCAGTCATAACATAATAAATACTCACAGCTTGCCATCGAGCTTCAGTAAGAATCCCTGCTTGTCATACACTATGGAAAGAATGGAAATGAATTAACAAAAAAATTGTGTGAACACATGTGTAAATACAACACAAGCCAGGACGCTCTGCAAAGTAGCAGTGATCACAGAAGTAACTAATGTCAAAACTACATATTTATTTCTACATTTCCCACTGTACTGTTCCAAACACAAATAATCACATCCTACATCAGGAAGAGGTTATCCTGTTGACAGAGGTTATGGTTTAGGGTGATTGGGAACTACATACAAGCCAGGAGTTGTTAAAGGTTAAGATATACTGGTCAATATACAGGGTTAGGGCATGCTAGTAAGAATAACCCCACTAAGGACAAAAATAGACATTAAATCTGTCTGGAGTTACCAGAAACAAGCTCATTAATGCACAGGTGTTGTACTGTCCCATTATTGCACAGTAATGTAATGAAGGATTATTTGCAGTACACACTACGAGGGGGATGGAACTTTCCATCAGTAGGTCATGGACAAGCAGATCATGGAGGAAAAAAAATGATGCTCATTAGGTTACAGACATGATTTCATCTAAAATGCCAGTCTGTGTTTAACATGTCCATCATATAAAAGGTTGAGCTTTATCCGAGTGATTACAATTTCCTTCCTGCCCTTTTAGTTTGAAGTGAACTCCCAGCTTGCAATGGAATATGTACAGCAGTGCATGGAACAGATATGATCCAGAGGATGGTATCTGTTCTACCCAGTGACCTAGTCCATGAGGGCTAGCAGAATAAATGTTGGGTGCCAATAACAAGTGGAGCTACAGGGAATGTGCTGAGAGGGACTAGATCTGTCAAAGTGGGATGGGATGAATACATGGGTAATGTGCTAAATTCCAGTAGAAGCCTGTGGTCAGGGGAGTCAGCTGGATCAAATGATAGTTTGCAATCCATGACATTGCTGCACCATTTGGTCATACTACTTGTGTTGCAAATACAAATACAAGCATAAAGTACAGAGGAAATGTATAACCAACTCACCCATGGCACTTGTCTGGCTTGGACTGTTAATTTCTCAATGCTTTATAAAGCCATTTACAGAAATGTTGCATTGTGGGAAAAATGTATACTGGTATGCGGATACCATTAAAATCTCTTCACAAGTGACCAGAAATATCAGGAAATGCATGGCATAAAAGCACACTTGCATATTTCTTAATTAACATAATCCCAGCCCTATAGAAATTACCATGTATTTAACAGATGGAGGTGATCTTGTTAATCAACATTACAGAGTAGGAAAAAAAAGCTAGTCAAGTAGAGAAGAAAAGTTTACAGAGTGGGGAGGGGGGTAGTCAAGTAGAGAAGAAAGCTGAGCAGAGCTGACTAATACCACTAATCGGCCATCTAAGTGCTGCCTGTAGGTATTACACAGTAAGGCCTTATTTTTCCACATCTGCCCACAGTTAGTCTCTTTATTCATGCATGTTATGTCTTCCATGCTAGCGACGAGAGTAGCTCCCCAACACCCTTTTCAGTTTTCACCTACAGAGAACTGTGCCTAACACCAGTGAATTACAATTTTTGAATTTGACATATAAAGCTTAATTTCACAGCCTTTTGCTAAGAGGAAAAAACAAATAGTCAAGAGTTTGCAGACAGAAACATGTCCTGCTGTTATGCTTGCTGTTAGTGAATCTCTAAATTGGGAAAGAAACTTTCCTACAGGGAAGTCTGGGGGCTAGTGGATTAGAGGACAGACTGGTAGTCTGCTGTGCAGCATTGTAAAGGATGTAATAAGGCAATGCGAGCTACGGGCTGGTATCTGCGGCAGGCTGAGCAGCACGTCCAGTCTACCTCTGGGCTGGATTAAGACAAGCCCAGGAGCAAGGCCTCTTACAAAGAACACTGTGCTTCTGTTCACTGACCACATGATTTAAACTTATCTGAAGGGCAGTTAGTCAATGTCTACTCTGAGGGGTTAAAGACACTCTCCTCAGCTGGAGCAATGAGACTAGCAGTTACTGAGGTGTTAAATTCCCTTGCACAGGCACAGTGCACTGGCTGGTACTTAACATCAATAGCTTTGGTCAGTAAATACATGACAGAAGCACAAGACGTGGGTCTTTGTAGTTGCAGTCAGGTAGAGGACAAGCTTGCGGCAGGTTCAAACTGGTGGCAGTTTTGCAAAGCTTTGCAATGTTGGGAGGTTAAGCTGTAACAATGTGCAAATGAGGGAATAGCGGTGAACTAAAAGTAATGTACACAAAGACAGTGTTGTAATATGTTGATCTACTGTCTAGGGAAGTGACTAGTATGCTGGTGCAGCAACCTCCCAACATTATTGCAAGGTTAAAATATCTCAGGGTAAGTTGGACCTATACCTGAAGCTACTACTCGTCCCACGGCGACTACATTATCCATTTCTGTTTCTGCAACACAAGAGGTTAGGTGAAGCCAGTTAACTGGCAGCTTAGTGATTAGGTTCTAGGGCAAAGGCCTATATTGCAGATCAGAAGACCATGCCCAAACAGTCACCTCAAACCTAAACATCGCCATTCTACTCTAATCTACATGTCTGCCTATACTATTTAAATCTCAACCTACAGTATTTCTAATCAAAGTGACAACTG